>CM028348.1:28486472-29070809 GCA_016618105.1 Dendrobium huoshanense
TGTAAGGATATAAAAGGTTTATGGCTTTCCTATAATTATTAAAACTCCATAGACCCTCGAATATTAAAAATCCAATCTTGGCATGCAAGCATTCCATCTCAATTCTACTAATTGTTCCAACATTCTTCCATCGATGCAATGTATCACAGTAGATGATAATTTTATACATGGCCATAATATAAATTAAATAAAGAGTGGGACATATTGAAAACAACCATTCATACTCTAAAACAAAAGAGTCTACACATTAAGAATTACAAAGGTTTTCCATCATCAGTAAAAAACTATGAGTTTAGTCGACATTGAATAAAAATTGAGCATAAATTACATAGCTTGATCAATAAAGATAGTAAAACTAGAGAAGATGAAGAAAGTATCATCAAGAACGAAGAATCCCAAACAGATCCTGCGGATGGACCCTTTCAAAGTAGATCTCACCTTACAACTTCGCTCTACACATTAATTTTCTCTCCAATTATTTTTTTGCTCACTATAATGTTGACCAGCCACCTATGTTGCATGAATACTCCTATTTACGAGGCATGTTGTATTTGACACGAGTCGGATACGGATACGCCTCTGATATGGCTTTGTCGTGTCCAATTAAAATATTAATTAAATTTGACCGGACACACGTATCGGATACGCGTGTCCTATTAAAAAAAACGGAGCCACGATTTGCCCTATTCATTTCGGATATCCGCATTTGCGGCTTAAACATTTCGGCGAGCTAGGTTTTTTGTTTCCACACTGGTGTTTTTCTTTTTTGTTATAGTCAAAGGAGAGGCTCGACGACGTGAGCATAGAAGCGGACAGGATCATCCTTCGTTGACGAAGAGGCTTGACGACGCAAGCATTAAACCCGACATGATCATCCTTTATCGACGGAGCGACTCGGCGACGCGAACAGTGAAGGCGACGTGAGCAGTGAATGTTCACTTTCTTCATTCTTCGTCGACGGAGCGACTCGGTACTCGGTACCCGATACCGCTCGGCACCGCTCGCTCGGTATCATGCTCAGTACCTCTCCGCAACGCTCGATACAAAGGGGTACTGCTCGGTACAAAGGGGTAGAGAAAGCTTTAAAACAACTCTTATAATAAAAATTTCTTCTAAAACTACATTATAATAATTTTAAAATTAATTTTTTATTATAAATAGTAAATTAATAATAATAAATATTATAATTTAAAAGATTTAATAATTAATAAAAAAAATTTAATAATTTATTTAATAATTAATATTATTTTTAATATTATAATGTTGTTTGAGAAGAAAGATACAATGGAAGGGTTATCATGGAGAGAAGAAATAGTTAAGAAGTTCAAGACAAAATTTTAGAAAAAAAGGGGAAAGGAGACTTAGCTCGCAAGCTAAAAAACCCTCAGGTTTTTACTCCAAAAATTATAATATCTATAACTCTCCTAAAACAGCAAATATCACATTTAAATAGGGGAAAGAAGCTCAAAAGACACATAAACAGCCGCCCAAAACAGCTAAACCAGAACGGGGTAAAAGAAGCTCAAAAGACACCCCAAGCATCCACCCAAATCAGTCAGGGAATCGAGAAAGCCAAGGGACAACAACAGGAACCGAACAACCAAGGCAGACAACAACCATCCTCCCCCCAAAATACAAGAAAAAAAAAAGGGGGGGGGGGGGGACTTGCTTACATCAGATGCCTAATGTCTCTATATTATTTATAATGCACTTCATGAAATTGACCTTGGCATGTTTTTGAACCATAATCTATCGAGATAACCAAGAAAACCATGGTACCTAATAAGGCTCCCTATGTCAAAACATTCACACATAAAAGTGAAGCAGAGCTGTGTTGACACTTTTTTTTTGTGTCGACCTGACTCGGATCAAGTCAAATCATACCCGATTAGGCCTTATTGAGCTCGATCAATTTGATCGCACCCCGTCGAAATTAAATGAGACACAAATCAAGTTTAAATGAACCCAAATTAAATCAAATAGACTCAAATCGATCTATAAATTTGACTAATTTAAACTCAATTCAGCCCAATCTCTCTAATTAAACTCAAATAGGCTTTCCAAGTAATTCAAATCAAAGGCTCCAATTACCTTAAAATGCTAACTTGCGCTTCTAATCTCCTAATCTCCTGTCATATACTGTCCTGAAATTCCCGCAATTAGAAGCATATTGAGAGAGACGTGTGAACGGCTATAGTAGAAGAACGAGTGACCCAGGCAAAAAGAGGAATCCATGCATTCGTTTCTACCTAAGAGATCAAAATCGAGAGCCTCGATTTTTTTTCCTTGTTGGGATGAAGCCAAGAGAGAGGAGATCAAGAGAGTGTTTGTTCCCTACTTCTCCTAAGTGTGACCCGTCCAAGCGAATCAGGCGAGAGCGAGAGCGAGAGCAAGAGCAACAACAGAGCTCTCCTGCGCGACTGGGAAGAAAGGATCGTGTGATCCTGGGAGCTCCTTCAATCGTTCTTGGCAGCCCAATCGAATATGAGGCAGCATCTTCGTGTGATCTAGGGCCTTCTAACTTGCTTACAAGCAGGAGTGATCGAAGAGGAAGGGCTTCCTCTTGCGTGTGTTTGCCATTGAGAAGAGATCGAGCGAAGGAGGAATGGCTAGGAGCTTCTGTGCGTACGACTTGACTGAGCGTGAGTACCCTTTCCCTCGTGCGTGCTAGGACGAGGATAAGCATTTTCATGTGATTTGGGCAAAACCAGGAAGGAATTAAGAGCATCTTCTACCGGGCTGCTTCTGTCCTTGTCATCTAAATAAATGTTGACCTGCTGTACCGGAAAAAAAAAAGAGAAATGAAAAATCAAATCACTCACCTACTCCCTGCCAGAGCACGTCGCCCCCACGTCGCGGCCAGTTTGCACGTCGTTTGCACATCGACGTCGCCTCACGCACGACGGCCTCGCATCGTTAAATGACCAAAGGAATGAGGCCTTCGGCCTCTTCCACGTTCTCGCTGGCTCCCGAGCTCCCAATCCCTGCTTCCTCTTCTCGCGTCTGCTCTCGCCACACTCCCGATTCCGTCCGACTCCACTCCAGCGACTGACTTTCCCTTCCTTTGGATCGGAAGTTAGACGTTTTGATCGGAAGCTGCAACGGGTGCTCGCTTGCTGTGGTCGTAACTTTCTCCCTTACCCGTGTCTCTTCGGCCGAATCCCACAGAGAGAGAGAGAGAGAGAGAGAGAGAGAGAGAGGGATTTTCCCTACCTGCAGCCGTGCTCCCTCCATCCCTCTACCTTGCTTCTTCGGCTCCTGTTGGATCCGAAGCTACGCATTTTGATCGGAGCCAAGAACAGAAGCTCGGCTGTGAAGGTAACTCTCTGCCTTTCACACATTTCCTTGGCCAAATCCCGTAAATCTCCTAAGTCCGAGAAGATAAGAGGGGGAGGGAATTCTATTTTAGTTATAATAATTATTAATTATATTTGATAATTATTTGATTATAATTATAATTTATTATTTAATTATTGTTAATTAATAATTAGTTATTGATTAGTAATTATAATTATCTGGTTAGCCATAATTAATTTCGGTTAATTATGATTAATCATCGATTAATTATAATTATGATTAATTTACTAATTATAGTTAATCAATAATTAATAATTAATTATAAATTATAATTAATTAATTATTATTATAATTAATAAATGCTTGCTCTCTTACCCCATCGACAGCTCTCCACCGCCGATCTGCCGGCCGCCAAAGGTATAATTTCTGGAACTTAGTCTCTCTCTTTTACCTCGACCTGCGTGTCGAGTCGGTGGTCTGCCCATGCACGCTTTTCTCTAGCGTGGTGGGAGGGGCAACCGGCGCGACACCTACGACGAGGTAGGCGAGTGACACTCGGTTCCAAATCCTATTCTCGACGATAGTGTCAAACTGGAAAACCAACTCATGCACGCTTTTCTCTAGCGTGGTGGGAAGGGAACCCCGTGCGGTGCCTACGACGAGACCGGGATACCCATAAGTACCCGCTTGCGGGGAAACGACTGCTTCTCTTTTGCAACAGGTACCGAGAACCCATGCACGCCTTTCTCTGGCGTGATGGGGAACAAAAATTTTACGGCCGCGGTGTCCTCGAAAGAGGGCACCTACCGTGCACGCTTATCTCTAGCGTGGCGGGAGGCCCAGTTTTCCATTATTTTTCCCCTAAACGGGGGAGACGCCGGGAGGCTACCAAAATTTCGGGTGAAATACTACTACACTTGAACCTGTTTTGCACTCAAAAGAACAAGAGCCTGGACTCAAATGAGAAAGAGCAGTGAACTTTTGAACTTGATTGAAAGTAAACAGAGGACTTGTGGACCTAAATCAGGACAAACCTAAATGATTTCTAAAAAGTTCAAATCCAAATAAAATCAAGACAGAACTGAAGATCAAATTCAAATGAAATGAACTCGAAATGGGACCAAATTGAAATCATTTGAATGCAAAATTGAACTCAAAGGAATTCAAAAAGGACTATGAACAATCAACTCGGACAAGCACTTGAATTCGTACTTGAACTCGGGCTGTACGACATTTAAGGGGAGACCTGTAAACTTGATGAATTCAAGTCTAAAGGAAACTAAACTTTGATCCAAACACATACAAGGACAAAGTTTGAATCACGCATGAGGAAATTCAAATTACAAGACCTCGATGCGCGAACTCCTACGACAATTCCTACAATTGCCTGTAGATTGAGATGGCAAAACTGGCATTTGATAGTGGAAGATCCGCCTCTACAAACAAGTACAATCAAACCACCTGAGATCAGTGAAAAGGTGGATATGGTGTAGAGACAATTGCTCTTCTACAAATACATCTAGAAGGTCGTAGTGGATACAGCAGTCCTCTGCCAGCGAACACAAGCAACTTGTGGATAACAACAGTATATATCGTAGATACATCGAACCACTGTGGACACAAGTACAAATATCACCGGTGACAACGGTAATCAAAATTGTCAAGTACGTCGGGTACAAGGGCAATCTAATGTACGAAAAAGAATGCTTCCTAGCAAAAGGAAAGAGATGTTTCGAACAAATATGAGCTAAATCTCCTGGTGTTCCAAAGTTACTTCTTGATCCTATACTCAGAAAGAAAACTGTCTTCACATCTACAAATACCAGAAATGACAAGTCTGCTACACTGAAGATCCTAAAAGGAGTTCTCCCCAAATCAGCAGTCATTCACTCCAAAGTCCAGAAAACCCTCCCCTGGTGAATGAGAAAGGGGGAGTCAACATCAAAATGCAACGCCACCGGATCTGCAACACATATACAAGCAGACAGAAGGCGTCTACGATCTATAACTCAACGCCACCGGATCTGCAACACATATACAAGCAGACAGAAGGCGTTTACGATCTACAACTCAACGCCACCGGATCTGCAACACATACAAGCAGACAGAAGGCGTCTACGATCTACAACTCAACGCCACCAGATCTGCAACCTCTGTACAAGCAGACAGAAGGCGTCTACAAATATTTCTAAATACTCCTGCACGTACACTATAAATTGTATACACATAGGTACACTAAAGGGGTATATAAAAATCACATGCATGGGCCCCGGCGAGCGTGTTATTGGTACACACGTGACGTCTAGGGATGCTGCGCGGGTTGACAAGTGAATTCGAATTCGACACCGATCCTTCTATACGGGTCAATAGAAGTCGACAGGGTTCAAACCAAAAAGCAAATATACGGTTGTGGCGACCGTTATATTTGTCTTAATACATTCATATTAGGCCTTCAGGGCCTATAACAATGAGAATTCACTATCAAAGGCATAAAGCCTACGAGAAACCTGATCCCCTATCGATAAGTTGATAGGGTTGACAAGGTTCAATCAAATGGAAATGACCCCAAATACCCCGATGATGGCCGTGTTGATTTCTTATCTCAACCGGAGGGGTTTACAAAATATTTCAAAATGCCCTCAAACTTCTATAAAATTCAAATCTTTTTCAAATGACCTCGAGGTCACCCCGATGATGGCCATGTTGAATGCTGATCTCAACCGGAGGGGTTAATTTCAGGCATTTTCAAATGCCTCCCAGAAGTCCACCCACAAAACCCAAAATTCTCAAAAATCCAAAAAATCTACTCAAAATCCAATAAATCCCAAATTCCAAGATATTTAAATCTGAAATAAATTCATCAATATCTTAAAGCAAAATACATCCACCCTCCGCAATAGTTTGCCGAGGTGGACAAATTCAAATATAACTTTAGCTCACAAAGAGTCAAATGCCTAGTCGAAAATATCACTAGGATCTATTCTCAACCAATCTCCTGCCAATAAGGACGTGGTACGTGTCCTCTAACCGGCGGTTTGCCTCCAAATGGCACCGTAGGATAAACAGTTATGACAACCCGGGGCCCTCTGAACAGAGTGATTTCGCCGCCAAATGGCACCACGATATACCGGTTATGGCCAGAGCCAATATGCTCCTTATTGGCATCAAATCCTTAAGATATGAATCAATAGGATATGATCGATAGGGCACAAAGCCCTCTGTCAGCTAAAGTGGATTCAAATTTGTCCCTTTAGACAAACATTCAACCCAGGTCTACAAGGTCCCCTTGGACGAAGCAACCCATGGCTGCCGACAAGGATCCTTCTGTCAGGTTGGGTCGACTACCTCCTCTGACTAAGTAGACCAGGGACCATGATGGCCTGGAACGACGGAACCATGGGATCTTGATCGGGCCCATCATCCATTCCCCCACCATCCGCTTTAAGTGTAGGATGGTGCAATTTCTATTTAAATATCAAATCATCCGAACCAAATTCCAAATCAAAAAAAACCCAATTCTTCAATTCCCAATATCCAAACCCTTCAAATTCCAAACTTCCAATCCTCAATACCAATACTCATTGCTGCTACTATATGCCAGATAACACGTATCTTTACGTATCTAATCGATGACTAGCCTTAATCGAAAGTTCTCTCTCGTGATCGGGAGGGGTAATTAACTATAGGGGCTTGCGCCTATAGGAAACCATAACTCAGATCATAAAGTTCTCGCAAAATGAGGGTGAAATCTCTGGGTAGTGTCTTATCTACAAACCCATCTGCCTTCCAAAATTTACCCCGGAACTTATCCGTTAAAACTCCCTCGCTGAATAAGAAGAAATCGCGCGGCGGGGAGGCCGGGGCCGAATTTTCGGAGCCCACAATAAAGTTTGGAGACAATTGAGTGTAATTTCGACTAAAACAAGGGTTCGAAGTTCTTGCGGTTGTAGCCGAAGCCCATAAGTTCCCCAAAGGCTTAAAAACCCTTTAATGATGAATCCAAATGGGCACTTAATAGGGCAAAAAACTCTCTATTAGCTAAAGTTGATTTAAATTCATCCCCTAAGACAAACATTCACCACAAGTCAACAACGTCCCCATGAACGAAGCAACTTATGGTTGCGATAATAATGCCTCGATCAAGTTAAATCAAATATCTCCGATTAAGCAGAATAGGGGCTATGACAACCTAATATGACAAAACCATAATCAAGAAAGTCATCATTTCCCCCACTATCCACTTTAAGTTTATGATGACAAAATTTTCAACCTTACTAGACACTAAACATTTAGCATCTGATGGCTAGCCTTAACTAAAAATTCTCTCTAGCCATCATGAGAGGTAATTAATCATAGAGGATTACACCTATGGGCAACCTAGAACCAAATTATAAAATGCTCACAAAAATGGTGATGAAATCTCTAGGTAGTGATTCATCTTTAGCCTAATTTGACTTCGGAAAATTTCATACAAAACACCAAAACTCTCCCAATAAATCCCGAGCATGAATTCTCGGGGCCCACACTTGCCAAATACTGTTACTTTTACTGGATAAACGCACATCTATTTCAGAATAAACAGACCATCTCCATCAGTAAAAATTATACTAGTTGATGAGAATACTGAAAAGTAGGGCTGCATGAACCTTTGTCATTGGATTGTTGTGGACATAAGCAATTCCATCAGTATTATCTATACTTCCAAGGTTCTGTCACAAACTGAAATCTTTCATTTAGAAGCTTTTTATTATAATTTTAAGAGGAAAAAAAAACCAGTACTGCTTTCAAAAAGGAACAAAAAAAAAAAAAGAGCTTAGTTAACCAGGAGGAAACAATATGCGTTTAGCAACATAAGTAAACCGAGGAAAATAACAAACAAACAAATTTCATCGGGTAACCTCAGAAGTAGAATACAGTTAAAGGAAAAAGGGAAAGGAAATGACCTGAGAGACTTACCTTGAAGTGACAAATGGCTAGATAAAGGTGAACAAAAATCTTTAAAAGTGGGTAGCATATATTTTGGATATTGTTTTACATAAGGATAAACTAAGTATATGAATAACTTGCCTGGCAATTAGGTCAGTTGCTGCTGATGGGGAAACACCTTCTCCAATCCCAACCTGAGTATTTCAAAATGAAAACCTAATGCAAGGTTATGATCTGAAGGAGTAAAGTCATGGCAGAGGAGGGTAAAACAGTGAAATGAGGATGCCCAGGTGGGGCTTCAGAAACTTTTGGTGAGATAGAAACAAAGGGAATTTTGTACAAAATGTTATCACAGGAGATACTATATGTGTCTGGTCAGCATTGCTTTTTAACAGTGAATGATCAAGACGCTATAAGTTTACTACCAGTATACCAGCTAAAAAAATCAAGAATTTATTTATTATTCCGCTTTAACGGGAACATCACCTGAAAAAAAAAGTCTAAGGCATCATGCAATAAGCTAAGTTTTTACATTTAACTTTCAAAAAACAAAAACAGGAAAGGTATTACATATGTACATAATTCAATTATTTTTGATGAATTCCCAAGTTAAGATAAATAAGATGCAGTCAACAGAAGTGACTTCATACTTCAATTATTAAGAATACCAAACAAGTATTCATGTATAGATGGTTTAGGATAAATCCAACACATTCTCTAATACTTCGAATCCTCAAGAACTCACTTGATTCCAGTATTTTAGTGGACAATGTCTGCAATTTATGCAAGAGCTGATGGACGACTTTTAAGAGCTATATATTCTGTAACATTATCTGCAATGTTGCAGTAGTTGGTACAACCAGTACAGAAGATATGCAAGTAATCAAGCACAAAATTTGGACCAATCCATGCTAGTTGATATTAAATACCATAACAGAAAGGGAGAAACTTTGGACATAACAGGGTAATCATCTGATTAATTTTTATAGTGATAAAATGTCAAACAAAATAATCAAGCCAGAAAAAGATAGCAGACTGTAAGAAAAAAAAAATATCAAAGAACTTTGATCAGCATGTACATTAAGGAATTCAGAACAACTAAATCTCAAAACGTAAAATAGAAAATTTCTAGTAAATTTTAGATAAATTTTGGCGTACCAAAATTCTTGAAAGAACCAAACCAGGCATAAATCCTGCTGAATTAGGAACAAGTATTGTGGCCAAAGACCATGACAAGACTCCAACTTCAAGGACTTTCCTGTATTAAAATAAAGCTGTTTAGAGAAGAAATTATTTTGAAAGGCCAACTAAGAAAAAAATTGCACTAGCATTTTTATGAATTTAAAATTTCTTTATTCAACATCTCATAAGGTTATATCAACGTTACAATGTTGTAGAAATGTAAGAATAAAATTTGACACTAACTGAGTAAACAAATATTCAAGTAAATGAGAAAGAAGAAAAGACACAAAAGTCATAGAGAAAAAAAAAAGGATTTATGAATTCCCGCATACATACAGATAGATAGGGAAGATGGATGAAAAAGTCTAGCTTGTCTTAGGTGAAAATGAAGCAATGGAAAGAATGGTGACCATGCTCCATTGCCCTATGACACTAGTTCTTGAGATACTGATAATATATAGCATTATCATGTATAACATCCAATCAATGTTTTAGTTGCCAATGACAACAATCTGTGCAAAAAAAACATTAAATGTAGGATTAAGATGCTACAATATTGTATTTTCATGCATAAACATGCAAATGCTTATCCTCAAATCATCTAGAGAATCTGGAGAAAATGTCTTGGCACCTAGGCTAAAACTAAGAAATATTTGCAGACATGAACCAAAGAGAATAGCAAAACAATCTCAACAAATTAGATGTTACTAGCAAATACGTTTACAAATGGAACAATGTTTGAGCAGCTGGACCTACGCCCAGAGTTCAATATGACAACTAAAAGATGCAATTTACTCAGGACCTCAATCACTCACATTAACTATCCAATCTGTATGGCGCTAAGAACTTACAATAACAATAGGGATACATGAAAGAGAACATTAATTTTTTATCTTTTCATGTTGGTCGTGGCCATGCATGTTCTTAGGCTGGATATCAAGAGAGTTTCAAGGCTATCAAGGTCCTGTGTAACCAAAAAGGACACTAAATCTACAGTAAGAAGGAATAAAAGTTCTTCAATGTAATATTTATGGAAGTATCCGAATGAAGAACAATGGAGCAGAATCAAGGGAGTGATGAATATCAAGGTACATGATGGGAAAAAACAAAGAAAATGGACATATTACATGATATATTTAAATTTTCAATGGTACAGTGTTCTCTGGAAGTGAAGTGTCATGACCTAACCCGATTGTGGTGAAAAATATGAGTTGGCAAGGATGTTACCCAAACGTAGCACAGCACAACTTAATATTACAACACTAGAAGGATAACTTAACCCCATTGTGGTTAAAATAGGTAGGAAACAACAAGAAATGCACCATTATTTAACCTTTACTATGGTGACAAATGAAAATGGGTTGAATTAATCTAAAATTAAGACTAGAATTGATGCATAAAATTACAAACTAGAAGGACAAATATTCACTAATTTCTGATGTCAGCTTCCACTCATCTAGTGATAACAATAAGCACAAGCAATGAAAAATCAGAAAAAAAAAATTTATCCTAGTAAAATCCATAGTTAACTTACCCTTTGATGCAATTGTAAAAAATTTATACTTAAAATGCAAGATATAAGCATTGAGACAAGCAAATTGAACATTTAAATTTTGATTTTACTTTGGATATTTATATGTCATTGTATCAATTTAGTTTGTGTAAAAATAACCAAAATGATGATCCCAAAAAAAAGCGGATGGTGTTCTCTAATATTTATGTTGATCCAGTTTGGTTCACTGTTAGTTTTCAGGTTCAGCAATCGCTTCCCTATGTGCTTTAGGAGTCCATGTTTTGGGAGGCAATAATCATTGATTTGCATCATTTCGATTCAAATACTGCAGCAGGATTACAATAATCTCTATTTTACAACCTTCCCATTCTGGCAATAGCAATGTTGGGATTTGTTGAGGTTGTGGTTTACAATTCTAGCACCATATCTAATTTTTGGATTTGGCAATGTTATTAATTTTGGCTCTTTAGGATTATCAATAGGGATACGGGGGCATATAAAAAAAACATATTGTTTAATGATATCCTAGTTTGCCTCTCGCACTTGTAAGTACTAGTTAGATATCAATTATTTGAGTAAGATGCAAGTAATGATTGACAACTTCTAGAAAAATATTTCTAGATCGACATGAGATCTAGAACTCCATTTTATCAACCAATTCTTCAATACTTCTCATCAGTATAATTTGTGACTAGTTTAAATGTGTCGTTTGATTCAATCAGATTTATGACAATCAAGATTTTCTTATGGTTTTGTGTTCATGATTGTCACGTGGTTTTCACAAGATTTCTATAGAACTTATGATATGTTTGATTCTCAATGAGTTAAATGTACTGAATCAAAATTAATGGAACCTGATAAGTCATTTTGGAGAAATCCTAATGTTAAACATGCATGAGCTTAGATAAAACATAAACTCAAAAACAAATATTTATTACATGGTGAGTATAGGTATCAATTGTATGATCAATTTAAGTTTGTGATTGGTCTTCATACTTAAATCAAGATAGAATTATGACTCTTTGAGCCAAGGTATAAATAAAAATTTAGAAGAGATCAAGTGGAGAGACGTCCATACCTTTCCTTTGTAAGGAATATCAATCAAGCTTTCACAACTATGATAGGATCATATATGCCTACTAAATCAACTACTGTACATACCTCAATTAAGCTGACGCCGATAACTTCCAAAAATCCTAGCACCAACTGTCTAGGAGAAGGCTATATAGCCTTTGTGTCCTAAGAAATTTGTAATTCTTGTACAGAATTTAATGAAATTCCGTATCTTGATGATGAAAGTAATGAAGAATTTGAGAATAGTAAACCTCTATCTAATAGTGATTTTGACTTAAGACATAAGCATTGAAAAATAAATTAATCCAAAATAGCCTACCAGATATTCTCATGAATGAATCTAAATATAAAACAATATCTAATTTTGAAAACTCAATAAAGTCATAGAATTCGACTCTAAATATTTTATTGATTCATCTCCTCATCATGATTTAGTCATAAGATAGTCCTTAGTTATTATTCCGCAAGCATGATTGTATGATTTTGTTGCATTGTGTGTTGGGGCATTTGCACGAATTAAATATTTATTTTCAAATGAATTTTTGTTGAACTTAATACTAGTGTCGGGATCAGATAGGCCGCAACGCCGCACACAGTAATTTCAAAACCAAAAAAGCTCGAAGTCGCATGAAACTCAGCCAACACGTGTTGACCAAAAATCAAAATCACCGAAATGGTCTTCATTTCTAAAACGGACAGTGACAGCGTCAAAACAACGAAAATAGCTAAGATCGACACCCATAGTGATTGGGTTGTCGATCGACAAAAATTTAAATTTCGCGCAAGCAAATCGAGGCGACAACGTGCATGAACAACAACGAAGATGTGGTGACCGAGTCGAAGCACAATTTAAAATTTTAAATCATATAACTATTAATAATAATAGAGAGAGAGATTTTAAAAAATATCTAAATTTAAAAAAAAACCTAAAATATCCCTCCCTCATATAACCCTCCCTCATCACTCCTCACGACACTCTCACGCACGCCCCCTCTCCCAACCGATTCCCCTCTCCCTTCAGCTCTCTCGTGTGTGCCCACAGCCGGCTAATCCTCCCACCGCCGTCAAACACCATCCAAAGTGAATTCCTCACTCCTTTCATTCTTCTTCCATTTCCCTCCATTTTCTTCCCTCCTATCCCTTTTCTTCTCCTTCATCTTCTTCATCCTCTTCCTTCCTCCATACCTACTTAAAAAACCTAATCCTAATTTTTTTATTTCTCCACCTCCATCCCTCAAACTACTAACATGTCTTCGCAAAAAATCTTCCCAACACCTTCTCCACCAAAAATCCCCTTTATTTCTACATTCTCTCTCTAGGTCTAGAGATAGAAAATTTTCTCTCTAGAAAGAGATAAATTTCCTAAAATCTCTTCCTAAATACTTCCCTCTCCATCCCAAATATCTCCTTTCACCCTCATTCCCTCATTTCCCTCTTCCTAGAGGGAAATAAATTTCCCTCTCTTTCTCTCTCTAAAATTGGAGACATAGAGGGATTTTCTCTCTCTAACACCACGCCTCTCTCCACTACAACCTTTCTATACCCTTCCCACCAAAACCCTAATCAAATTCCCCCTTCCCCTCTCTTTCTCTCTATAGCCCCCACTTAAAAATAAATAATATGCATATAATTAAATATGATAAATATTCATCAATAAAAAAATGTAATTGGGGATCTCAGGTTTCGTGCATCGCCCTCACCTCATCGTCTCTCTCGCCACGCACCTAAGGTATAACCCTGACACTAGTTTTATAATTTGTATACATTAAATTAAGTACCTGTGACCGCTTTTCTTAGCATGCAAGAAAATTTATTTGCATGTAAAATTTTAAGTACCTGTGACTGCTTTCTTAGCATATGAGAAAATTCATATGTATGATATAAGTACATGTGATCGCTTTTCTTAGCAGGTGAAAATTTTTTTAGCATGAAAAAATTTTAATTACCTGTGACCATCGGGATGCTGCCGAAATTTATAGTAAAATGCATGACTTAGAAGAAATTTAGAAAAAAATTGAAATCTAATTAAGCTCCTAAGTCAACAAAATTAAAAATGCCCGATATCCTAGGTTCCAAACATTAAAAATGAAAGAAAATCAAAACATAATAGAATTGTGCTTACAACAAAGTTGTAGGAGAACTAGTTGCTCGCCAATCAAAGAAAATAAAGAACCAATTTGTTCCCTCTCTTAACTCCTTACTAGTGCACACTCAAACCCCTTACAACATGCTATATGAACATAAATGTGCAAAGGAATGAACTAGGGACAGGTTCCCTATTTATAACCCAAGAAATTGATCCCTTGTGGGACCCAATAAGCTAAACTCCAAGCACAAAAAAACAAGGGTGGAGTCACGGGTGCACAATTGCCCTAAGTAGTGTACGCAACAGTTGCTAAAATCGGGAGACTCGTACGCCCCGTGCATGTGTCGTATTGCGCATCACGGGTTGCACGACTCTGTGTGGGACATATTAAATCATAAAAGTAAATATTGCCAACACATTCCCTCCCATTGTATAGTGCAAATGGGCCAAAAACATACAAGTATGTCATACAAACACACTAAGCAGCACATACATATACTATTGGCTATGAAAGTGCATTTCACAAATGCATCAATAATCATACAATATGTAAGTGCACGCATACGCATTAACATGCAAATGCACCGCATATGTGCATTATGCAGCATACAAAAGCATAGCGCGTACATGCTATCCAACATGCTAATATGTCACATACAAGTTGTCCAACATGTCAATGGTTTATGTACACATATTATGAAACACGCAATTATGTCATGCATATGCAATATCCGATATATAAATGCATAAGCATATTAGTTATGTAACATGTAAATGCATTACACAAGTACGTATGCAACATCCAAATATATTAGGCATACATGTTGTCCTGCACTCAAATACACCATATATGTGTATTATGTCACATGCAAATACATTATGTGCACACACTACGCAACTTGTAGATGTAGCAAGCATACACACCAAACAACATGTAAAAGAATTATGTGCTCATTCTAAGCAATGCGCAAATGTATCATCACCATGCAAATCATGTATGAACATGTCAATGCATTATGCACTAAAAAATGCGTTTTACCATGTGACCCGGCGAACGTGACACATATACATGACATCTGAGGAAGTTGTGCGGACTAATAAAAATAATAAATTAGATGTAAATCTACCGCTATGAAAAGTGTACAAACATTTCATACGACTATGCTAGCATGCATAATATCATTTAAAATGAAATTTAAGATACTCGCATGGGCTCCAACGAGTATCATGAATACAAGCATGGCCATTCGAGAATTTTTTTGGCCATACAAATGATAAATAGGTTCTAAAACAATGGAAAAACACACATCCTATTTAAAAATAAAATATCTAACTATGTATGAGTCCCGACGAGCGTGACATATACGTGACGTCTAAGGATGCTACACGGGTCAAAAGTGAACTTAAGTTCAAGTCCAAGGCTCCTCTTTGAATGGACCGGAGTTGACACAACTTGAATCATCAAATATATACACGATTGTAGCACCGACTGGAGTATTTGGTTTTATACGTTCATATTAGACCTTCAAGGTCTATTACGAGAAAAGTTAATTATTAAAAGCATAAATCCTCAGAATTGATACTCGTTGAATTATCAAAAATATTTAATTTTATACATTCATAATAAGCATTCAAGATTTCTTACAAAGAAAATTCACATATTAAAATGAATACCCTCGATTCTAATATCTATATAGCAAGTCCAAAAATTAGGAGTTGAACTTGATCCTCTATTGGCAATCAAATAAGTTGATAAGGTTAGAATAATGAAATAAAATTACCCATAAAATCTTGATGAGAGTCGTGTTGACAGAAAACTTCAACTTGAGGGGATCTCATATTTTAAAAATACCTCACAAATTCCTATAAAATACGAACATTTAAATTAATTATCATGTCACCCTGATGATGGTCATGTTGAATGCAAATCTCAACCAGAGGGGTTCACACAAATTTCAAAGAAATGAACCCAACTAATAAAGTTAATTATTTGGGGCTCAAGTTTAAATAAAAATTTCAAATCTATTACTTTTTAAAAATTCAAGATATTCAAAATGAAATAAATCACCTAAACACTAAAAGCAAAAATCCATTTACCCTCCGTAACAGGTTTTTAAGGTGGATAAATCTAGAAATCACTTAAGCTCACAAAGAACGAATCTCCAATCAAGAATATCATTAGGTTTCATTCTCAAACCATCTCTTACCAGTAGTACAGTGGTATGTGTCCTCTAATTGATGGTCTCGCTGCCAAATGGTACCACAAATAAACGGTTATAACTGGAGCCCTCTGACATGGTGGTTTTGCCACTAAATGATACTGCTAAATTACGATCATGGCCAAAGTCAATATGTTCCCCAACAGCTCTAAATCTTTGAGTAATGAATCAATAGGATATAGGCACAAAGCTCCTTTGTTAGTTAAAGTGGACTCAAATATGTCCCCGAAGGCAAACATCCACCTCAAGTCTACAATATGCCATTGGACAAAGCAAACCATGACTGCCGACAAGAATCCTTCGGCCAAGTTGAGTCAATAGATTAAGGATTATGATGGCCCAGGATGACGGAATCATGGGATCTTGATCGGGTCATCATCATTCCCCCCAACGATCGGCTTTAACTATGCTTTGAAAAATTCTTAATTTTCAATATGTAATTCTACTGCTACTATATGTTGGATACTACGTATATTTTCAACGACTAGTCTTAATCATAAGTTCTCTCTCGTTATCAATAAGGGAAATTAAATATAGAGCATTGTGCCTATCATAAAACTGAACTTAGATCATAAAGTCCTCGCAAAATGAGGGTGAAATCTCTAAGTAGTGCCTTATCTAAAAACCCGATATGTCTTCTAAGAATTTACCTCGGAATCTAAACTCGTTGAAACTCTCCTCACTAACATGAAAAAAGGGTCACGGAGAGGCCAAGGTGCGAATTTTCGGAGCCCACAATTTCATTCATGGTTTAAAAAATCTTTTGAAGCACACGCCTAGAGGCATGCCTCGAATTAAAGCGCACAAGGAGCACCTCAACGCTTAAGCCTCACTTGCTCCAGTGAGGCTTAAGCTTTTTTATAATGAGGCGTATGGTTCAAGGCATTTTGAGGTGATGACTCATTTTAATTAAATTTAGTAATTTTTTATTATATATTATTATTATTATTATAAAATCTATTATATTATATACTCTATTGAAGTGGGAGAAGCTTTTACTTTACAAAGTATTAAAAAAATAAGCATGGGATTGAAGTTTCAAAAAAAAAAAAAAAAGTAATTTGTGTATAATTGATCACTTAGTTGTGTTATTATTATTTTTTTTAATTTTAGATTATATTTAATGCAATCTTAATATATACATAGGTGATAAGAAAAAAATATTTTAATTTAAAAAGATTTTTTAAGATGACAATGAGACAAAATCTGATGACATAAAAGAATTACGTACGACTCTCCCAAAAAATGCTTTCCACTTATCAAACTCTTGAAAATAGAGAGATGAGCGCCACAATGCCTCATGACAGCATCGCAGCGCCACAAACAGATAGTATAACTCCACAGTGACACAACACCCTAAAGGGCCACTTGAAACTTATCAAAATTTTAATTCCAAATTCAAAATAATAATAATAATAATAATAATAATAATACAACCCTAATAATTCACAGAAAATCAATAAATAACACATAAACATGCAAATCTTACCAAATCTAAATCATGTCACTACATGTAGTCCAATTATCGTACAAACAATCATTACAAAGAGAGTGCAATTTAGATTGGTTGATGAATGCAAAGATGAGGAATAGGCCCCTCAGAAGTATCAAAATATGGAGAACACTTCAACACGCATGTTGGAAGACCATTCACATTATATGATCTACAAGGAAAAAAATTTAATAAATTGCTGGCAAAGATAGTTCAGCAAGCACTTGTGACAGAAAAAAATCCAACTGATAAATTACCAATAAACGTAAATCAAAGATGAATATGTGAATAATCTCCAAAATAGGACAGCTAAGGTAAGTTTACTAACTAAAATGAATGAAAACAGTGCTGCCAAATAAGAAATATCATCTTTAAAAAAAAGAGAGTGGACTTATCATAAAGGGTAGTGAGTGACTTCTATTGAGAAGTGTCCCAGCCTTGTTGAAACAATAAAGGAAATTTGGCAAAAGGATATGGTTACAAAATAAATCTCTCCCCCTAACAGCTTCAGCAAAAGAATGAACGAGAATAGTAGACTTAGCAGGAGCAATAACATGATCAAGTAAATGGATGTGATGAACTAATAAAAATGGCGTAAATAGAAGACATAAATTAATGGCTAATAAAAGCATCATCCCAAGCCACTATAGGATTGGCAGAAGTTGAAATAGGAGTAGGGCATGGACGCCATCATGGGAATTGGATAGCATGAGCCTCCCCAACAAAGAGCACAACATGGAGAGGGCAAAGTTGATTTTCCAACTTTCAGAAGAATCACGGGGCAGATCCTTGATGCCAAAACCACAAAGCACCAATGTCAAGAATAAAGAGCTAGACGAAGCACCATGTAACGAAGTAAAGATGAAGTCCACAAAGGCAGGCAGGAGAGAGGAAGATCGGGCATCACCAAAGCTTCCCGAGGAGCCAAGAGAGGTAGGGCATTGATGCACAATAACAGGATGAAACGGTGAGGCATCGCAATGAGCAGGAATGGGGACAGCATAGCAAGCAAGTATGCCTACGAGGCTGCTCCAAAGAAGGGCATGCACTGTGCGTCAACATACTCGGTGGATTAACATGTAAGAAGGGCATAGGAGATTCCATATCGCCCACAGAAGCACCATAGTCTCAACAAATGCCTCGACAGCTACTTAGCCAAGGGAAACCATGCACCCAAAATCCTAATTCCTAAAATTCGTATTGCATCACTTTCCTTTGAAAAAACAGCTCAAAGTGGATGTTGCTTCGCACCATTTCAGCCCCTAGCAAACTCGAATGCTGAAGAGGTGTAGTTCTTCTTTCCTTGAAGATGTACTGAACATTGCAACTAGAAATGTGGTGTATCAACTAAGATAGAATATGTACAGGCAGACCATGATGCATATTATCACCTAAGATAGCATGAGGCAAGGACCAACTATAGCCCTGAAGTGACTCTCCAGCTATCATTTTGAAAAGTGAGAAGTACCCATCCCATCACTTCTTGGGAACCAAACCAGTCCTAAATGCATTGAACATGGCATGATTTACCTTACATAAATGAATAAGAATAAAACAGCAACAAAAAATTAAAAAGCAATTTAAGTAGCAAGCAATTGGAATGCAGCATTATTGTAGTTAAAGAAAATCTATGGGAAACCATCTGACTAGTTTCATAAATTCTCCATAAGAATTACATAAAATGGATACAGCAACGTAGGAAAACAATCAGTTGGTATGGTGACTATGGTCAAGCTAGTACATATTCCTTTTTAGAATCAAGGATTTAATCTCTAACTGATTGTGAAAAATCAATCAAAATAATAAATTCCAAAAGAACTATAAGAACAAAAAAGCAACGATCAGTTAATAATCTATTTTAACCAAACAAATGCTTGCAATGCACATAATCCAAAACGAACCTTCCACCAAATAACTTGGCTAGCCATCCCCCAGGCAATTGGCTCAGCGCATATCCCCAAAAGAATGAAGACTGGACAAGGCCAGCAGTGGACGAGTTCCATCCAAACTGATGTGACATAGGAATTATGGCAACACTCAAGTTAACCTGAGAAAGAAATCGCAGAAAAACAATCTTTTCAAAGAAAATAATTATATAATAGAACAAAGACGCGTACATATTTACCCATAGAATGCAACAACAACAACAAATCAAAAATGCAAAGTAGAATATAAGAGCATAAGATTCTGTCAAAAGACTTTGAAAAGGTAAAGCAGGCCGGTTTTTACCCCAATCAGTTTCAAATTGCAACAGATGCCCATCTACGTTTATGAATCAAAACAAGTCTGACATGAAGCAGAGATGAAAACCAAAACATTAGTTTTATACAAATGTCCAAAATATCAAAATGAACAGCATATCATGTATGAGTGAAGCACTCAAATAAATGCCATATATCAATAGATTAACCAGAAAGGAGCTCCAAATGAATTCCACACTCAGGACAAGCTATTTTGCCAAATCCATGAATGACAAGAAAGCATCATTTCTTGTGATGCTTATTCCTCCTAGCTGAATTGGTTTCACTCTGAGCATATACTGTAACTAAACTAAATATTAATTCACACTTTCAAGTTTAGTTTAATCTATTGATGATTAATTTTGATGCTAATTCGATCAATCTAACAAGGAAAAGGCTGAAAGGAACAAAACAAGCTATTTTGTTGCACCCATGAACAACAAGAAGTATTCATTTCTAATAATGCTTATTCCTCCTAGCTGAATTGGTTTCACCCTGTTCACATATTGCAACTAAACCCAATATTAATTCACACTTTGAAGTTTAGTCTAATGCATTTATGATTAATTCACACTTTAAAGTTTAGTCTAATGCATTTATGATTAATTGGATGATAATTCGATCAATCTAACAAGGAAAAGGATGAAAGGATTTGATATGCTACTTTAGAAGGTAGTTTATTACGTTGACCAAATTCACTGAGGAATGTTTTCGAGGTACTTGAAGAAGAAAACCTAAAGAACTTTTTTTTCATTGTTCTTCTACCATACCAGTTTTGAACCATTGGCACTAGAACATCACCCCAAAGCTCAAACTGATACGGAAAATAGGAATAATGCCAAATCCACTCACAGCTGATTTCAAATGTTCATTAGCCTACACATGCCTAGTCTAATGTCATCCCTGTTCTTTTCAATAAATTCCACAGCATGCCACCTCGAAGATTGAGCTCTAGATAAGTTTCTCCCACTTCCCCCGCATAGCTCAAGTTAATTCGAAAGGTCAGCTTTAAGTACTTTTTCCTTGCCCAATTAGCTTTTCTAAATAAAATCCTAGCCTAAATATGCACTAAAACCAACATCCTAAATCTTAATCTCCATTATAAAGATCAATAGGAAAGATTCTAGGATATTTCATTGGTTTATTTTACTATATTTCTGGCCACCTATGATGCACCGACACAGACACGTTGACATGGACACGACACGACACGGACACGATATTTTTTTAAAATATAGGACACGGGTGCGGCGTGGACACGACATAATAAATTTTTAATATATTATATAAAAATTAATGTGACATTATATTAAAAATGACAAGCAATAATAAATCAATTTCATGATAACTTGTTTAACTTATAACACAAAATTGTTTATTACAAAATGTCTAGTACAACCACAAAAATATAAGCAAAAAACCATTTAGTACAACATGAAGGTCAAACTACTCAATAGAGGGAATGATAGAATTGGATTTAGAGTTTGATCTTTGGCCTTCAATATCATCATCATATAATTTAATTGCTTCCAACTCTGGTTCATCTAGAAAAAGATTTGCAACATCCAATAATCTCATATCATCAAGACACTCGAATCCATCTCCAACAACATTCCACATCTTGTTATCACATGTCATATAAAGTGGGGTTTTCCTTGATAGAAGACGAAGATTTCTATGCACATAAACTAAATCTTCAGCTCGTTGTGCAGTTATTTTATTCCTCAGCTAGCGGTACCGAGAATGTACTTAGCGAAACCTAGCGATACCGAGCATGCACATTAGCTTTTTTTTGGTAAGTTTCAAAAAATAACAATTAATATTTCAGGCGTCGAGAGTCAGACGTGGATGTCATTTATCAGTCACCGAGCGAGGAGATGAAAATAGCTTCATTGCCAAAAAGAAATGAAAATGAGAATATTCGTTGATTGAGAATTAAGTGCGGACGTTAATTTGGTGTTGTGGATAGGAAATAAGAAATTTAGTTTAAATCCCGCAAAATACAAGAAATTCTATTTTAAAAAAATTATAAAATAGTTAAAGATACGTGTGTCGGACACGCGTGTCCAATTTGAATTTAATATTTTTTAATCGGACACGTTTTCGGCGTGTCCGACACATGTCGGAGGAGTGTCAGATGAGTGTCGTGTCGGACACGGCGTCGGACACTGCATGCCTCTTTGAGGAGAAGTGTCGGTGCATCATAGCTGGCCACCAACTAACTTCACTTTCTTCTATTCATACATCATTATCCTACTTGATTACAATTTTTCATATCAATTAGTTTTCTAAATCAAGCACTCGCCTAAATCATCATCTTGAGCCTTAAATTGGACCTATAATAATCCCAAAAACCATTCAAATTCATCACCCACACTTTTTTTTTATGAGCACAGCATCTCTGCATTTTTGTGACTTATCATAAGAAAAGCACCTTCTTTCATCTTTGACACCTCTTTAATTGATCCTCATTTTTCTCCCCACCATCTCAACAAAAAAATTAAAAAAAAAATCCTAACAACCTCCAAAAATGCTACTTAATTCCCTCTTCAAATTTACGTCCCTAACTACTCTTAAATATCATATTTTTCCTCTTCTCAAAATCCTCAGAAAACCTCCAAATAAATTCAAACTTAATGCCTTCCCAACCATTCAAGTTATCCAGCCTTTTTTTCCAGTAAAATTATTTCTCCCATTGCACACAATCCAAGATACTCCTACCCTCCCTTAATCCTTAATGAAAATCATGATATGTGTTTCATAAAAACTTTTTTTTTTAAATTTCTTACTTTATAAAACTTGTAATCTTCAATCTTCTTCAACTCTCTCACCTTGCAACCATCTTCCAAACAAGACTAATGTTTATTTATTTTCTTCCAAAGAACTTTCACGTTTTAGATAGCAAAATGCATATTTCATGTGATATTAAAAATTGTACTTTAAAAATAATACTTCAATCAGATCAAATCAATCAAGCAGTGTACATGAAAACCTTCAAGTTTCCAATTAAATCTTTTATTGTGATAGTGTTCTTGAGGATCTTCGACAAGAGCTTTTGATTGACAATCTTTGACAGCAGTGATATACTTCCTCTCCATCTCCAAAAGATGAATTTCACATTCATCACATTTTCCTTGGGGTAAACTTACTATCAATCTTTCTTCTTCAAGATGGATCTCATTAGCTATACATACAATCAAAGAATAGCAACTCTTCATCTTGTAACATTTTAACTCTCCAAGTTAAATATTTGTAGTCCAAGAGAATTGATGCACCATGAGATGACTCCTCCTAAGTATTAGAATTCAATCTTATTTGTACCAACATAATAATGATTAGTTAGAAGTTTTATGTCGCTTTCACTTATTTGTCATTTTGGCGGTAATTAAAAGTAAAATCATCATATATTCTCTAGGATATGCTTCGCATTATTTTAATTTTAGCAATGTTAGAAAACTTATGAATTTATGGTAACTATTATAAACAGTTGGCCTTAGGTTGAAATCAGTTAGTTGATGAGAGACTATAAAAAGGCTTTCTTTTGGCATCCCCTGACAGAACTAAAACCTCCCTTCCTCTAACAATAGGGCTTCTTCATACTTTCTTTCTCTTTACCTTCTAAGCATTTATTCTTTTAATCTTCTAAATCTCCTTCTCTTCATTCCTCCATTCTTTCTACACTTATTCTTCACTTCTCGGTAATCAAAATATTAATTTCCATTCTGTGAAAGAAATTTTATGTCAAAACTTAAATTCGATATTGACAATAAGATTACTAAAAGTGATTTAAAATGTATTAGATATGGAACAGAAGGGCAAAGAATAGTAGTTCATCCATTCTAAAGAATATGATTCATTTTAACTTCCATATCGTGAAACAAGCTCTAACTAGTTAACCTACATAAATATCACTCGAAACATAAAAGCCATATAATGATTTAAAAAAAAGAAATTTAGGTTATTCCTTTAATTACCAAATGTTAACCTAATCCTACTAAAGATTCACCATCAAAGAATTGGTTGCTTACTGCTATACTACTACTCAAATAAATTTGCACTTAAAATGGGTTTATGTACATAATGTTATAATAAGATACTTTGAATGAATGATCTTCAAGCATTCTCCTAGTTAGATCATCTAAATTACATATGAATTAAACATCTCACATAAGACCAAAAGATCTCATATATGATAATAAATTATGTCTGGGTAAATGGTACAGATGATAAATTCTTATATCTACATCACAAATCTTATAATAGATAAAACATATTTGAATGAATGACCTTATATCTAGGTAAAAAAATTTATAATTGAATAAGAAGTCTTAAATCTGAAGCACTTATACCTGTTAAAATGATAAATGATTTTCAATCTTATCTGGCTGTCAAAGTGTGAGAGAATGGTAGGGTTGAAATGTTGGGGAACAACAGGAATGCTTTTTCAGCTGAGAGAGTCGCATTGAATTAAAATGAGAAGTCCTTTTTCCAGCATAGAATTAAATCTGGAGAGGTATTTGGAATTTAGCATTAATTGATCACAATTGATGTTGCCGTGTTTTAAATGTGAATCCATTTGTGTGGTGTGGCATTACTCTAGCCAAAAGAACAAAAAAGGATTATAATATAAGATCGCCTTATCCATCCTGCAAACATCAAAAGCAATTGACATTGTTCCAATGGAGAAATTATTAAGTGCATATGACGAACCTATGGGTAGCCAATAGCAAGTTTGCACATAACTATCTACATGTTATACACAATTTTGTACACAGTTACGTATAACGTACCATTGGTTGAAGATAAGTACATCATCCATACCTAATAATTTATCTTTCCAATTAGCTTATAATACATGGATAGCTCCTTCCATAAAAGCAACTTCCCATAAATACCCTATATGCTCCATATTTGCTTGTCAAGCCCTTATCGTTTGGTTTTCTAACCTCCAATACCAAGCCACGCTTCCCACTGGCTAGGGCACTAAAACAATAAAATAGGAGATCTCCTATTGTACAGTCCGTTTTACACAACGTTTATAGTATCAATTGCTCACATGCGATATGACCCTATTCTAACTATGAATGTATTCGGAGAGTATAGCAGTACTCTTGTTTAAAAAAAAATTAAAAATACTAGAATACAATAATGCCTTATCCATGTTGCAAACAACGAAAGCAAGGGATGTCGTCCCGATGAGCTTATAACGCATCGGCAGCTCCTTCCACAAAGGCCACTTCCATTCAAAATCCACTACTCCGTCTTCACTCGCCAAGCCCTTTTCGACCTGCTTTCGAACTTCCATTCCCAAGCTCCGCCGCCCGCCAGCTAGGGTACCGGCACGCCGATCATCAGATGACTTCTCTTCGACCTTCCGGTCTCTGGAGGCGGATACAGAGAACTGAAGCCGCCTATATCGACAGCCGGAGGATACGGAGCCAAGGTAAGGGGTGGGGATTGGGGAGTAGCGGAGGAGAAAGAGAGGTAGGGATTGGTCGGAAATGGGAAAGTGGTAAGCGCCGAACGAAAGGATGGTGGCCATTTCTCCCTCGCCTTTCGCTCGATTCTCCTTGCACTTGGTTCTTCTTTCCTCTTTCGACAGAGCACAGAAGCCGCAACGCAATCGACTGCAAGGAGTGTAAAACGAGCCACGAGAGCAGATGGACAATTCCGCCGTGAACTACAAAATCTCTCTCGATACATTGTATATTTATATGATTGTGGCGGCGAAATTTGACATTATATGGGAAGTTTGTTAAATATGCTCAATTTTTAATTTTTTAGATAAACAATACGTTGGAAATTTTTATTATTTAACATATTGCCACTTTTGATCTTGAAATATTTATTTAAAATTTCCATCAAATGGCATTGATTCAAATAAAATTTCAATCATATTTGAAGGAGAAATTATCAGGTGCGGGAGTTCGAACGAAGAGATACATCCGGACTCCAATAAAATATTGACAATTCCGCCGTGAACATGTAAAGCACAGTCAAAGCACATGTAAAGCACAGTCAAAGCGTGGTAAAAAAAACGTAATAAAAGAGCAATCAAAGTGCAACTAAAGTGTAGGTAAAACACAAGTAAAGCGCACAATAAAAGAACAACTAAAGTGCACTCCACATGTCAAATTTTAAATGGATGTATCTCTACGTTCGGACTCGGCGCCTAATAATTTTTCTATTTGAAGAGACTGCAATCTTGTTCAAATAATATTTGTATAAACTTTAATTATAGAACCATATACAATCAAGCATAACTTCAAGAGATTTTTCTTTTTAGTTGAATATATTAAGTATGGTATATCATACACTTCATAATCTCAATTAGAAATGTAATAGAATATACTCATTATATTATATGTGATAATAGGTTGCACAATTTTTTATTTAAATATCAAAATTGTGTACCTCGCTATAAACCTTGGGGCCTCATATTTAGTGGAACTCCTCTATGTTTAAGGAGATTTTGAGGAGAAGAGTTTATACAAGTTGTCAAATAATCCTAATATCTCAGCAACCAAGGGAATTACTTATTGAGCAAACTCATTGTTGTTTGTAAGATCTATATCAAGGTGAGAGATTTCAGAGTTATATTATGTTATGACCTTCGTGGAAATGAGATCTCACATGACATCAATGACTTTGTTTGATGATATGAGTTTTGGTTTAACTCATAACTTTAAGAATCTCTTCTCTCCAATGATGTATACGATGGCCTCATTGGTTCACTTGAATGAGTCATTTCTCTTGAGATTGTTATAAATTGAGAATATTGATCTACAATATTTATCAAAAACTTCATCTAATACAATGATGCAATATTTATAAGCCTATGGTTGGTGTCAAATTCACTCCCTTATTAAAAAAGCATAAAGAATTAATAGGTTATAAAGATAAAATTGAAGTTAGCGTAAAGATTATTCAAATGATAGAAGCATACCTTAAAAAAATTAAAATATATTTCTTATTGCTATCAAACCATGTAATAGGATATTGAACTGTTGGCACTTGGCACCGTTATGTGCTTCCATTGCTCACTCATATATCATTCTCCTTGGAGTTGTCAACCAATCGTGATATCAAAGATTTGGAGGAGGGCGATTACTCATTAATCGAGTGTAGAGGAGAAACGGAACATGAATTCATTAGCTTGTACCTCTTTCCAAAATGGATCAATGAAATTTTTAATCAAATACTTCTTATTCTTTCATGCCATTATTTTAAATCATAATATTTGTGCATCACTCTTACATATAATTATAAGAAAGGAGCTAACATCCCCAACCTTCCTGACCTACTATTATGTAAATGCAATGACAAGGGATTGATCCTCTATGTTTCATACTCCTACTGCACGTCATCCCCAACATCATTTATGTGAAAGGAGAAGTTAGAAATAAGTACTACCTCATTCCTCTCTTACTCATCCTAACATACAAAACTATGAACAAGATTGGTCAAAGCATCCATTTTTTGCACCAATATTATTTGATTGCAATACAACATATTGTTGTTGCTCCTAAACTCTTATATAGGGATAAAAAGTTACTTCAACCTTCATAGAATGGCATGAATTAAATTGTAGCAAATTGTACTTCTATTGCCTCTATTGTTATCCTCTAAAAAATGGCAGTGCTAGCTCACTTCTTTATAACTCTACTTAAAATAGGTTATATGAATACACATGATAATTTTATAGAAGTTCTTATCGTCATCTCTATACACTAGTGTAGTATGGAGACTTGCATATATAAAATAAGTTAAAAAAACTTGTGAGTTAATTTACAATTATCATACAACACAAATAAAAAATACACATCGGTGCTCTTCACCACTTATAATTTAATTGATCAGCAATGCAAACAATTCCTTATTAGTGAGCATCTTATTGCTCTTCAAGCTCAACTAGGGGTGTAAACAAGCTGAGTCAAGCGTGAGTCATGCTTAACTCAAGCACGGATCATTTGTCGAATTGTAAGCTCGAACTCGAGCTCAATGGCATGCTTGAACTTGGCTCAGGCAGTGGATGTGGGCTCACGAGGCATGCTTGAACGGGCCAACGTTTCACTTGAACTTGGCTCAGGCAGTGGATGCGGGCTCACGAGCATGCTCGAACGGGCCAACGTTCACATTCGCTTTCGCAGTAGGTACCAGTTTTGGGTTTCACCTTCCGCTTCCACATCTGTGTTTTAGCTTTCACGTCCGAGGTTTCGCCTTCAACTTTTGTATCCACCGTCCTTGCTTCCGCTTTTGCATTCGACGTTCCTCCTTTAGCTTTCGCTTTTTCATCCTCGGTGTTCCCTTCCCCACTGATGCCGCTCGACGAGTCCACAAGTCGAGCAATGACATTTTCAAACTCGAGCTTGATTATCCAACGAGCTCATAAAATCTACTCGATTTTGAGCCCAAAACTCAATAAGCTCGGTTCGTGAGCTTGTTATTGAGTCAAGCTCGAACAGGCTCGCGAGTCGTCTTGACTCGTTTGCACCTCTAAGCTCGACATCCTTGGTGCTTTTTCCCCTAGGAACTCAATTCATCTATTTGCAAGCATTAGAATAGCTTCATAAGCTTAGTAGTGTATTAATATTACATATTCGATCATAGAGGTCTCGGTTGTAGTATTATTTAATAGGTAACAATCTTATAGTGCATCATATCTCTCTTCAATATTCTTAGTGTTCTCTCTCTTACCAACCTACTCTATAGGGATCTAAAAAATCCTCCTCATCTTTAACCATTTCAAGCATCTCAATGAAAGTAGCACTTGTGTTTGAGAAGGACACCATCTATAAAGAAATATAACCCAAGCTTTCATGTATTATCTTTCTTAATGCACTCCATGAAAGCTTTTCCCATATTTGTATTTTTGAATTCATTATCCTCATTTAACATAGCTTACTACTTCAGCTCATCTTTTAGAATTCTCCAAAGTGCAATCTAGAGATCAAATCAAACTTAGAAACTCTAAACATGGTGTTCTTCCCTCTAATATTTTATAAAATCTCACAAATACATTTTATATTCTATGATGCTTAAACAATGTTTTTCTATGAAATTACAAACGTGTTTTCACATAAGTGAAGCCAACAATTAAAAATAAAAAATGTAAATATATTTGATACTCTCCAACTTATTTTACTATACATATTTAACAAACGAGTTAAACAAGAACACAAATGCTTAACTCATTAATGAATTTGAACTTGGTCATGTTATCCTCTATAGTTACTAAATCGAGCTACGTTGCTCACTTTGGTTTGTTGGTTGATAGTTTTTATTATCAATTAAGAGGTCTTGGGTTGAGTCTCGCGTAGGCGCTGTGTGTGTGTGAATTTGACTTAATTGACAAAAATGTTCTAAAAAAAATTTGAGTTGAGCATAATTTACTATAATAAGCCCTTGTGCATTCAAGAAGCTTTGCACATAAATAAAGCAAAAAAAAATGTTGATGATGAGCAATCACAGAGCTACTCACTATTCTAGAGGCCCAGTCGGCCGAAGAAGTGATTCATTCAAGTGACAATTCATTAAGTGATTATTATGTGCAATGTTCAAACGTGTCCGGAGGCCAATCCAAACGTGCCACGTCTTCCAATGTATTGTACATTGGGTGATGTGGCATGTCAGGATTGGCCTCTAGACACGTCCGAACACTGCACATAAAATATTAATAACACATTTTATATTCTATGATGCTTAAACAATGTTTTTCGATGAAATTACAAACGTGTTTTCACATAAGTGAAGCCAACAATTAAAAATAAAAAATGTAAATATATTTGATACTCTCCAACTTATTTTATTATACATATTTAACAAACGAGTTAAACAAGAACACAAATGCTTAACTCATTAATGAATTTGAACTTGGTCATGTTATCCTCTATAGTTACTAAATCGAGCTACGTTGCTCACTTTGGTTTATTGGTTGGTAGTTTTTATTATCAATTAAGAGGTATTGGGTTGAGTCTCACGTAGGCGCTGTGTGTGTGAATTTGACTTAATTGACAAAAATGTTCTAAAAAAAAAATTGAGTTGAGCATAATTTACTATAATAAGCCCTTGTGCATTCAAGAAGCTTTGCACATAAATAAAGCAAATAAAATGTTGATGATGAGCAATCACAGAGCTACTCACTATTCTAGAGGCCCAGTCGGCCGAAGAAGTGATTCATTCAAGTGACAATTCATTAAGAGATTATTATGTGCAGTGTTCAAACGTGTCCGGAGGCCAATCCAAACGTGCCACGTCTTCCAATGTATTGTACATTGGGTGATGTGGCATGTCAGGATTGGCCTCCAGACACGTCCGAACACTGCACATAAAATATTAATAATACATTTTTTATTCTATGATGCTTAAACAATGTTTTTCTATGAAATTACAAACATGTTTTCACATAAGTGAAGCCAACAATTTAAAAAAAATGTAAATATATTTGATACTCTCCAACTTATTTTACTATATATATTTAATAAATGAGTTAAACAAGAACACAAATGCTTAGCTCATTAATGAATTTGAGCTTTATCATATTATCCTCTACAGTTATTGAATCAACGTACGCGGCTCACCTTGATTTGTTAGTTGAGAGTTTTTGTTATCAATTAAAAGGTCTTGGGTTGAATCTCGCATATGTGATGTGTGTGTAAATTTGACTTAATTAGCCTAAATGTTCCAAAAAAAAATTGAGCTAAGCATAATTTACTATAGTAAGCCCTTGTGCGTCCAAGAAGCTTTGCAAATAAATAAAGCAAATAAAATGATGATGATGAGCAATCACAGAGCTGGCCCAGTCGGTCGAAGAAGTGATTTATTCAAGTGACAATTCATCAAAAGATTATTTTGTGTGGTGTCGGAACGTGTCCGAAGGTCAATCCGGACGCGCCACGTCATCCAATGCATTGTGCATTGGGTGTGGCACGTCAGGATTGACTTCTGGACACGTCCAGACACTGCACGTAATAATTTTTCCAATTCATCACACCTATGAATGATATGTGCAGCACACACATTGCAAAGAAAAAATTGAGACTTCAAAACTCCAAATTCATTCGGATGTAAACTTACAGGAATTTAGTTATAAAATTTTGTATTAATTTGAGCATAACTATTCAACAGCAAAGACAAAGTGTTCTTCAAATACATAAAAGCTTGAAAAAATTCAAGGAGCAGATGGCAATTGCTCCTGTAAATGCAGGGGAACTGCAGGCCTCCAGCTGGTTTCATCAGCACCGTCCATCAGCGTGATCCCAACGGCAGCCAACTCCTTCCTGATCACATCAGATTTTTCATACAGTCTCGCTTTCCGCGCTGAGCTCCTCTCTTCCATTTTCTGCAACACTTGTTCTTCAGTGAGCTCAGCTCTCTTCAAGGCTTTCTCTCTCAACTGGAATAGAGCCTGGAAATTGAAAGAGGAGTTGGGGCAAGAAGAAAGGGAATAGTTTTAAAAAATCGGGATCGGTTCATCGGTTGAACCGGCGGTTCTTGTCAAAACTGGCCGGTTTGAACAAAAGGCGGTTTTTAGGTTGAACTGGACCGGCCTTTAGACCGGTTCACGGTTGAACCGGTCGGACCAGCCGGTCCAGTCCGATTTTTAAAGCACTGATTCTCTAGCAATAACAAAATTACTCACCTCCGAGAAACTAGAAGGCTTCAATCCCAGAATGTGAAGACCATCCTTGATTTCATTTCCCAGTAACATAAGAGATTCCATCCTCATATGCTCTTTCTTTCCCTGCCCATATTATCAAGAAACCAGAAGGAAAGGAAAGAATGTGAACAACTTCATGGGAGGAGCACAATATTCATAGAACATATAAGATGCTCAATCCATAAATCTAGAGAAATATCTGTATGGTAATACGGCTTTTGATGACTTCATTTACAAGGAATTAGCTTCGAAAACCTCACATATAGGTCCCTACCAGATATATTAAATTCTTTCTAAAGATGTTCTATTTCGAACAAAATCATTTCAAAAATGGAGATTTTTCACTATTGACATGAGGTAATTAAGAGTCAAATTAATGCAACTTATCCACATGAAAACTATATATTCCCTGAGGAGGTTCATAGAACAATTTAGTTCAACTTGTAACTTCGGAAAATAATTCAAACAAAATAATCACTTGTTTGTTTTGGTCAGGTTGAATATTTATAGAAAACAACTTGTGCAAATGCATCTCAGCTAATTTTATGGTCATTTTTTCCTTGGTTTTTTTAGAACAGTCGCATATGAAAGTAAGAACAATTTTGTAAGCACTAGAATGTTCTCGTTGTTGATCTTTTACCCTGACAAATTCTCACATCAGGTCCTATAAGTAATGAAGAAATGAAGAAAGATACAAAGAACTTATATTTTCATATCAATCATAGCAAAAAACAATCGTTACAGTGAGGATGTTTTGATGCTTGATTGCTCCATTTTCCCATTGAGGACAGATCATATACTCGTACGGCTTATGGATGCCTAACAGCGCAGGAGAATGAAGGGACCAAAATTAGATCATCTTAGTTTTTAGTCCTCAATATTCGTGAAGCTTTCTCTAATATGAAAAAGATGATAGGAATCATGGATGAAAGCATGTTGTGTGTAGAATTCTTACAATAAAACTTATCAATAAGAAGAGCTATCATATGACCGTATTCGATGGAAAAAAAAAAAAAACATTAATAGTCAGGCTTAAAAGTCACCAGAGAATAAAAGAAGAACCTCAAGGTCCCATTTGAAAGGTTTTGACAAAAAATGTCATGGACATGTGTTTAGAATTTAAGTTTATCCTCATTGTTGTTTAAATTGTTAACTTATATAGCTTAAATTTATTTTTAATCATATACAACGGCTAAACCTCCATTTAAGTGATAGCTTGGGATATTTTCTTCTCTCTTTAAAAAGTATAAAATATAAATCCGAAGCCTCCGCTGCTAAGTTTGTAAATGCCTACGCATCTATAGGGGTGTAAGTGAGCCGAGCTGGCTCGAGCTCGACTCGTTTATGGGCTCGTGAGCCGAGCTTATCGAGCTCACGAGTCGAACTCGAGCTCAAACTAGAGCACGTTTGCTAAACAAGATCGAGTTCGAACTTCATTAGGTTTGGCTCGAGAGCTCGCGAGCCGGCTCAAAATTATTAAATCCTTATTTAAAAAAAATTAGTACTAAATGTTGTATAAATCACATATAACTTCCCGCCATAATATAGTTGGACAATTAAAAAAGAATCTCATCTTTTTCCCCCTCACTCTCTCTGACAGCAATAAATGCATATAGATAATGAATGGTGATGTGTGAGATGGGAATCCTCTACTTTTATTTGCATGAATGCATATTGATGATCATATTAGTTGCATTAGAAAATTTAACACTAAGTTGTCCGTCATCAAATTTATATCACAATCTTAGGTAGTGTCAAAATGTCACTTAGAACCATGACTAATTATCAAGGTTTAAAAAAGACTAAATTGAGAATTGAGGCAATTTGCCTGGAGAATCAAGGAGTAAACTTCAAACATATATATATATATATATATATATATATATATATATATATATATATATATATATATATATATATATATATATATATATATATATATATATATCATAAACTATTAATAGATTAATTTAGTTCATCATCAATAAAAAAATTAATTAAAATCTTAAAAATAAAACTAAATAAAATAAAATAAATGAAAATAAATATGTTAAATAAAAATTGAAAATATTCATAAGAAAATAAATAAAAAAGTGATATGATGACAATTTGATTTGTGAAAATTATTTCAATTTTCTCACAGATTTTATTTGTTACCGTTTTGTTGCTAAATTTTTTGGATATTTCCAATCATATCATTAGCAATTGATCTTAAACTCTAGTATCGTCTGTTTACAATTAAAGAAAGTAAATTGTTGAATTTATTGACTACTTATGATATGTGAATCCGCTATTTTTCTTTGCATGAAGGCATACAACACATTAAACTAGTTGTATTAGGAAGCTAACTCTGAGTCATCTTGGAGCATGTTAACTCCATATTTTGGAGTCATTGTGCGCAACTAATATCAATGCTATCTTTGCTCCAACTCTTTTCCTTTGTTAATCTCTTCACATTGATCCTATATACCTACCTTATTAAGGCATATTTTATTGTATATGCAAAAACCAATTAAATTTATTTTACAAAATCGAACCTTAGATGGGTGCCACTCCCATGTCTACCTGATACGATCTCACTTCATTTTCTTAAAAATTCAAACACATCCAACTTAATACTATCATTTTTATCACACTAAATTAGGTTAAAAAATATTCTTTCTTACCTTAAACTTGAGTCCATATAGCATTGTTAGTCTACATAGAGTTAATAAATTTAGTTTTCTTAAAATTTTCTTATTTCATGGTACTCAAATGTTCTCTATTTTAACTATCCAAATGTAACATCTTTATATCCCTTAATTTTTTTAAATAAAAATTACTTTAATATATCACACCATAGTAGAGCTTACACGATCTTCAATGGTTGACAATGGATAATTATAAATTTTCAATAAATTGAAAATAGAGATTTTTTTTATCAGTGAATTAGTAAACTCGAAGTTAGAGAGATTTTAAAAAATGAAGTATGGAGAAGTTGTTGAACCTGATGATATTTCAATAGAGGTGTGGAAATGCTTAGGAGATAAATGGATTTCTTAACTTATAAAACTTTGCAATATTATTTTGAAGACTAAAAAGATGCTAGATGAATGAAGGAGTGTGTTGATTCCTATTTTTAAGAATAAAGGTGATCCACAAGAGTGTGCGAATTATAGAGGAATTAAGTTAATTTGTCATACTTTAAATATGTGGGAGAGAGTTATTGAGGATAGGTAACGATGTGTAACTAATGTTTCTCAAAATCAAATTTGATTCATGGCGGGTAGGCCTACTATGGAAGTTATACATTTTTTTAGAGGTTTGATGGAGAAGTATATAGAGAATAAGGAGGATCTATATATGATATTTATTGATTTAGAGAAAGCATATGATAAAGTTCCAAGAGAAGTGCTATGGAGAGTTCTAGAAAAGAAAGTGGTTAATAATGCTTATATTTAAGCAATTAAAGATATGTATGAAAGAGCTGTTACTTGTGTTCAAACAAAAGGTGGCTTAACTAAGTATTTTCCTATTTCAGCTGTGGATTACATCAAGGATCAGCTTCAAAAGCCATATCTTCTTGCTTTAGTCATAGATGTTCTTACTAGGCATTTGCAAGAGAATGTACCCTAGAGAGTGTTTTTTGCTGATGATATCCTTGTTGTTGATAAGACTAGAAAGGGAGTTAAAGGTAAACTTGAATTATGGAGGTCAACTTTAGAATCTAAAGGTTTTCTCTTGAATAGATCTAAATCTGAATACATGGAGTATAATTTTATTAGTAATAGATCTAGTGGGGGATTGTGACTTTGGGCAATCAAGTCATTAATAAGAGCACACCTTTTAGATATCTAAGGGCTATTGTTCAGAGTGATGGTGAAATAGATGGGATATTATTAGTAGAATTCAAGTTGAACAGTTGAAGTGGAAGAATGCATCGGGTTTATTGTGTAATAGAAAAGTATCCCTCAAACTTAAGGGAAAGTTCTATAAAATGGTAGTGAGACTTGCAATACTTTATGACACAGAATATTGGTCATTAAAAGAGAAACATAAAGTTAAGTGCTGCAGAGTGAGGATGCTCAGGTGGATGAGTGGCTTTATTCTTAGAGACAGAATGTGAAATGAGCATATACATGAAAAAGGTTGGAGTACCTCCAGTGGCAGATAAGACAAGAGAGAGTCACCTTAGATGGTTTGGTCACATAAAACGTTAGCCTTCTGATGACCCAGTTAGGAGAGTAGATATATTAGATTTAGCTTATATTACGAAAGGTAGATGTAGACCTAAAAAGACTTGGTTAGAAAATATTAGAAATGATATTTTTTATTAGATTTAAATGAGAATTTGACTCTTAACAGGCGCAATGGAGAAAAAGGATTCATGTAGCCGACCTAACGTAGTGGGATAAAGGCTTGATGTTGTTTGTTGTACATCTATTGAAAATGCATATAATATATTCAGTATTGTTCTACTAATCTCGAACCTTTGCATTTTAAAATGTCCTTTATGGTTCAAAGTTTCCATGAGCCATCTAATCTTCATCACACGAGCAGACAGAAATCTACTTAAATGCATGCACACACACATATAAAACATTACACATGTGATGCAATATCTTGGCTGAGAACAGTCACATATACAAATAAAACATTATGTTAAACCCACAACAACAGAAAATGACCATTGAATATCATTCTAATAATTGCAATAAACAAAAGAGTAAAAATTGAATAACCAAACAGGCATGAAGGATGTTATAATTCTCAAATAAGCAAATAAATCCTTACCTTACGAGTATGAAGGAGATCATTGATGATCTTCAGTGGTTCAGAAAATGAAGCCAACGCAATTGGAGTATGTAGATCATCTGCTAAAGATTTTTCAAAATCAAATCGAAATTTGTTTATGCAATCTACAATATATTTTGGTACATTGTCCTTCAGGTTTTCCCCATTAAATTGGTTCAATGAGTTGTCACAATCACATATAGTCTGCAAAAAATATATCAAATAATTAGAAGTTGGGCATGCAGCAAAAAATAGCTAACAATGTAGCTTTATACCTGATAGATATAGTACAATCGATCGGATGCTAACTCTAGCTGTGCAATAGAATAACTGATTGTCGACCTGTAGTGAGTGCCAATTAAGAAGAGCCTTAAAGCCAATGGATGGTAAACGTCTATGACCTGAGATGTTTTTTAAGATATCAGAAACCTAGCTGAAAAGGTTGGCAAAGGCAAAATATGTTACAGTGAGGGGTAGCAATGGTTTATTTCCCATATAATATTTAAACTTAAACCAGAGTAGGAGAATTTTACAGAAAAACAACATAATTTGACTTATCATCAAGATAATTTAACGAGTATACATACAAAAATGTCATTCCACTAATGGTAATTAATTTATTTGCATATGTATGAAACAACCAATTTCCAACCTCGATTAAAGTCTAGGCTTACCTGGCGTATTGTAACAAAATTACCAAGTGATTTCGACATTTTTTCAGATCCGACATCAACAAAGCCATTATGGATCCAATAGCTTACATTGCTTTCTTTACATGCAGCGCAACTCTGAGCAATTTCATTCTCGTGGTGAGGGAAAACAAGGTCCATCCCACCACCATGTATATCAAACGAATAACCAAGATAAGTTGCACTCATTGCACTGCATTCAATATGCCATCCTGGCCTTCCTGGTCCCCAAGGACTCTCCCAAAATGGTTCCCCAGCCTTTGAAGCCTGTAACCGCCAAAATTAAAAGATATATATTGACAAAAAAATGGAGGATACAAACAATAACAGGCTATAAGTTTATTTTACTTTCCACAAAGCAAAATCAGCAGGATTTTTCTTTCTTGAATCTACAGCAACCCTCTGTCCAGGTTGATTATCCTCCAATCTCCTACCAGACAATTGGCCATATGAGGGATATTTGTCAACAGAGAAATAGACGTCACCATCAATGCTGTAGGCAAAACCATTAGCAAGAATCTGTTCAAAAAGAAAAGTATTGAGTCTTCTTGAGCTAAAGTGATGTTGCTAAACCAGAAGCAAAATTCAAGCCTTTCTTTGTATACTAAAACCTCACTATTGAACGTTTTAAAGGAATCATTTAAATATTTAAAAACTACTTTCAATTTATGAGCACATAATGTCATATACTGTCATTTCAATAAATCTCTCTTCCAAGCTCAAATAAATCAAATGTACAGCGTAAACACAAATTTAACCAAGACTAAAATTATAAATGAGTCATTAAAAATGGATACTTATGATTAAAAATTATGGCAAAAGTTATTTAAAAAATAAAATACCTAATTTGCCAATAAAAATACCAAGCAAATCAGTTGTTTTGCTTTTAAATAACAACAACAACATCAAGCTTTTATCCCACTACGTGGGGTCGGCTACATGAATCCTTTTTCTCCATCGTGTCCTATTAAAAGTCAAATTCTCTTTTAAATCTAATAAAGAAAGGTCATTCCTAATATTTTCTAACCAAGTCTTTTTAGGTCTACTCCTACCTTTCTTAACATAAGTCAAATCTAATACCTCTACTCTCCTAACTGGGTCATCGGAAGGCCGCCGTTTTATGTGACCAAACCATCTAAGGCGACTCTCTCTAATCTTATCTTCTAATGGAGCTACTCCAACCTATTTACGTATATGCTCATTTCGTATCCTATCTCTAAGGGTAAAGCCACTCATCCACCTGAGCATCCTCATCTCTGCCACACTTAACTTAATATTATGCTTCTCTTTTAATGGCCAACATTCGGCACCATATAGCATTGCAGGCCTCACTACCATCTTATAGAATTTTCCCTTAAGTTTGAGGGGTACATTTCTATCACATAACAAGCCCGATGCATTCCTCCACTTCAACCATCCAACTTGAATTCTGCTGATAATATCCCCATCTATTTCACCATCACTCTGAACAATAGATCCAAGATATCTAAAACGTGTACTCTTATTAATGACTTGATCGCCCAAAGTCACAATCCCCTCACTATGTCTATTACTACTAAAATTATACTCCATATATTCCGTTTTAGATCTACTCAAGCGAAAACCTTTAGACTCTAAGGTTGACCTCCATAATTCAAGTTTACCTTCAACTCCCTCTCTAGTCTTATCAACAAGAAGAATATCATCAGCAAAAAGCATACACCAAGGTACATCCTCTTGCAAATGTCTTGTCACGACCCGACCCGACGGGGACGGATCCCGCCCGAGCCGGATCGCGACGAGAGACTTCCATATCCAGGATCTGGCTTTGGATTAGGTTACTGAACTGATCTTCCAAATTCTTAACTCAACAGAAACACACAGAACAACAGAGCTACTAAAAACATCAAATGCAGCGGAACAAAACATCTATCTATTCATTTCCTCAAAATAATCATCTACAGAACAGTGCATGGCTTTCGACAGAAAGAAAGACAGAACAGAAAAGCCATGACTGTACAAAAATCAAAAGTACCAAAGTACCTAATCGGATCAGACTCTGAAACTAATCCTGGACCTCCTTGCCCTTCCCAGAACCTGAAAACCACCAGAAAGCAAGGGTGAGCTCAACAGCTCAGCAAAGCAACAAACCACCAATCTAAATTCTCAGAAACCAAAACCAAACTCATCAGACAGAAATCAGATCAGAAATCGGAACAGAATCGGAAATCAGAACTTATACGGACAGATATCAAATCAGAATCAGAATCGTACAGATCATATCAGAACAAATCAACAGTGTCAGAATCAGAATTCAGAAATCAGAATCGTACGGAGCATATCGTATCAGAATCACAATTTCGTACAGAACAGAACAGATACACATAGCTAAATGCCCTGACACTGACGGAATCTCTACGGATTCCGGCCCCTTATGCCTCCCTTCCCAGACACTGACTGAATCTCATAGGATCCAGGCCCCTTATGTCTCCCTTCCCAGACACTGACTGAATCTCATAGGATCCAGGCCCCTTATGTCTCCCTTTGTGCTCACTGCACCAAAACAGATGTGCTTATAGCACCAGAACAGAATTCATCGGATCCGGAACGAAACAGATATCAAAATGTATATTGAGCTCATTTCAGAATTTCCCGTTTCACTAACTGAATCTCATAGGATTCAGGCCCCTTATAACTCCCTTATTATAGCTTATACACATAGCATTTCAATTCAGAAGAAATTCGGACATTTCAGAAATTACCCGAAAATCGGGCAGCACAACGGCAGTATACAGAATTTACACAAAAATTCCTGCAAAGAAAATTTACCGAATTCGCACAGAACATAGATAATCACATTCCAGAACATTTATTCTACTGCACAGAGAATTTACGATTTCACAGAAAAATCCGGTCGACTAAAAACACAGTCGAATCAAAAACACCCGGACGAAAATCTTCAAAATATAGTCAAAACGTGCACACCCGGCACGGCAACGATATATAGAAACTTACGCGGTAAAAACTGAACCAATCGAAAGATACGGACGAAAAACCGTAACGAAAACGAAATCCGGACAGAAAAATACCGCCAACCGCGACGGAACTGAAAATTGAGAAAGACGGAATGTGCCTTACCTCGAGCACAGCAAATTCCTCAACAGTCACTTCGCTCGAAAACGGCTCCGCGTCTTCCCGAAATCAACTTTTCCAAAATCCTCTTTTTCTCTCTCCTCAGACGAAAAATCAGATATTTTTATAAAAATCTTTTTCTCTCTCTTCAAATGAGCTGATTTGCCTTAAATTCTCTTCAGATCGGCCTGGCCGATCGTCCAGATCGGCCTGGACGATCAGACCAAAATCCCATCGTCCAGGGACGATTTTTCAGGACGATGTTTACTATTCATAGGCGATAAAAACCTCTACTCACTGACTTGTGCCATCCACTGATCGTCCCGGGACGATATCTCGATCGGCCTGGACGATCCCTACAGGAAAACACTTAGAGCAATTCTGGACAGATTCTGGAACTGAATATACACTGATCGTCCCAGGACGATCCCAGATCGTCCTGGACGATACTGGAGCAGTTTGAAATATTACAATCTCCCCAACTTAGAAAAATGTCGTCCTCGACATTATCCAATCCAAACGCAGTCAAAACAAGTACGGGTACGACCGTCTCATATCAGACTCCTTTTCCCACGTTGCTTCCCGTGCAGTCCGGTGCTTCCACTGGACTTTAACCATCGGAATCTCTTTATTTCTTAACTTTCGGACGTCGTACGCTAAAATAAGCTCTGGCTCTTCCTTGTACGCCAGATTCTCCTGAATCTCAACCTCGTCAGCTGATACCTTCTTCCCAGAGTCGGATACCCACTTCCTCAGAGTGGATACGTGAAACACATTATGCACATCAGGCATAGAATCAGAAAGCAGTAGGCGATAAGCAGATTTTCCAATTCTTTCCAAAATCTCAAATGGTCCAACATACCTTGGACTAAGCTTGCTCACCTGACCAAATCTGCTCACACCTTTCATCGGGCTGACTTTGACATACACAAAGTCACCAACCTGAAACTCAACAAATCTGTGCTTCTGATTATAATATTTCTGCTGACGATCTTGAGCGGCTTTCAATCTTTCTCTTATCAAATGAATCTTCTGAGCAGTTTCGTCAGCAAAAGTGGCACCCAAAGTCTGTCTATCTCCGACCTCCGTCAGAGTCAAAGGAGTACGGCACTTCCTGCCATACAAAGCCTCGTACGGTGCCATACCGATACTGGACTGAAAACTGTTGTTATAGGCAAACTCAATCAGCGGAATATGATCTTCCCAGCTTCCGCTAAAGTCCAGAACACAAAGTCTCAACAGATCTTCCAGTACCTGAATAGTCCTCTCAGACTGTCCGTCGGTCTGAGGATGAAAGGCTGTACTGAAATGCAGTTTCGTACCCAAGCCTTGCTGAATGCCTTTCCAAAGTCTGGAAGTAAACCGTCCATCTCGATCATATACAATCACACGAGGCACACCGTGCAATCTGACTATCTCTTTCACATATATCTGTGCCAAGCGTTCAACTGAATCCGTCTGTCTGATCGGAAGAAAATGGGCTGACTTCGTCAATCGATCCACAACTACCCAAATAGCATCATGTCCTTGTCTAGATCGAGGAAAACCCATAGCAAAATCCATCGTTACCTCCTCCCATTTCCACTCAGGGATAGGCAACGACTGCAACAGTCCACCTGGTCGCTGATGCTCTGCCTTCACCAACTGACAGGCTTCGCATCTCGACACAAACTCCGCCACATCCTTCTTCATTCCAGGCCACCAGAACGAAAGCTTCATATCAGCGTACATCTTACCACTGCCTGGATGAACAGTGTAGCCTGAATGATGAGATTCATACAGAATCTCCCGCCTCAGATCTCCAAACACAGGTACCCACAACCTGTTCTTACAAAAAATAGCACCAGAATCAGAAATTCGAAGTTCAGGAGTCTTACCAGATCCAATCTGAGCTAGCAACTTCGAATAATCAGAATCTGACTTCTGGGCTTCCTGAATCCTTGCTTCCAAAGAAGACTGAATACTCATCTGAGCCAACTCCAAATCACTGGAGGAAATCACCTCCAACTGCAATCTTTCCAAATCACGAATCAGAAAGTCATCACAGGTAAGCTGCAAACCTGATAATCCAGAAGACTTCCTGCTCAAAGCATCTGCTACCACATTCGCCTTCCCAGGCTGATACTGAATAGTCAGGTCATAGTCCTTGATCAACTCGAGCCACCGCCTCTGTCTCAGATTCAAATCCTTCTGAGTAAAAATGTACTTCAGGCTCTTATGATCAGTAAACATCTCACATGTGACGCCATACAGGTAATGACGCCAAATCTTCAAAGCAAAAACAACTGCAGCTAACTCCAAATCATGTGTCGGGTAATTCTTCTCATGTGGTTTCAACTGTCTCGAAGCATAAGCAATTACCTGACCATGCTGCATCAGAACACAACCCAGTCCTTTCAGTGAAGCATCACTGAACACCTGAAAACCTTCCGTACCTGACGGAAGCGCCAACACTGGAGCTGAAGTCAAACAATCCTTCAATCGCTGAAAACTAGCTTCACACTCCGGTGTCCAAACAAAAGGAACTGACTTCTGAGTCAGTCTCGTCAGAGGAGTCGAAATCTGTGAAAATCCTTTCACAAACTTCCTATAATACCCGGCCATGCCTAAGAAACTACGTACCTCAAATACCGTAGTCGGCCTTGGCCAATCAGCAACCGCCTGAATCTTCTGGGGATCTACAGAAATACCTTCTCCGCTAATCACATGCCCCAGAAATGAAATGCTCTTCAGCCAGAATTCACACTTGGAGAACTTGGCATACAGCTGATGCCTCCTCAGAGTCTCCAACACAATCCTCAAATGTCTGGCATGCTCATCCTCAGATGCAGAATATACCAGAATATCGTCGATAAAGACGATCACAAACTGATCCAAGAACTCCCTGAATACTCGGTTCATCAGATCCATGAAAATCGCAGGCGCATTGGTTACCCCAAAAGGCATAACCAAGAACTCGTAGTGCCCATACCGAGTACTGAAAGCTGTCTTCACCACATCAGATTCCTTCACCTTCACCTGATAATATCCGGATCTCAAATCAATCTTCGAAAACACCGAAGATCCGGAAAGCTGATCAAACAAGTCGTCTATCCGAGGCAAAGGATACTTGTTCTTGATCGTGGCCTTGTTCAAATCTCTGTAATCAATACACATACGGAGTGTACCGTCCTTCTTCTTCACAAACAGAACAGGTGCTCCCCAAGGAGAAACACTAGGACGTACAAATCCTCTGTCAACCAACTCCTGAAGCTGAACTTTCAACTCAGAAAGTTCTTTCGGTGCCATCCTGTACGGAGCTTTCGATATCGGAGCGGTACCCGGAAAAACATCGATAGAGAATTCCACATCTCTATCCGGAGGTAAACCAACCAACTCCTCAGGAAAAACATCCACAAACTCCCGTACCACAGGGATCTCAGAAACAGAACCAACCTCCAGGTTCAGATCCCGTACCGAAGCCAAAAATACTGGATATCCTTTCTTCCACATTCTGCTCACCTCTAACGCAGAAATCAGACTGGAGAGAACACCTCGTAATCCCTGAAATACAATTCTCTCTCCAGCCACAAGCAAACTCACTTGCTTCTTCAGACAGTCAATCTGAGCCTCATACCGACTCAGCCAATCCATTCCCAAAATCACATCATACAAAGAAATCGGCAATCGAATCAAACTCGATTTCCACTTCTTGCCAGAAATCTCAATCTCACACAAACAAAACTGTCGAGCAATCAATGGATTCCCAGCCGGTAAAATCACAGACAAAGAAACCGGTAAAACCATCGAATCCAAATGTAAAAGCTCAAAACAATGCTCGGACAGAAAAGAATGACTCGCTCCAGAGTCAAACAAAACACGACAGGGCTGATCAGAAATGTAAACCGTACCTGTCACAACATCCGGAGCATCACGAGCCTCCTGCTGACTCAGGCTGTAAACTCGTGGCTGAACTGGAGCAGGAGCTGAAGCAACAGAACTACTCTGCTCTCTCTGAATCGTAGGTGGTCTCCGTGGTGCAGAACTAGAACCACCACCTCTACCAGCAAATCCCTCAGGGCGTGGAGGAACAGTCCTCGGTCTTCCTGCTGCTGAACCGACAGGTCTGACTAAACCCTCAGATCGCTGATCATATCCCATATGTGGACATTCCGCAATCCGATGTCCCGGCTGACCGCATCTGAAACAAAGACCAGCTATCCTGTAGCACTGGCCATGGTGTCGCCGTCCACAACTCTGGCACACAGGTGCCGAACTGACAGATCCAGAACCAGTCGTACTGGTAACAGTACCAGACGATCCTCCGCTCCTCCTGGATTCTCCAGATCCAGATCCAGAAACAAATCTCCTCTTCCCAGAGGAACCACTGCCAGAAGTATCACCTCCAAACCTCTTCCTACTCGCAGACCACCGCTGCTGAGTAGTCGTCATGTCGTTCTCAATCAGACGAGCTCGCTCCACAAGCTCAGAGAAATCAGTAATCCGGAACGGTATCAAAGGCTGCCTCAAAGTGTCTCGTAAGCCTCTCAGAAACCTGTAGCACCTCTCAGCAGACGTGCTAACCAGCTGCGGAGCGTACCTGGCTAATGCAGTAAACTCAGCCTCGTACTGCATCACCGTCTTGCTCCCCTGAACCAGCCTCAGAAAACTCTCCTGCATCTGCTGTCGTGCAGAAGGGGGAACAAACCAATCTCTGAATACCTCAGTGAACTCTTCCCAAGTGATCAAAGAGTTCAATCTGCCCTGAAATCTGGCTGCCTGCTGGCCATCCCACCAGTGCTCAGCCTCTCCATCTAACAGAAAAACTGCTAACGGAACCTTCCTGTCTGCAGGACACTGCATCCCGTCAAAAGTCTTCTCTAATCTCCTCAGCCACTCTTCAGCAGCTCTGGGCTCAACAGCGCCCTCAAACCTCGGAGGCTTCAACCTCAAAAATAACTGCAGGTGTCGATCAATATCCTCAGATCTCACAGTAGACGCTCTGCTCTGAGTCTCGCTCATCATCTGAGCAACAAGTGAAGCAAACTGAGACAGCGTATCAGCACCGACCACTGGGGCTGTACTCCCCACTGGTGCTGCCTGATCATCACTCTGACCGTCTGTCATGTCTGGGTCTGGCTGATCCATACAGAAAAATCCAGAAAATCCGGAAAACTATCACAAAAACAACACAAAAACAACACAATAAAAAGCCAAACGACCCAAAACTACCTCCCAGACAGACTCACTGATCACTTCCTAGAGCTCTGTTTTACAATCCAACCTGTTTCCAAAACCAGTGCTCTGATACCACAAAAGCTTGTCACGACCCGACCCGACGGGGACGGATCCCGCCCGAGCCGGATCGCGACGAGAGACTTCCATATCCAGGATCTGGCTTTGGATTAGGTTACTGAACTGATCTTCCAAATTCTTAACTCAACAGAAACACACAGAACAACAGAGCTACTAAAAACATCAAATGCAGCGGAACAAAACATCTATCTATTCATTTCCTCAAAATAATCATCTACAGAACAGTGCATGGCTTTCGACAGAAAGAAAGACAGAACAGAAAAGCCATGACTGTACAAAAATCAAAAGTACCAAAGTACCTAATCGGATCAGACTCTGAAACTAATCCTGGACCTCCTTGCCCTTCCCAGAACCTGAAAACCACCAGAAAGCAAGGGTGAGCTCAACAGCTCAGCAAAGCAACAAACCACCAATCTAAATTCTCAGAAACCAAAACCAAACTCATCAGACAGAAATCAGATCAGAAATCGGAACAGAATCGGAAATCAGAACTTATACGGACAGATATCAAATCAGAATCAGAATCGTACAGATCATATCAGAACAAATCAACAGTGTCAGAATCAGAATTCAGAAATCAGAATCGTACGGAGCATATCGTATCAGAATCACAATTTCGTACAGAACAGAACAGATACACATAGCTAAATGCCCTGACACTGACGGAATCTCTACGGATTCCGGCCCCTTATGCCTCCCTTCCCAGACACTGACTGAATCTCATAGGATCCAGGCCCCTTATGTCTCCCTTCCCAGACACTGACTGAATCTCATAGGATCCAGGCCCCTTATGTCTCCCTTTGTGCTCACTGCACCAAAACAGATGTGCTTATAGCACCAGAACAGAATTCATCGGATCCGGAACGAAACAGATATCAAAATGTATATTGAGCTCATTTCAGAATTTCCCGTTTCACTAACTGAATCTCATAGGATTCAGGCCCCTTATAACTCCCTTATTATAGCTTATACACATAGCATTTCAATTCAGAAGAAATTCGGACATTTCAGAAATTACCCGAAAATCGGGCAGCACAACGGCAGTATACAGAATTTACACAAAAATTCCTGCAAAGAAAATTTACCGAATTCGCACAGAACATAGATAATCACATTCCAGAACATTTATTCTACTGCACAGAGAATTTACGATTTCACAGAAAAATCCGGTCGACTAAAAACACAGTCGAATCAAAAACACCCGGACGAAAATCTTCAAAATATAGTCAAAACGTGCACACCCGGCACGGCAACGATATACAGAAACTTACGCGGTAAAAACTGAACCAATCGAAAGATACGGACGAAAAACCGTAACGAAAACGAAATCCGGACAGAAAAATACCGCCAACCGCGACGGAACTGAAAATTGAGAAAGACGGAATGTGCCTTACCTCGAGCACAGCAAATTCCTCAACAGTCACTTCGCTCGAAAACGGCTCCGCGTCTTCCCGAAATCAACTTTTCCAAAATCCTCTTTTTCTCTCTCCTCAGACGAAAAATCAGATATTTTTATAAAAATCTTTTTCTCTCTCTTCAAATGAGCTGATTTGCCTTAAATTCTCTTCAGATCGGCCTGGCCGATCGTCCAGATCGGCCTGGACGATCAGACCAAAATCCCATCGTCCAGGGACGATTTTTCAGGACGATGTTTACTATTCATAGGCGATAAAAACCTCTACTCACTGACTTGTGCCATCCACTGATCGTCCCGGGACGATATCTCGATCGGCCTGGACGATCCCTACAGGAAAACACTTAGAGCAATTCTGGACAGATTCTGGAACTGAATATACACTGATCGTCCCAGGACGATCCCAGATCGTCCTGGACGATACTGGAGCAGTTTGAAATATTACATGTCTAGTGAGAACATCCATGACTAAAGCAAAAAGATATGGGCTTAAGGCTGATCCTTGATGTAACCCAACCGAAATAGGGAAATACTTGGTCAATCCACCTTGTGTTTGAACACAAGTAATAGCTCCTGCATACATATCTTTAATGATTTGAATATAAGCATTATTGACTCCTTTCTTCTCAAGAACTCTCCATAGCACTTCTCTTGGAACTTTATCATATGCTCTTTCTAAATCAATAAATATCATATGTAGATCCTCCTTATTTTCTCTATATTTCTCCATCAAACCTCTTAATAAATGTATGGCTTCCATAGTCAACCTACCCGGCATGAATCCAAATTGATTTTGAGAAACATTAGTATCACGCCGCAACCTATGCTCCATAACTCGCTCCCAAAGTTTTAAAGTATGACACATTAACTTAATACCTCTATAATTCGCACAATCTTGTGCATCACCTTTATTCTTAAAAATAGGAATTAACACGCTCATTCTCCACTCATCTGGCATCTTTTTAGTCTTCAAAATAGTATTAAAATGTTTAATAAGCCATGAAATTCCTTCATCTCCTAAGCATTTCCACACCTCTATTGGAATATCATCAGGTCCAACAGCTTTTCCACCCTTCATTTTCTTTAAAGCCTCTCTAACTTCAGTTTTACTAATATGCCGATAAAAACAGAAATCTTTATTTTCATTTAGGGTGCTAAGGTCATTACAGTCAATCTTATTTTCACAATCTTCATTAAAAAGTTTAGCAAAATATCTCAGCCATCTTTGTTGAATATCATCTTCTAAGAAAAGTATTTTTTGATCTTCATCTTTAATACACTTCACTTGAACTAAATCCTTACTACTCCTATCTCTTTGTTTGGCTAACTTATACATATATCTTTCTCCCTCTTTAGTATCTAATCTATTATATAAATCACTAAAAGCTAATGTCTTTGTATCGCATATTGCTTTCTTAGCATCCTTACAAGCCACTTTATATATTTCCCAATTATCATAATTTTTAAAATTAAACCAATTTTTATAACAAAGCTTCTTATTTTTAATCTTTTCTTGCACATTTGGATTCCACCACCAACTACTTTTACTATTAGGAGCTTTTCCCTTTGATACTCCAAGGATATCTTTTGCAATATTCTTAATATCACTAGCCACTTTTTCCCACTTAATATTAGCATCCTCATGCACAGACAAAATCTTAAGATCTAAAATCTTATTTCCAAAAATATTTTTGTTAATATTCTTTAAATGCCCCCATCTAATCCTAGAAAATCGTTTTACTTTATTTTTTATTTTATGCCCCTTTATCTTAAAGTCCAAAACTAATAATCGATGTTGGGTACATAAATTTTCACTCGGAATAACTTTACAATCTTTGCAATCTAAACGATTTAATTTTCTAATAAGAAAATAGTCAATCTGTGTTGTACTATATCCATTTTTATAAGTGATGAGATGCTCATTTCTTTTCTTAAATAAGGTATTAGCAATTGAAAAATCATAAGCTAAACAAAAATCTAATATGGTCTTGCCACCTTCATTCGTCGTTCCAAATCCATGGCCACCATGAATGCTTTTAAAATCATCTACCTCTCTACCAACATGTCCATTTAAATCTCCTCCAATAAAAACTCTTTCTTCAAGAGGTATCTTTTGTATTAATTCTTCTAAGTCATTCCAAAAAATTTAATTTAGAACTCATATCCAAACCTACTTAAGGAGCATAAGCACTTATAATATTAACAATCTTATCATCAACAACAATCTTTAAAGCTATAATTCTATCTCCAATCCTATTAATTTTTATAACATTATCCGTTAAACTCTTATCTATAATAACACCTACACCATTTCTAGTACGACTCCTACCCGAAAACCAAAGTTTAAATCCTAAACTATCAATTTCCTTAGCCTTCTCACCAACCCATTTAGTTTCCTGAATGCACAAAATATTTAACTTCCTATAAATCATAATATCTAATAATTCCATTAATTCTCCTGTAAGGGAACCTATATTCCAAGTTCCTATCCTAATTTTAGTTTCATGGACTAGCTTTTTTGCCCACATCCGTCCTTGATGTGGGAACCCTTGCCTATTTAACACTGCACCCGGGCGCCGGTGCTGCGGCCCTTGCACACTTGTCACTGTATTCAGGCCATACAGCGCGTCGCTTCCAGGGGACGCCCTAGCATTAACACAATTTCTTAAAGGATTCATGTCATTATTGTTCGACAAGTTTTACGCTGTCTGTCGACTACCTAACGCAACCCTCCACTTTTCTCATCCAGGACTTGGGACCTGGCAATGACAGTGTTAAATAACAACAAAATTTTAATTTCTGCAGAAAACATGTAACGAAAATGCTATACTGCCCGTGCACTTACACATTGTTATTACAAAATCATTGACAACATACCTGCAAAGCAGCTTGTTAAGACGCGTGAGAGTAATGGAGACTATTACTTACATATCATCATAACACAATATTACAAAATGAAGCCCAAGACACTAGTAGCTTTGTAGTAAATTGAAATACACAGTATATAGGTGCAATGCAACTCCACTGGAAAAAGTAAAAAAAAAACATTCATTCCTCCGTACAAGAATATATTAAGATATTAAGTTAACTTCCATACCTGCTTAATCATATGTATAATTTGGCTCATATGAGTTGAGACACGTGGTTCGACAGTAGGCGTTAAGCAATGAAGATGAGCCATATCATACTGAAATTCAGTGCAGTAGCGGTTGCTCAAAGTCAAGGGATCCTCCCCCAACTCATTTGCTCTAGCAATGATCTACATAATTCCAAAAGTGCAGAACTCAGGTTTCCTGTCATACATATGCAAGATAGTTGGTATAGAAGGTTGATTATGGAAAATATTGATAAATGGTGTAGCTTCTATAAGAGAAATGACCAAGCTCCTCGTGTAACATAAATCAAGTCCACAGAATCCCAATAATCCATAATAAATATAGAAAACAACTTCCAAAAATGGAATAAAGGGGCATGCAAGTTCACTGCAAGGCAACGATCTCTCAAAGAACAGAAGGATTTGAAAATACAAGCAAAAATATATATGAAATGATAAACTTTGTGTCTGAGAAGCCTCCAAATATAATGATGGAAATGTAGGGATCACAATTCACAACAATATAACTTGATCAAACAATGATATTCTATGTACATTTTAAATCGAAATTCATGCTTTCGAATGGATTTCTGTTGCAAGAAAAGAAATCTGCTGTTTGTCAGGTATACGCTAAGGCATGAGTATGAAAGCAATGGACGCAACATTCTATGAACTACTCACTTATATAGTCACCAAGATAAGTAAAATATTTAGCATTTTGTCAAAGAAAAAAGTACATCTCATGTGGCAGGTATCTGCCTTCCAGCCTGGAAGGCAGATACCTGCCACATGAGTTCCAGCTAGGGCCATTTGGATAATGAAAATGCTCTTCTTTTGTTGAACATACTTTTTGGCTATGGGTGATTTCAAGATTGTGGTGTTGATTAGAATATCTCCTAAATGAAAAGAAATGATAAAAAAAGATTAAAAATAAATTAGTGAGTTTCTCAGAAGGAAAAGAAAAGGAATGGAAATAACATGGTTCAAAAAAAAAATTCAGTACAGGATCAATGGGGACAAGTTCTAATATAGGTAAACCTAATAATCTGGTAATCATGCATGTTTCACCAATGATAAGGAAAAAAAAGTTATCATATGTGTGGCCAAAAAGCCAGCAGAATTTTTGACACATGCTAAGTTCACAGTAAACATACCCATATCAACTTTGGCGCGCCAAAGTAGAGAAGATCGTTACAATTCATTCATGTTGGTCCAAGGTCACATACTAAGATGCTTAGTTCCTTAGTTTTGATTGTGCCAATAATTTTGATACTAAAAACTTTGTTTAAGTGTTTCATAGATTGTTATGATATATGAAGAAAATCTTCAATATATTTCCACACACTACATGGGTTGTATGTTAAGATCAGATATCGTATTCAAAAAAGCATTGTACAATGAAGCTTTCTGGATTCACGCTCCACGGAGCTCAAGAAAAAGTGAAAAAAGGATGAATTTATTTTGTGTATTAGATATAATGTTAAACACACGTTTGAATGCATTCTACATACCTCATGCTCATATATAATCTCCCTTCAAGAATTTTTTCACATAGATTTTTTTTTTTCATATTTCCTGTTATAACCTAGACCATTTGGTTCAGGATTTCATGTAAACCGGCTCCCCTCTCTTCCCACTCCCTTTCGCGAACCGCGATCAAAAGCTGGTACAGGCCTTCCACACACAGCCGCAACTCACGAGACCCAACCGACTCCCGCTTTCCTCTTCGCATGCCAGCAGCGCTCCAAGCAACCAAACCGAGCAGATCGTGATCCTCTCTCTCCGAATCACTTTATTCTTCCCATAATTGATTGGATTCGCCTGCCTATAGCATCGATCTCATGCCATTTAAAGCTAATAGGGAACCTAGGGCAACAAATCCTATTTTATTTTCTCTACTGTAGTAGCCGTCAAACGCTCATTTCTCCTCCTTTGTTTCTTTCTCGCAATAGCAGATCTCGATGAACTCTTCTCAACTCCTCTCCTTCTACAGTGAGTTTACCCTCTCCTTCTCTCTTTCTTCTTCTCATGTATTATTCTTTCAATTCTATGGAAATGCTAAATTTTGATTTGTATCAAGTTTTGTATAGCCTTAAATTTCTCGTTGGGGGAGTTTTATCTTGCTTTGGGAAGAAGCCATATTTAAGTTAATGTTCGATAGGTCTAACTCTATGTTATCTTATTGACTTAATTTTTTAATGTTCAATGTTTATATTTACTTTCAAGTGATGTAAGCATTATATTTTAAGTATTTGATTCCTTTAGTGTTATCATGAATATTAAAATATGATTTTTGTTAGTAGGACCTTCGAGTAATTGCCCTCCTAGCTTTGACGGATTGAATATCTAATAAGCTTGGAGTTTCATGCCGCTCGCCTAGAGACAAGTAATTATATTTATTTTGGGATAACATTACCTTTCTATATTAGGGGCGTTATTCTTGTTTCTTATGCTAGACCTTTATATATTAGATTGTCCGTCATGTCATTGCAGATTGTTTTATTTTAAGCATATGCTCAAAATGAATTAGGAAGATTCATAAATAGATCATTCTTGATTTATTGCTGCATAAACTATTGTATATCAATTTTTATATTTTCATGCACATGCTCTTATTGAATGCAATAAATAATTATGTTGGCAAATCATATCTTAGTATTAAATAACATTTTTCATATTGAAACTATAAAATCTATTGAAAAATGCTTATGAAAGTTTTTGGAAAACAATATGCTTTTTTACATTAATGTGTATGTCAGTAGAATCCTATTGATTATTGGCTAAGCAGGCCCGACGAACCCACAAAGTGATGACTCTATAGATAATCACTAGATTTCCTTTCCTTGGGTTGGTGTTCACCTTCCCGGTAATAGGTATTTGATAAATCGACTATTTATATGCATATGAATGTGAAATATAATTGGGCATGAATTAAAAATGATAAATGATTGATAAGTCATTTGAGGTACAAGTATACCGAGTGTGATGCATTTGTAAGCATTGAAATGATTTGACATTAGTAGCTATTTGGCATATACACCAGTATACTAGAATTTGTTGGAGATATGACATATGTCATTGTTACTTTGATATAACGATGATATATTATTACTCCCACTTTTTGGTAATTATGTATGTCCCACTCCTTTGTCATTTATGTTTTGATAGATAGGAGTTACTGAGTTTGATTTATCATGCTCACCCGTTGTCTCTTCTTACAGCAAATCCTACAAGTCTGTTTAGCAAACCTTCACTTTAAGAGCAAAGTTATCAACAATAGACTATTTTTTGTATTTTATATTTTGTAGTAGTATATTTTGCTTTTGATTCTGAGGATTGGGTAGTTTCTTTCCTGTCAGCCATTCTATTTACATTTATTTGCTTGTATCAATATTATTGTTTGGATGTACTGTCTATTTGAATTTTATTACTGAATTAAATTTTAATCTTCACTTTTTATGATTACTTTAGTGTATATATACTATATTGTATCTTGGATATGCATGTTTCTCTTTGTGAGCACAAAACAAGCCTTTATATCCCTTTATCGCTTCCCATGTTGTCGGGTGTATCAACTTCCAGACTCGAGGTGTGACATTTCCTACCTTGGCTAAACTTCTTTTTAAACTTCTTAAGTTCCTACATGGCTCTGCTCACCATTTTGAGCATAACTTTTTATACAAAATTCTAAATTATATAAATTTGGATTCTTTGAAAACTATACGCCTTATGGATTTCATTTATATATAATTTGATCAATTTTTGCATCCATTTCAATTTAGAATTAAGTTTAGAATAACATACTGCAAATCTGTCAAAATGTCAAACACCTCCTTGTCCATAAGTCATAATTTTTATCAGAAAAACCAAACAACAACAACAGCAACATCAAGCCCTTATCCCACTATATAAGGTCGGCGGCTACATGAATCATTTTTCTCCATTGTGCCAAGTTAAGAGTTAAATTCTAATTTAAATCTAATAAAAAAAATTGTTATTTCTAATAGTTTCTAACCAAGTCTTTTTAAGTCAACCTCTACCTTTCTTAATATAGGCTAAATCTAATACATTTATTCTTTTAACCATATCATCAAAAGGCCAATGTTTTATGTGACAAAATCGTCATCTAAGGCGACTCTCTCTAATCTTATCTGCCACTGAAGTTATTCCAACATTTTCACCCATATACTTCTTGTGAAAAACCCAATTTAAAATATTTTTATGCGATTGGAAAGTGACATCTTAAGCTTTCTGAAAATATATAATTTTAATATTTTTGAAAATCTTGTCATAACAATATTCATTTTCTTAAATTTTTATGTACAATTATTTTTTACTAGACCCAAATAAACTACAATAGTTCCAAATGACTTTTTCAAATTCCTAGCTATCTCTAACATTTTATTCAAGAATGTGACTTATAACTACCGCATTATTGCCCTCCTCTAAGTGTACAACCAGAAAAAAATATTTGCTACAACTTCAAATGAGCAAATCTTGTAAAATCTCTCTATTGTTCCAAAAGCTCACTTACTTCCCTTGCTCTGCTTGCTTCATCAAAAGAGAAAACCTCAAAAGAGAGCCTTCCAAAGCGTATTTTGCATTCAAGTGAAGATCTAAGAAGTGCTCTAGGAGATCAAAGTTGTTGCTTGTAAAAGAAAAAATTGACACCGATTAATTATTAAATTTCAAGTTCTTATCTCTTTCATTTTATTATTTTATTCATATTTTGCTTGTATTTCTATTTTCTCCAAATTAGGGAAGCACTTGATTTGTGAGGGCTCAATATCCTTGACGTAAGAGTAGGTTTTAAGGCTTGAGAGTTGCCCCGCAAAGTTTTGATTTACAGAATGCATAGAAGCTTTGGAAATTCTAGAAAGGGTTGCTAGGTGGTGGATGGGCCCAACCACTTGAAATTTTTGTGTGCTTTATTTCTTACAGCTTGCTTTATGCATTTCACTTGCTTAGAAGTGTATTAATGATGAAGATCAAAAAATACTTTTCTTAGAAGATGATATTCAACAGAGATGGATGAGATATTTTGCTAAACTTTTTAATGAAGATTATGAAAATAAGATTGACTATAGTGACCTTAGCACCCTAGATGAAATAAAGATTTATGTTTTTATTGGCGTATAAGTAAAACTGAAGTTAGAGAGGCTTTAAAGAAAATGAATGGTGGAAAAGCTGTTGGACCTGATGATATTCCAATAGAGGTGTGGAAATGCTTAGGAGATGAAGGAATTTCATGGCTTACTAAACTTTTTAATACTATTTTGAAGACTAAGAAGATGTCAGATGAGTGGAGAATGAGTGTGTTAATTCCTATTTTTAAGAATAAAGGTGATGCACAAGATTGTGCGAATTATAGAGGTATTAAGTTAATGTGTCATACTTTAAAACTATGGGAGCGAGTTATGGAGCATAGGTTGCGGCGTGATACTAATGTTTCTCAAAATCAATTTGGATTCATGCCCGGGTAGGTCGACTATGGAAGCCATACATTTATTAAGAGGTTTGATGGAGAAATATAGAGAAAATAAGGAGGATCTACATATGATATTTATTGATTTAGAAAAAGCATATGATAAAGTTCCAAGAGAAGTGCTATGGAGAGTTCTTGAAAAGAAAGGAGTCAATAATGCTTATATTCAAATCATTAAAGATATGTATGCAGGAGCTATTACTTGTGTTCAAACACAAGGTGGATTGACCAAGTATTTCCCTATTTCGGTTGGGTTACATCAAGGATCAGCCTTAAGCCCATATCTTTTTGCTTTAGTCATGGATGTTCTCACTAGACATTTGCAAGAGGATGTACCTTGGTGTTTGCTTTTTGCTAATATTCTTCTTGTTGATAAGACTAGAGAGGGGAGTTGAAGGTAAACTTGAATTATGGAGGTCAACCTTAGAGTCTAAAGGTTTTCGCTTGAGTAGATCTAAAACGGAATATATGGAGTGTAATTTTAGTAGTAATAGACCTAGTGAGGGGATTGTGACTTTGGGCGATCAAGTCATTAATAAGAGTACACGTTTTAGATATCTTGGATCTATTGTTCAGAGTGATGGTGAAATAGATGGGGATATTATCAGCAGAATTCAAGTTGGATGGTTGAAGTGGAGGAATGCATCGGGCTTGTTATGTGATAGAAATGTACCCCTCAAACTTAAGGGAAAATTCTATAAGATGGAAGTGAGGCCTGTAATGCTTTATGGTGCAGAATGTTGGCCTTTAAAAGAGAAGCATAATACTAAGTTATGTGTGGCAGAGATGAGAATGCTCGGGTGGATGAGTGGCTTTACCCTTAGAGATATGATACGAAATGAGCATATACGTGAAAAGGTTGGAGTAGCTCCAGTAGAAGATAAGATTAGAGAAAGTCGCCTTCGATGGTTTGGTCACATAAAACGGCGGCCTTGCGATGACCCGGTTAGGAGAGTAGAGGTATTAGATTTGACTTATGTTAAGAAAGGTAGGGGTAGACCTAAAAAGATTTGGTTAAAAAATATTAGGAATGACCTTTCTTTATTAGATTTAAACGAGAATTTGACTTTTAATAGGACACAATGGAGAAAAAGGATTCATGTAGCCGACCCCACGTAGTGGGATAAAGGCTTGTTGTTGTTGTTGTTGTAATCATCACACAATTTACTCACCCTCTTATGTGCCCTACAAAAGTAAAATGAAAGAGGGGCTAAACGTCAATTTCTATCACTTGAGGGTTAAAATTAAAAAAAGTAGGCAAAATGATAAAAATAGCATGCAAATGGCCCTCCTTTATTGCCAACAATAACAGCTTAGCAAAAGTTGTTGTGACAGTTGCAAGCTATAAAGTTAAAATATTCATCAAACCATAATAATTATGTTTGAAGTTAATTAACTAATCTAGTTACACCTAGGAGAATTCATGTTAGGTCCCGTAGTTTGACCAAAATTCACACTCAAACACTTCCATTTATAAATGCCTCAATTTTTCACCATTTACAACACTAAAATCACTTCTTCCATAAGTTACGTCTACTCCACAATGATTGGGACAAGTCCATCCTCCATTAATTCAACTATCACAAACTTCTTTTTACGCATATATTGATTCTACCAGCCACATATCCCATCGCTAGCTGCTTTTCCATCCTTCATACTGTTATACCTTATCCCCTTTCCTTTTTAGTGTGCAACATAGTAAACAAATGTATGGTACACATAGCAATCTTTTTTTTTTTAAATACAATTTGCTAAGCTAAGAAACTATATCCTCTACCACTTCAACAATCGCAAGCTCCTAGGTTCAACCAATCATATATACCATCACCAATACCATTGCCCTACCATCCTTAACACCGTTATTGATTCTCCCTCTCCCTTTTTTAATGCGTGAGATGCAAAAGACAAGTTCAGTACACTTTACTACCATTTGTCCAATACAAATAGCTCATCAATTTCTACAACTCTTATAGAGTACAACATGACTTAGTGACTAGCATGGTAAAAAAGGACTTAAAGAAAGATTTAATCATTAGCTTATGAACACTAAGGGGTCAAACAACTAAACCAAACAAAAGATTGTTTTGAAACACAAATATCTTTCAAGGAACATTATATCTAACTGATAGTAAATGCTCTTAATCAGCATAATGAAAAAAAAATGATGATTCATAAGCCGACCCCAAATAGTTGTGTTAAGGCTAGGGACGATGATTGTATAAATGTGTTTCTCAACTAAAATAACACCATGAAAGCCATATCTAAATCCATTTATATTAAAATTGGCAGGTAATTTAAAAGTTAAGCAAATACTCCATCGCACACTATAAATATGAATGCCATCAATATCATTAGCCTTACCTTAAGTATTTGGAGTTCGTCCTTGTAAACCCTCATTCTCCAATCATTTATCTTGAATTTTGTAGTATGTGTTAAATATATTTATCACAACTTTTAACCATTTTCCCCTTGTCAACCATTCTACATTAAGCTTATCTACTCGTTCTATCGGTGAATCTTCTACCCTTGGTTGTTCATAGGTCCAAATCACCTAAGCCTATTCTCCATTAACATAATATCAATAGGCGATAGTCCCAACATCCATAAAATACATCAATCTCTTATATTACATGGGATGCTTTCAAAAATAGTACTTTCAACATTATTAGAATCCCAAAAGTCTAAACACTATTTTAGCATCAAGACAAAAATCTACTAGCCAAATAATGGATTCTATAGAGAAGGTAAAAAAATAAAAGAAATAACGGATACACAGAAAAATAAGTAGAAGGCATGCCATCTTAAGTATATTCTCTTTTTCATTTCACCGCATATTTGTTTTATGAAAAATCTTTCAGCAATATTGGAGGATTGCAGAACCTTTTCCTATTTTGAACATCTATAATGAAAACATACAGAAATCACAACTAAAAGGCTTGACTAAATGATGTGAAACATAAATGCCATGTACTTGCCTAGGTGGCAAGATTTATTAAATCCCAATTAATTTGGGGAGAGAGAATGAAAATCTGAAATTAAATTTCAGATTAAGTGGAATTGGCGGGATAATTTGAATTTAAACTCAAATTTAATGGGGAGAATTAAATTGATGAGAGGGAATTGTGGGAGGTAATTATGGAGGCTTAATGAGGGGGCCTATTAATGAGATAGGAGAGAGATGGGAAATTTCAATGTAGGTGGGGACCACAATTAATTAATCAAAATCTGAAATTTAGATTTCAGATTTTAATTATATCATGTAACTCCCTTCTTTAAAGAAAATTGGGAGGGAATTTGAATTTCGAAAAGATTATAACTCCCCGTAATTAATATCCTAATTTAATTTGACTTAATTAGGAAATTCATTAGGGGGGGAGAATTCAAAATTCAAATAGGTGGGCTAGAGGAACCGTGGCAAGGCTTCACGGGTGGCTGGCGGCAAGGACTCCACGGTGGACGGTGGGCCGCTGGGCGGTTTTCTAGCCGCGGGATGGGGTGCTGGGTTGGTCGGCGGGAGGCTGGCCGGCGGTTGGCTAGGGGAAAGGGGCGGTGGCAAGGATCCAAGGAGGGAGGAAAAGGGCAATTCTACTAGGGATTACTATCCACGGATTCACCTTGATTTCCCACACCAATTGATCACAAAGATAATGGAGAAGAAGGTAGAACTCACAAAGAGATCTAGCTCTTCTCAAAACTCACTAAGAGATTTGGGAGAGGGATGCACTCACAAAGAGAACACCAAGTAGAGAACTCACTAAGAGATCTCAAAAGAAAAAGAACTCACTAAGAGATCTAAAAGATGGAACTCACAAAGAGAACGCAAAAAGCAAATTTTCATTAACAAATCATCATCTCATTACATAAGAAAGGGCCTCTATATATAGGCCTAAGAAACTAAAACAAGACACATATGCCCCTAAGGCTTAACATAGGACGACCCTCTTAAGTGAGGGTAAAACGGAAAATTCATATAAAAATTTAAAAATTACAAATAAAATATAAGATAACGTGGGACGATGATAGCCGTTGATCTTCAGCTCCTCGGATAGCCATGGACGGTTGGATATCCGCATCACTAAAACCTTTAAAATCTAGTGTAATCTAAAATATAATATTTCTTGTAGAGATTAGTAACTGTTATGCTAAATTATTTTCCACGACACAAAAATAACAAAGAAGTGAGTAAATCATCAAATCTATATAATAAGCAAACAAATGCATAAAGGTTCAAAGGATGAATATGAAGAAGCAAGAAGATCTTGGCAATAATTATTAGAGATCTACAGGGGTTCCACAAGCAAAAAAGTGTTCATAAAGATTTGTCCAGTTATAATTAAATAGGTACAAAAGCGATTAAAGACTGCAGGACTCACTTTGTCGTCAACATCAGTGAAGTTCCTCACATAAATGACTTCATATTTTAAATGCTTCAAATAACTGTCAAATGAGTTCAAGATAATGAAATGAATAATCCAGCTCTAAAAATAATTAAGACTCATATTGCAACTACATTGAAACATATCCTCATCAGTAGCACAGCACAAAAATGTCATAATGGCTTTCATATGGTAGTGAAAATAAGTTCATTGCTTAATTTTAAAAAGAGTAATGCTATATAGGCTGAAAGTGGGCATTGATCATTCATTAAATGGGTTGCAATAACGCTATTATCATTTTATACAGTCACGGGTAACAGTCATTGGTAAAAGAAGGCACAATTGTGATAATTTTAGCCCATTCAGCAAAAAATTCAATCCCCATTTCTTCCTCAAAGCATTACAAATTTAAATAAAAGAAACCCTCTTCAAATCATATAAATCGGCACATTTTCAAAATCAGCTTTATGTAAGCACTCCGTATAATGTGACCTGCCACCTTCTCATATATTCTACTATCCTACTCATCAACTCCTCTTTTATTTAAGATGAACACCCCTTCCCACATTCATAAATTCGTCATTTTTTCAACACATTATCTTATGTGGCATATTATATACAGGAACAGATGTACATGGGAATGGAGGACATAAGCCAATTTGGTAGGATACACAGCCTAAAGATGATGTTGATAATGTTTACAGGTGTTTGAGTGACGAAAATAGGCCAAACTAGTAATGCACCAAACTAGTAATGTTATAGAGTCCAAATCCGACGGTCCGAAAATCAGTAGATGTCCGTCTCCGTCACTTCTAGAGTTTTGACTGGCGAATTCATTTAAACACTCACATTCGGATCAAAGATGCATTTCAAACTTAATACTTTACAGCACTGCACTTGTTGAATTTGAGGATATTAGGTGCACTGCTCTTTAAAATAAACGCCCCAGCACATAAACTAGTACAATGGCAGAAATGTGAAATCAGATCAGAGATAGACATGAATAGAAAATGTCATCCAAACCCCACCGATACAGCACATCGAAGACGACAGAGACGCGCGCGTGGCCGATGTGGCTCAGATCGTAGGCAGTGATCCCGCAAACGTACATGCCCACCTTGCCTTCCAGTGTTGGCCGGAAAGGTTCCTTCCGCTTCGTCAACGTATTGTGGAGGTGGAAAGCCGTTAAAGCCGCCGCATCGGTGGAGGTGACGTTGGATGTGGAGGAAGGAGAAGAAGCTGAGATTGGGGGTTTGGCTTTTCTCTTGAGAAGGAGAGATGACGGAAGAGGGTACCGCCGCCGTGCGAGATAGAGAGAGTGTGAGGCCGACGGCGAGAAAAAGAAGGAATACCGCAGCCACGCCGTGGCTTGCGCCATGGGTGCTTGCTTGGTGTGGCGAGGAGGACCGGCGGACTGCGGCTGAGAAGTGGATAGAGCAAGAATGTGGGGATAGCTTGAATTCAAGTAAATATATGGGATGAATTGTTGTAAATAAAAGGTTTTTTGTTTTTTGTTTTTTTTCTTTTAAATGAGATCTACTGAGACAAATTGATATAACGGTGGAAAAAATATCTTTGATAGGGATATTATATATATATATATATATATATATATATATATATATATATATATATATATATATATATATATATGGGGATATTTAGCAATTGTCAAATAGGCTGAGTGAGAATATTTGGCCACAACAATTGTCAAATAGGTTGAGTAAGAATATTTGGCCACAGCTATTGTATCACTCAAAGGCACTTGCCAGTAAGAAAATGTGACTTGTCCAAGTTGGCCAAATCAAGTAGTCATCTCAAGTGTGCATGAGGAAACTCTTGCATAATTTTTTAGGTAGAAGAGAGACACTAGCCACGACGAAAGTTAGACTCTCAAGGCAACTCGCTATCATCCAAGTAGTCACATCACCATTAACAACACTTGATCCATCTACAAAAAGGCATACCTCAAAAGTTTATGACTATGACCCCCTAGGCACAAACAATTCTCAATTTATGATTATCACCACCATGGGACTTAATCCTTAGCTCCCATAGGTCGCCTCCATGGACTTACATCATAGTCCAAAGAACTTGCCCCATGCAAACTCGTCAAGTGTGATCCTTTTTGAAAGATACACCCAACGTACTCGCTAATGAAGACTTGCCTTGCGGCTAAGAACCAAGTAGAACACATAAAGCCACATAGGCACCAAATGTTCATACCACATATCATTTACAATTTGTAATAAATCATGATTAATATTATACTTTCTACTTATTATGTATAACTTTTCATATAGCCCTCCAGACTTTTATAAATAATGGGTAAAGAGACATTTTTAGACTTTTGGTGAGCATTTTTATAATTTTTGACATTCTTGAGCATACTTTGCATTCTCATTCCTCTTTCGCTCTCCACACTCACCAAATTCTCTCTAAGTTCTTTTAGCTTTTGTTCATAAGATTTCTTGTCAGTAAAGTCGGGTGTCATCAATGAAAAAATTTGGATCCAACACATTATATAAAAAAAATTTAAATTCACATCTCTTAGTGTGCATAATTATAGAAATATATTTAAAAGTTTATCTTAGATGAAATTACTCAACATTATACATGCAGATCACTTATTGAAGACCGCAACGAATGAAATTGATTCGAACTAATTTGAATTTGAACCTTTGTTCAAACATCTCTTCTCATTCTCATACAATCAATTTTAAGTTGTGAAATATTTTTCTTCATCTTCAAACATTGGCACTCTTATCAATTTCTTTGGCAGTTGTTGACCTCCATATAAGTGTCATTACTAAAGCAAATAAAGGCGATTATGTTGGCAGACATGATGAAGCACAAAACTACCCAAATGGCATCTGATCACGAACAAATTTCACCATTGCACTTAAAACATCAAATTACCCATGAAAGAATGCCTCGCGATCGAATTGAGTGAAGACGATCAAAATTGACAAACTACAAACACTAAGTTGCTCAAAATTGCCCGAATTTCGTCCGTTCACAAAATGGACTTTGTCATTGTATCCAAAACATAAGAAATACATAAAAATGACTATAATATTATCTAGGTCATTGCATGAGCGAAAGTGTGAAATCGGCATGAGTTTTGAGACGACAACATGCAAATCAAGATGTATGAATAACAAGGAATTGTGCAAGGGATCAATTTACATATCATTTATTTTTTAATGTACTATATATATATATATACACACACACACTTGCCTATGATGATATTTAGTTGTTCCCTAATAGGTTCAAAACACTCTTATCACCTTTCAAAGGCACTTGCCAGCAAGAAAATATGTTTTGTCCAAGTAAGCCAAAACAACTAGTTGTCTCAAACATGGGTAAAATAACTCTTATAGATTTTTCCAAGCACAAGGGATATATTGGCCTTGATGGAGATTAGCTTCTCAAGGCCGCCTACTTCTCGAGGCCACCCGCCATCATCCAAGATTTCTAGTTACCACTAGTATCTCCTTATCCACCTACAAGAATGACATACCTCAGAAGGCCATGATTTTGATTCCCCTAGACTAAAATAGTCCTTTGTTTGTGGTTATCACTGCAGCACCTATCGAATCCAAGTATAGTTGTACTTGTTCCGACCCAACCTGATAAGAGTAACTCATTAATTTTTTATGACTGATCCCCTTTGTATGTGATGGGAATGTTTTATATGTATATGAGTCTTTAAATTTGATTCTAGGGGTCAGTGTATATGTTTAGAAATATAAGAACTTTCCCTTAGAGCGCTACAGTACTGCGGCTTTTAGCTCTTTATTTTTTCCAAAATAATTTGGGTGTCCTAGTGCTGGTGGCGGTGACGTTGCAGTGTTCAAGTTCGAGTGCTCTGATCTTAGGGATGAATTTTTAAATTAAAATATCCTTTTCCACTTTTCAAATTTACTTTCACCACTCATGGCACCCAATTAGAGAAAGAGAAAGGATTTTCTAGAGAGATAAAGTTAGGGTTTGGCCAACTCTGGTCCATGTTTTACTGTTAGCCCTGTTCTTAAAGTTGTCCGGTTCAAGGTAGGTCATATTCTATCGATCTCAATCTTAAAATTATGAGAATTTTAGTATTTTTCAAATTTAAACTAGTATTATGTTAAGAAAAAACTAGGATAAATTGAAAAATGTGGGGTTTTTGATAAATTAGAAATAATTATGGTCCTAAAATATGAGACTTATATATACTTAAAGATTCATAATAATAATCTAAATAATTCTTACTAATTTGATAATATTAGGAAATTATAAAAAAATTTCTCATTAGATAATTCCATTGCCTACCATTGAAGCATTATGTGTGTCAAACCCCTTAAGTAAAAGAAGTTAAAATCTTAAATAGTGAGGAGATTTTTCATGTAATGGTTGATATTTTATTAAGAAACTTCACAGTTAAGCGTGTTCATCTTAGATAAATCCTTTGATGGGTGGCCTTCTAGGAAGTTACACCAATAGGATAAAATTGTGAGACCTTTAAGCCAAAGCGAATAATATCTCAATAGTTAAGAGTTTTAGTTATTATAATGTAAAATTTTAAAACTTATTTATTTACATTTCTTTTATTGTATTATAATGATATATATGCTTATATGCTCAAGTTGTGTGTTTTGAGGAGATTTGATGTGTGATGGAAGTTTGTTTTGAAAGTTTTGTTATTGAGCTAAATACACATATAGTTATAATTACCTAAATTTAAAAATATTTAATATGTGCTAGGAATTGGTAGTTATAAGGGTATGTTTTTTGATATGCCAGCATGTTATTCATCAGGGTCTATTTTTGATGGGAGGTATAAGGGTTTGAGAGAAAATATGTTATTTTTTATTCTGATATAAGAAGTGATTATTTATTTTCTTTTAGTACACAACCTGCTATATCTTAGTACAACCTTCCCTATTTCAGTCATTTATATTTGAATTTATGCATAACATGATAAACTTCTGATAACTACATTTAAATTCAGTTCAAAAAATTTAGATTTATAGATTTGACCTATTGAGCTGTGTTGGCTTATATATGTTATGCTTCCTGTTTCAAGTCAGGGGAAAGAGAATAGCCAGTTGAGTAGCTAAGCATTCATGATCTAATTTATCTGGATATATATAGGTATTTTCCTATTTTTGTATAGACTTGGCTAGGTCTATTTTATTAGCCTTTTTTTTGGCCTGAGGCCGAGCACTATAGTATAAATATTGTATCTAAATTTTGGTGAAATAAAAGAAAATTTTGGATGAGTTTATTTTATTATGTTTACTGAAGTTAGTTAGAGGCTCTATAGTCTATATAATTTGATAAAATATATATCATTTATCTACTAGAACTTAAATCTTGGACTAGCATGTCCTAATTCAAGATAATATGGCCTGTCTGTTTATGGGTCATATTAGATTGGGTTGTGACAATCTCTTTTTGGTATCAAAGATGTAGTTTTGGGGGAAATAAATTGTTAACAGAGTTATATATATAAATTGGTCTATAGTTAAGTGAGGTAGTTTTAGGTAATATTTAAGTATTCATTTTTACTTGTTTGTATTTGCATATTTATTTAGCTATATACCCGGTGTGATATTTTAGTGGATATGATAGACACAGATATAATTGATGGGTAGAGTGCCAGTCAGACAACACTAGTATAGAGAATTATCTCTGCTATCAATTCTAATTTTATTTCACAATTTGCTAGTTTAGTAGCTTGTTGATGGGCGAGGCTCGTAATAGGATTTCCTCTGTCCAATCTTATGATGTTGATAGGCATTTACATTTTTTTTTTAGGTTAAAGCATTTGAGATTTGAGGGATTTGTTTAGCCCAGAGCAATTGAGTATTAGTTAATATGGCTGGAGAATACTTTTCATGAAATATAGTGTCCTCCTAAGAGGACAATACTACTAATTATTTTTCTTTTAGATGGTGAATGAGCGTTGGTTGTTGGGCTAGTAGAAGGATAAGTTTAAGGGGAGGATAAACTCCTTGATCAGTTACTAGGAATTTATTAATGTATTGTGGATGTGGTATGTACCTCCCTTTAAATAACAACAAATACATGAGACTTTTCTTAGGCTTATTCAGAGGAGAAATATAGTTATGAAATACAAGTCTAGGTGTATTTTTCTTTTTAGGTATGCTCCATAGTTAATTAGGGCTTTTAAGAAAATGTGCTATAAATTTCTTGGAGGCCTTCATGATAATTTGAGGTAGCCATTAGTTTTATTTCATATTTCTGATTTCTCTGAGTTAGTGGAGAGAGCCTGTCTGATAGCAAATGATCTGATGACTACTCAACAGTGATGCACTACTACTAGGAAAAGGTTTGGTAGTGAGACTTCTAACAGTAGCAAATTTTTGGGAAGAGGACTAGGTTTGAACCTGAAGAGTCCATGAGATTTGGTCAGTATGTATAAATTCTTGGTGGTGGTAATATAATCATTTTTGGTGGCTTTGTTAGTGGGGCACATGTGTGTACCATAGTTATAGAAGGAGGCTTTTTGGCCAGTGTTTTAGGATGATAGGACAGTGTTTCGAATGTGGTTAGTCCAAACATAAGATAGCCGAGTGTCCGCAAGTTATACCCGATTTATGTTTTGAGTCCAGATCTAAGAGTTTTGTTAGACCTAGATGGAGGCCGAGGACAATTTTGTCTTGCATATTTATTGAAGGATTTTCTGGTAGAGGTGTTGACTTTACTTCTATGGTAGGTTCCGTAGCAGCTTGGTTGTCTCAGAATAATTAGAGATATAATGGTAGTCCTATTGCTCCATCTCCATTTTAGGCACGTGTATATATCTTGATTCAATATGAGGTTAGAGATGCTTCAAATTTGGTTATAGCTATAGCCTATATTTATGATATCTTTTCATGTTTTCTTTGATTATAGAGCCACTCACTTATTTATTTTTAAGAGGAATTTTGATTTATTACACTTTCCTTCATGTTATTGTCTTTTTTCTTATGCTTTATTTTACTAATAGGATGGTATGATCACTAATAGTGTCTATTTCTATGATATTGAGATATCTGGTAAGAAGTAGAGATCTAGTTTAATTTTTTTTAGCTATCTCTAAGTTCATTGAATAGTCAATGGAGGTACTTTTCCATGATAAACATTTAGATATATTTCTTCAAGAAAATAATATTACATATTGTTATCCCATTACATGTTCTATGAACCATATAAAGTCAAAATTTACTTTAAATATATTTTTAATATTTTCATATGTATTGTTTTAAGTTCTAAATAATATATAAATTGTCACTAATATTAGCTTATCCAAAATAAAATAAAACTTTCAATGCATATGTGTTGACCTCATTCTTGTCATGAGGTTGATAAAATTCAAATTCAATCAATCAAATTTAGATTCCAATTCAAATTCCAAATTCCAGACCAAAATTTAATGTTAAAGACCCATGTCCTATAAACCCTTATGCGATATTTTTCAATGACCTCAAAACCTAATCAAATTACTCCCAATTCATGATTTATCAACTGCATATTGATTAGACATGTCTCTATGATCAACCCTCCAAATTTGAGGCCAATATGAGACCTCTAACCTCATAAACTTAATTAAAATTCAAAGGCTATAAAACTACTAAACGTTTAAAGTATATGTCACTATACTTAGCATCTTGTGGAATTTGACCTCGAAACCTTTCACAAAATATTTAAACATGTTCATATTCATCATTAAGACATGTCAAAATATAAACTGCACTTTGGTGGACCTAGGTTGACTAAGGGTCCAAAAGACCAAAATATCCCTTAAGGGCAAAATTGAAGTTTTCTCTAAACTACAATATGACCCAATCAAACCAAGCCATGGAACCTATTCTAATGCATCCTAAACACCATTAGGAGTGCATTAAACTTAAACCAAAGCTTTGTTTTAACCTGGTTGACCAAGTCAATCATTGTTGACTAAAGTGTCCTTTAAGATTTTAAACATGCATTTCAATCAAAATGATCTTGCCTTGGCTTGAGACCACCTCCATTGGTCTCTAATCATCAAACAAAACTTATTAGACCCAAAACCAACCCATTGGTTGACTTGGTTGACCAAACCAACCCTTTACTTAAACCTATGTCAAATTCAATCCCTTAGGCATTACCAAGCCAACCTAGGGTCTTAGGGTAACCCATTAGGGCCCTAAGAGGGTACCCTTGAGGGACCAACCATTAGGCCTAGTTGGGTTAGCCGTATGGCTTGACCAAAGTGTCCAAAGAGGGATCTTCATGAGCCAAAACCTAACTTAAGCCAAATCAGATAAAACTAATGCTTGCATTGGGCCCTCCATGACTTATTGCATCCACTCTAGTTGGCCCAATCAAACCAAGACATGTAATCTATTTTAATGCATCTTAAACACCATTAGGAGTGCATTGAACTTAAATCTAAGCTTTGGTATGACCTGGTTGACCAAGTCAATCATGGTTGATTAAAGTGTCATTTAAGATTTTAAACATGCATTTCAATCCAAATGATCTTCCCATGGCTTGAGACCACCTCCATTGGTCTCTAATCATCAAACCAAATTTGTTAAACCCAAATCTAACCCATTAGTTGACTTGGTTGACCAAACCAACCCTTAACCTCAACCTATGTCAAATTGAATCCCTTAAGCCTTACCATGCCAACCTAGGGTCTTAGGGTAACCCATTAGGTCCCTAAGAGGGTCCCCTTGAGGTACCAACCCTTGGGCCTAGTTTGGTTAGCCATATGGCTTGACCAAAATGTACAAAGAGGGATCTTCTTGAGCTAACACCTAACTTAAGCCAAATCAGATCAAACTAATGCTTGCATTGGGTCCTCCATGACCCATTGCACCCACTCTAATTGGCCCACCCCTTGGGTGCACCTAGGCTAGTATTTGAGCTAGCCCAAAGTGCCCTAAATCACTATGGGTTGAGCCAACTTCCAATCCAAACTCCATCAAGACAAAATTAGCACCTATATTGGATAGCCTTAGGTTCCTTACCCCCCCCCCCCCCCCCCCCCCCCCCCCGCCCTAGTCAGCCTAGCCTCTGATTGAACCTGTGTTAGGACCTAGGCTAGCCCAAAGTGTTCAGAAAAACCTTGAGCTGAGCCACTTTCCACCTCATGCTCCAACAAGGAAACCCAATGCTTCAATTGGGTTCACCTTGACCTAATACATTTTACCCAGTCAGCTCGACCATTGAATTTACCTAGGTTATACCTAAACTAACCCAAATCATCCAAGTTAGGGTCAACTCAAGCCAAATTCAATAAGTAGGCCTTCATATGCCCAATTGAGCTCACCATTGAGCATATCAGACCTCCATACGCCTTTCCACCTCAGCCTAACCCAGACAATGGCTGACGTTGGTTAGAGTGAATGAAAATTACCTTATGTGGTCCCCTACATATTAAACCCTATCGAAAGCCTTCCCAAAGCCTGAGCTCAGTAGCTTTAAGCTCATGAGGCTTAGAGAAATAGTCCCCTCTAGTTGGCGGGTATCGAGTGGCTTGCTTGATCAAACCCTGCCGTTTATAATAATAGCTGAGGTTTGAATAAGCCACCCTCTCTAGAGCACATCATTCACTTTTGGCTTTTCAAAAACCTTTCTTACAGATCTCTGAGCAATCCCCTAGCTTCCCCCACTCTCCAACCTTCTCTAGAGCCCATTTTGAGTGAACTTCAATGAACTCTTTTCTCCCTCAGCTCAAAGTGATACCTCCAATGATCCTCCAATCGTGATTTTGAAGGAGTAGCCCTCGCCATCATCCCCTGAAGATGCCTAATATAAGGTGCTGACATTTGGAGCTTTCTGTGAGATATAAGCCTTAACCCGAGCCCCTAGTTAGGTAGTCGTGGTCAAGTGTGAAACAAATAGTCAAACTACTAGATTTTGACCGTTGTATTAAAGGTTTGTATTGTCCTGATGCTCCCTGCAAAATTTGGTGATGTTTCACTTGCAGGATCTCTCAGATCATAAAAAAAAAGCTTCATAACTATGGAGACGTATGAGAGGTGGAAGATGCAATCAGAGCTATTTTTGTTTTACCATTATTATGCATAAAACTTAGGTTATTCTAGATAGAACCCCATGAGTATTTTTGCAATATTAGCATCAAATTAATTCACTAAGGTTTGAGACTTTGCGAAATTAATCTTGAGCATTTTTTTTACATGTTCAAAAATTTTCCCTCGTATTTGATATCATTAAGGGCATAATTTGGTTATTTTAGACTTAATGGTCATTAATTGGCCCTTAAGTTCAAATTATTCAAATGGTCTATCCAATGAGAATTATGATTTGATTGTTTGTGTGTTATTTATGTTTGATTCAAGGGTTAGATGGCCTCTAGTTTTATCCCCCTACTCGATCTAGATAGCCCAATCTAAATCCTTAAAGGTAACTATGTGAATACCATAGGTGGTTTGGTTAACCACCTAAGAGGGTCCACCATGGGGCCAAATTTGGTCGGTTTCGACCTTGGGATCATGTGAACCCATGGTCCAAATTTCACTAAATTTGGAATCTAGTTGGTCCACCATCTAGGCAACCTAAATTCCACCCTTATAAGTGGCCGAGGATTTTAGTTAAAACATAAATAATTCAAATTAAACCCAAAAAATACAAATAATATATTAAAGTGTTCATAACTAAATCCTTAATTTATCCAAGAAAATCAAACCCCTTTCACAAGACTTCAATTATAAAGTTAATTTAATAATTAAGGAAAATTAATAATTAATTAAAATAAATAATTAAAAATAATTTCAAATACCAAACAAATTCCAAACTCTTAAAAACACTCCAACAGATCATCCCTAACATTTGGGAGTGATTTCAAGAATTTTGGAGTGATTTTAGTGCAAAAATAATAAAACCTCTTTAATTAAGCAATTAATTAAATAAATTAAATACAAAAACCTTAAAAAATCATAACTAATTCTAGAAAAATCTAAATTTACCAAACTTACTTTTAAAAAATATTAAAACTCTAAAATTCAATCTAAATTTAAAAGTCAAAATTAGACCCCTTTATTTAATGAATTAAAATAATTCATAAAATTGAAAAAATCAAACAAATGATCAAAACTCTAGTTAACATTAATCTAAATATTAAAAGTAGTTAACCAACCCCAAAATACATTACAAATACTCTATTAATGAAGTTTTTAGGATGGACAATCTCGAGTTGTAAGGCTACGTGCCATAAAGAGGCTTGGTTCCTCGAGCCCATTGTGATAATGCCACAAAAGGATTTAGTGGAGTGCAAAACTATAAATTAACTAATTATTAATTACTTAATTAAAATTAAATCATTAACAAAATGACATCAGCCTAGTTTTTAGAATGGACTACCTCGAGCTATGGGGCTTTATGTCCTAAAGAGGCATTGTTCCTCGAGTCCGTTGTGACAATGCCATAAACTGGTTGATGGAAAATAAAAAGTATTTATCTAATGAATTCAATTAATAGTCAATTAACTTAAAAATCATCAACCCTGAATTCCAACTAATTAAATCGATTAAATAATATTGCTTAATACTGGATAACTCGGGCTTACGAGGCTATTAACTTAGCCCCAACAAGGGTGAAATAAACCTCATGGTCCTGGTGTAAACAAAGCTAGTAATCACTCAATACTTAAAATTCATCCTAAAATGAACACTAAAATACTAACACATAAACTCTAACTAAAATTCCCTTTGACTTACAACAAATAAATTAAAACACTAGAAAACTTCAACAACTATCCAACATAGGACACATCCAAGTTACAGTACCTGATGCATACACTTTAGATGGTTTGTTAGGACAATCACTTTTAGTTTTAGGCTAGGCTAGTGTTCTTTATTTTTTTGCTACTTGTGTGTTGAAGTTTTATGTGGATTTCATTGCATGCTGGTTGTAAGAAATTGATTGATATGATATCTATTGATATATTAGTTTTTATCATGCTATCTATGAATTGATGTGATGGGCACTAGATTTTTCTTAGGGTATGAATGATCTGGATGCTACCAAAATTTTTAACAGGTGGTCATACTCATGCATGACTAAAATAAAGGGGGCTAAATTAAAATTTAACTTGCAAATTTTGCACACGTGCTAAATAATTGCTAAGCCCCCTAAAAATAAAAGAGCATGGCTAAGTAATTATAATTGGCTTAAATGTGAGCAAATGAAATTATATAACTGCTTGGGATGATTTTGATTATAAATGCTTAAGATAACATACATGTTATCTATAGTCTTTTAAATTTTCTTATATACATTTCAAATTATTGAGTTGTGAAAGTTAATTTTAAATGGATATTACCCATCCAATTTGAAGTCCAAAGAGAAAGGAAACATCCCTTAGGGGAGAGTTATTTTCATTTGGAGATTCAAATTAGGATGATTTATAAAATTTTAGTGAAAAGAAACACCCCTTTAGGAGTTCTTTCCATTTGTATACTTGGACCCATTGAATACAAGGAGCTCATAGGAGGGATGAAGAGGAATAAACGAAGAATTAAAAAATATCCCATTTTAAAATTACTTGTGTTATTCCTAGGATTAGAATCCGAGTTGTTGTCAGTGGTACCCTACCACTTTTAATTTCTATAGACCCTGAACTATAATTAAGTTGCATTTTTCATATAGATTTTTACATTTACTTGGTATATTTTGATTATATGATTTGATTGTGGTGTTTAATTTTGCACATTAGAAGTTTCATAAATATTTATAGGTTTCTTTCTTTCATGCCAATTTTGTTTTAGCTTGGATGCGATTAGGCCCTTTAAGGACCAAAAGTTTTTTGCTCATAACTAAATAAAATATTTAGACTAATATAGAAAGATAAAAGGACCTAAGAAGTAAGCTCGGGTTTGTCGATGGTCACATTCATACATATTAAATCTTCTCTTCTTTACTATGCACCTCCCTGCCTATGAACTCTATATATATATATATATATATATATGGTGATAGCTCTTAAATTACTTTCCACTTTATGAACTCTATATGCCCTTCTTAAAAATAAAAAAAAATGTGTTTAAACTTTTATAAATTAATTAGTAAGTTTACAAGCCTGAGTTCTTTAATGATATGGAAAGCTAGCACTTGATCCTAATTACTTAATTAATAATATAAAAATATTCTTTTTCACATTTATAACATGTTTCTCTAAGAAGTATATCATATAAAAATAATACACCATAGATTATTATTGCATGCCATGATAATTAATTTTATTTGATACACCAATATTTTCAAGATAACAATATAATAAGAAATAAACTAATTTTGTAAATAGCTAACAAGTGCTTGAACAGATAAATATTTCAAGAGTTCATGCCTCATGCATTATTGAAACTATATAAAGTTTCAATCATATACATATGCAATACTACATTATACACTTGAAGGACATGCAACTCGAACATCCGTATGTATTTGAACTGGTTCAACAAGGACATCAATGATGCTATCTTTCATGATTTTAGTGGATTCTGTGTAAATGTCTTGGGCGTCCTTGTATGCCAATTCAAGTATGTTTGTCAAGTTAATGATTGTCCGAAGTAAAGAGATAGGAATATTCTTCTTAGAAAACATGAATTCTCTATTCAATAATTTCCATTCTTCCTCTACCATTTCCATAAGTTTCTTGCATGCTTCTTCATTGGAGCATCCATATTCCATAACATAGCATTGGACAGCTGAAGCAACATGCTTCCTTTGTTGTTCAAACTGCAAGAATTAATGTTAATCATCATGGTGTTAATCTTGCTATTAACTTATATATCGAGTTGGAGTTTAGTCTAAAATAAATTAAAATACTTAAATATATTTCGATTTGAAATTAATCTTACCTCATTTGTAGCAATGTCATTCACCACCCTAGCAATAAAATTAATGGACTTGATGATTTGAGGCATACCAGTTACCCAGTCAAAAAATTCTTTTGAAATTACATCTTGCATGCCTATGTATGATGCACATGAGAGATAACCGTATCCAGAAGAAATACGGCTAACTTCCAAGTAATCTTTAAGCTTCGGAACATAGCCATCATCAGCCCATATTGCTTCTTGAATGAACGCTTTGGCCATTTTCTTCTTCTAAACATTAATTATAACATGACTTTAAAAGTATTGCTTACTGAATACTTGGGATGTAAACATATAATTAATTTTGTATAAAGATGATTACCTCCTCTTTGAGGTAGTGCACACGAAATGAATATTGTTCTTGCTCTAGTATATTCTCAAACTCTTTGAAGGTTCTATACAGTGCAAGGAACTCGTGTTGCATGTATTGTGGCAACTTTCCAACATTTTCAAGTTGCCAACTATCAATGATAAAGTTAATATTAATTCATTAAAAATTAATTTAAAAAATGATGAAAAATTTTAATCTAAATTTTACCTCTCGATCACATCTGTAAGCAATTGAAGCTCTTCAACTGTCCCATAAACATCATAGATATCATCAAGAATGGATAATAGTGATATCACCTTTGTCATCATCAATCTTGCACGTGAATAGTGGGGTTCAAAGTATACTGAAAGTACCCAAAAATAACCTTCTATTAGTCTATCACGTGTGAATGGTAGGCTTTTTGTCAAGTTTAAATCCTTCCACCATCTGCAATTTGATAATATGTCCTTAATTACCACTGAGTAAAAACATGACAACAATTTTTGGAAGATTTTCAAAGTAAAGAATTTACTATGAAACACCAATACATGTGAGTTGTAATCATGCATTATTTGAAAATGAAAATAAAGCTATGACTTAAGGAAATGCATTTAGTAACATTTTTTTATTTTATATTAGCATTTTTTGAAGGATCAAGCATGACTATACTGTTAGGAAGTAAATCAAGAATGAAACAAACAACAAAAAATAATACATGCAACGGACAAGAACAACCAAATTTAACATGGAAAAATTCAAAAATGGGAAAAATCATGAAGCCAAACCACACTAAGAAACCCTCCATGAAAATGGGAGAAATTGTAGAAATATTCACACTCACACTCTCACCCACCGTTTCAAGATTCAAATACAATAATATCTCACAAGTTACATGCCTTGAGTAAGGGACACGTTGCACCCCCTACGACCCTTTAGAGAGCTCCTTGTTGAGCTCAATAAATGAAATTGAGAGTTGATTTAACAGTGCAACATGATTGATAAACACAATCAAACTCCACAAAAGAATTGACTTATACATATTTGTAACTTAAGAGCTTTACTAATTGAAAGTAAGACGTGCCAGTTACGAACAAGTATGATCATAATTCAAACCTCTTACAATTAAATAGACAACAGTTTGAGAAAACTTACATGGATAAACTTCGTGCTTCTTCTTGATGAGTTGCTTGCAACAAATTAAAGTCCAATTTTGCAAAATTAAGGAGGGTTTCATTGCATACGCTTTCTTTTTCAAAGATTGATAAGTAAAGTTTAGCCCTCAATCTATATACTCTTCTGACTAATGGTATTTCCAAACTACTTGATACCATCTCTAATAAATAGGGATCCATATTAGAGGTTAAAGTCTTGAGCTGGATTTTTGAAAACTCTAAGGCTTTATCCAATATTTCTTCACCAGGCATAGAAAGATGTGCTGCTTCATATAAGCTTAGCAAAGCTTTTACATCATTATTTAAGCAAGACATGAATTCTCCTTTTTCATCCAAAAATTTGCTAAACACATCTACAAAATAAAAGCCAAAATACATGTTTAATATATACATAAATACATCTTACATATACCAAAAATATGCATTTTGATCAATGTTATGATGAACAAAACTTACCACATGAGATGTGGTATCTTTGTTGTCTTAGTAGTCGAAAATGGAGTGCAACTGCGTACAGATCATCATAGCCGACTTTATTTTCATAAATTTTGAGTAATTTCTCCTCTATTTCCTTTTCAAAATGATAGGCCACTCCAAGGCATTGGATCCTATCAATAAGCTCTAGTGAACGCAATTGATCAGTGGTATCAATGAGCATTTTTCTTACTTCAACTTTGAGCTCATCATTCTTTGATTTGAGTGATGCCTTATTTTGCAACACAAAGATAACGAGCATTAGATAAAAGTGAAGACGCAAACTGAAGAGAGAACTCAGTTACTATTGAAAATATTTTGAATGATACAGTAATATGATAGATTAATATAAAAACAAATTATGACAACAATTTTCATATGTTAATGATGTAATTAATTAAGATCTGAAAATATTTGAAGAATTGGTATAGAGATAAAAATCCATTAAAATATGAGCTGAAACAATGGGTAGAAGTACATAATAGTATTTAACTAAAGCCAGTAAAGTTAGACAGAAGACATGACACATAAAACCCCAAAACATAATAAATTTCTCAGATTTTGTCTTAATTGTAATTATACGATTTTAATATTTTGTTAATTTAAAGCAACATTGAAGATAGAAATACTTTAATTCATTAATTTTGAAAATTTATAATGAGAATATTTTCTTATGAAATATAAATTTAAATATAAATCTACTCTGTAAACTATGTAATACTTTATTAAAGAAATTGTAGGATTAATTGAAGGCATTAGTACTACCATATTTATGTCAGGGAGTGGAGGCTTTGAGATAAAGAAATCAGCCCAAACACTTGGATGAAAATTTGCTGATTGCCGAGCTTCCTTAGATGGAGGAGAAAGCGTATGGGATTGAAGAGACTCCATTGTTGGTCACTCAATCAGTAGTGTGGCAAAAACTGTAGCTTAGGCATGCTATTTATAATCTAAAACAAAGGAGATTGGTATTCTTTTTTAAACACTTCAACGTGACTAGTCTGTTTCATTCAATTTTTTTTAATGAAAAATAAAGCTGATATGCCATGACGTGTTTGGTTGTCGCTGTGATTGATTTGACTATTCACTTTTATCATGAAAGAGAAGCTCAGTATGGCATAACAAGTTTGGCTGTATTGTTGTTGATAAGGTCATGCGTAGCATGCATTGATATATAAGATATTTTTTTGAGAAATTGAAGGCCATGCGTAGCATGCATTGATATATAAAATTTTATATACGACGAGCCACTGCAGGCCTCCAGTTGGTTTCATCAGGACCATCCATTAGCGCTGAGCTCCTTTCTATTGTTCATCAGTGAGCTCAGCTCTCTTCAATACTTTTTCTCTGAACTTAAATAGAGCCTGTAAATTGAAAGAGGTGTTAGAACAAGAAGAAGAAGAAGAAGAATAGTGTAATTCTCAAGCAATAACAAAAATTTCTTCTCCGAGAAACTAGAGAAGGCTTCAATCCCAGAATGGGAAGACCATCCTTGATTTCATCTTCCATACTTATGTATTATCAATAAATATGTATTTAATAAATTAAATTAAATATATATAAAGTATCATAAGTTTCAATTAAGATAACATTTTACATACTATTTTAATAAATTTGATATAAATATTTAAAATAATAATATATATACAATGTTCATTTAATTAAAAATTTAGTAAAATGTTATATTTGATATAATAATATTTATATAAATATTTATTATTAAAATTGATATATATTTAATTAGCGAGCTTACACATTTTACAAATTTTATAAAAATATTCAGTAATATAGATGATTTTTCTCGAGTTCTTTAATGATATGGAAAGCTGGGAATTGATCCTTAATTACAAATAAAAAATATTAAGTAATATAGACAATTTTCTCTCGCAAATTTATAGCATGTTCTCTAAGGGTTTACCCCTGCTAATCAGGTTCCAGTGTTGCGAACGCGCCCCAGTGCTGATCGACTGAGAGCAGAGCGCCACAACGTTCTGGATTCAGCGCCGCAGCACTGCGGTGTTTACGCCGCAGACTGGACGATTTTTTGCTTTTACTTCCTTGCTGATTTTGTCATTGTGGTGTTTACTCCTCATCCCTAATAATTTGTATCAAAGGGAGGTTCTTTAGTTTGAGTGGGAGTAATGGAGGGCAAACCAAGGTACAAGATTGAAAAGTTCAACATTTCAAACTTAACAATTATGGAGGGTACAAATTGAAGATTTTATGTATGAGAAGAAGTTGTATTATTCATTGGAAGGAATCACCAAGTAATTGGATTTTATGACTATGGAGGAGTGGAAGGTTCTTGATCAGACTGCACTAGGTTTGATACGACTTTCACATTTCTCATATGTTGCATTTAACATTGTAAATGAGAAGACTACAATCAATCTCATGGTTGCACTGACTAAGATGTATGTAAAACCATCGGCCTAAAATTAAGTGTTCTTGATGAAGAACTTATTTAATATGAAGATGTTGGACAACACCCCAATGGTAGAACACCTAACTAAACTAAACACTGTGATGAGTCAATTGTGTTCAATTGGCATTAATTTTGATGATGAGGTGAGGGCATTATTGTTGTTATCTTCATTACCATAAAGCTGGGATGGGAATGTTAGTACTCCTGTTAGCAACTTTTCAGGAAGTTCAAAGATGATCTTCGAGGATAGTATGGGGTTAGTACTTAATGAAGAGGTTCGCATGGGGTAAATGGCGAATCTTCAAATTATGCTTTGAATGTTGAAGTAAGAGGAAGGAGTTTAGAGAGAAATCCAAACAGAGGGAGATCTAAATTCAACAGAGGAAAGTCAACTTCAGGTAGAGAAAAAGTTGTATACTAGAAATGTGGAAAGAAAGGTCACTTGAAGAATGATTGTACAGTTCCAAAGAAGGGCATTGGTGGAGATCAAGACAAAAATCATTCTACAAATGTATATGGAGAAGATTGGTAGTCAAATTCTTTGATTTTATCTTTGAAAAATTTTGAATCTTAGGTGATAGATTAAGGTGTTTTTTTTCATGTAAGTCCTAACTAGAAGACATTCAAGAACTAAACTCAAGCTGATTTGTAAGTTTATGAATTAATTGAAATTTACTTCATATATATATATATATATATATATATATATATATATATATATATATATATATATATATATATATATATATATATATATATATATATATATATATATATATATATATATATATATATATATATATATATATATATATATATATATATATATATATATATATATATATATAATTTTTCTTAATTTTTAAAGTTTCAAGACTGTTAGAGAATTTTTTTAATTTAGAGGTAAAAATTAAAAGGTAATTTAATTATGTATTTAGTTTATTGTGTGTTCTGATTTTATATATTTATAGAAATTTATTTCATATTTTTTTGACATTTATATTATTTTATTTTTATTGCATTTTTTTAATTTCTAATTCATTTAGTGAATTTATTTAATCGAGGGATGAAAATTTTATGTTAATCAAAATATTTATTTAGTTTATCATTTATTGTATTTTTTGAGTCTATATTAAATTTTTTTTATTTTTCTTGGATTTTAATGAATTTTAAGATTATAAATTATTCAATTCTCCTTTTATTATTCTTTTTTTTATTTTTTATTTCTCTCTCTCTCTCTCTCTCTTTTATTCTTTTGAATTATTCATTTATTATTATTATTATTATTATTATTATTATTATTATTATTGTAATATTATAAATATTTAAATATAAGTTTTACATTAGGTTTTATCTTAAATTACTTTTATATTTAAAAATTGAATTTAAATTAGGTTATTATATTATATTATAATATTATTTATTTATCATATAAGAATATACTTTTAACATTTTAATGTTATTATCCTTTTTTATGTATGATTTCTTTAATCTAATTTTAAGAATATCATATTCAAATTCTAATTGCAATACACATATTTCATTCCATATTTTCTTTTAAAATTCATATCATTATAGTGGTTAATTTAATTGAATAAGATTGGTTAGTTTGATCATTTGAAAATTATATCAAGTACATTTTAGCAAAATGTTGAGATTTTGGTTTGAATTATATGGTCAAGCATCCTTAAATATTTAAATATTTTTCTAGCATTAACTTATAAGGGAATGTAACTAAGTCATGGATTAGCAATTCTACATGCTCCTACAACTTTAATTAAACAAAAATGGGATTTCTACAAGAACCTGAGGCTTGGAATATCACTATAGAAGTTCATATATGACTCCAAAGACCTAGGACTTCTAAGTTATGGAATACTTATTACACCAGAGCAAGCCAAGTGTTATCTGAGACTGTAGCACCTCCATTTGAAAGAAATTGAGATGACTAAAATATTTTTGTTCCATTATCCACATTGTCACCACCATTCCTCGCAAAAGATATAGGCAAATATGCATTAGAAATAGTAGTTAGAGCAATTATTATAAAAATCATATGAACTGAAATTTAATTAAAACAAAATATTTACCCTTTTTCAAGCTTCTTTGTTGTCTTGATTTGATTTTGCTTTTGAGACTTTAGTTTTGAAGAGCCTTTTGCAAGTTTGGCGCTCATCCAAATGTGAGAGAAGGAAAGTGGAGAAAAAAAGAGAAGAAGAGGAAACACAAAAGAAAAAGATATCAGTGCCCAAGCACGTCTTTCATAATATGTATATTTTCCACTCTAAAATATATTTCCCTTTTCAAGTATAACCATTAATGAATGGAAAGCACCACTCTTCAAGTGACCATAATTCATCACTGTCAAATCTATATACAATATTGAGGCACAAACTTCTTTTTATGCATATATTATTTCTACAAATTGCTTATTATTTTTTACAACTCTCATGAAGTACAACACGACATAATGACTAACATGGTAAAAATTTATTTAAAGAAAGATTTAATCATTAGCTTATGAACACTAAGAGGTCAAACACTAAATCAAACAAAATATTGTTTTGAAACACAAATATCCTTCAAGAAACATTATATCTAACTGATAGTAAATACTCTCAATCAGTAGAATGAAAAAAAAAAAGATGGTTCATAAGCCAACCCCAAATGTTTTTTTTTAAAGAAAACATACCATCAAGCCTACACGTTAATTTAAAATAAGGTTACAAGTCCTAAGTAGAGATGTATAGCTTGCTACACTCCAGGGAGATACATGCCAAAAAGAGAGAAAATAACCTAAAGAGGCGAAGATCCCAACTAATTAAAAAAATTGAATAGGAAAAAATCTAGAACTAGGGATGCAGGAGCCATCACCCAAATAGAGAGACCGTGAAGAGCCTTAGCCATGAAGAGCACCAATCGCTGCAATAAAGAAAGAAACCTGCACAAAGACAAAAAAGAAAAAAAGAAAAAAAAAAGAAACCACATATAAAAAAACCAAACCAGAAGGGTGAAGACAAAAACCAGATGAAATTACACAAACACACAACACCAAGTAAGAAAAAATAGTGAAACACATACTAAATAAAGGACAGAATTGTAAACACCAAATCAAACATAACCCATAAAGATGAAAAAAACATACACCAAGATTAAACTCCCACATGAGAAATCCTATAAGATAATAGGTAGACTTGAATGACACTGACAGGAAACAGCAAAGCAAACCCATATAACATAAATAGAAGAAACTGGCAAAGGCATTAGTAATGGACTAGTAAAAAACATTGAACAACACACCACCATGACCGGACTAAAATCTTTATATATAGAAGACAACCAAGCAAATAAGAAAAGAGAATCAAAAATAAAATAGAACAAAAGACAGTAAGAAATAGAACAGGATAGGAAAAGACAATCAGACATATGGCATTCTAATAGCATTCAGAAGCATACTGCCATTAAGAAATTGAGGGGCAGTAGCAAAAAAAAAAAAAAGTTTAATACTAAGAGACCCATTTTAGCTAGCCACTCAGCAAGAGTATTATCGACCATGTTCATGGAAGAAATTCTATACACAAACTTTTGAAGCATAGCCTCGATGTTATGAAGAATTTATAAGTTGTTCAAATTCACACGCTTGTTGATCTTGATAGTATCAATAACCACATCAATGTCCACTTCAATCCACACACAATGAAAATTTAAAGATCAACATTCCTCCAAACCTTTAGAAATTCCATAAAAATTTGCACCAACCACATGTCCACATAAAGGATCGGATAAGAGAAACCAAAGCACTGGATTAACCTTCCATTAGAATCCCTTATCATACCACCAATCCAACATGAGTTCTCATAGATAGCAGCATGAATATTGATCTTAACCTCCCCCGCATCAGGTTTATGCCATATAATAGTCTTGAGAGGGATAGTCATAAAAGAATTATCAATGTTAATGTTAAAAAAAGGAAATCAAATATTTTTTATTATAAAAATGTTTAGGCAAAAGTCAAAAGAACCCGAGCAATGAACAAGTGATGGATTTTAAAAGTGAATGATGTTATAACTCTTTTGTAGCACATCTTAGTTCAAACATGCTTGATATTATTCCTCTCATCCTATAACAACCATAAAATAGTTAAAGGGATGTCCAACATCTAATGCTCAAAGTTATTAGAATGAATTAATCATTACATTTAAAAATGATAAAACACTAATAACATGTAAATCGATGTAAATGCTTAAACATTCTGAATCGTGATCCAAACTTTGATAGCCACCGAACCATGAATGAAAACAAGATTAATTGTTTTGAGGCTATAACAACATTGGCATTTTGGAGCTAAAATGATGCTTTTCTTTTGGAGCATGACGTCAACCGGAATAAAACCCTTCAAAATTCTCCAAGCTAATAAAGAGTAGTTGAGAGGTATATTAGTCTTCCAGATTTTAGCAAAAATAGAAATGGGCTATTTTTATTTCTAAAATATTTCCTCAGACTAAACTCATCATTATCAGACAGCTTGAACAAAATTTGATCTTTACTATCAGGATTAATGGCAATATCACAAATGAGATTAATCAAACTTTGAGGGATAACCTCAAGAAGATGTTCTGGGGACCAATTCCCATCAATTATAAAATTTGAGACTTTCATTGCGGAGGTAGAAAAAGAGTTAATGTAGGCGTCAATAGAGCCCACACCTAACCACTCATCCAGCCAGAAATGGGAAAACCCATTTCAAATTCATTATTGAATAGTAGGTTCAGCCACTCGTTTAATATTACGAAGCCTTTTCCACCCTGAGGATTGACCTTTCTTTAAAAAAAACACAAAGTAGGATGCATATTCTTACAATATTTTTGATCATGTAATTGGCCCACAGAGAATCATTCTTCCTAAACTTCCACTAAAGTTTGATATAAAAGCTTTTAATTAAGTCAAATATTGACTTGTAGCCTAAACCTTCCTCTAAGTAAGGACCCATACATGCATCCAAATTAGACCAATTGATCTTTTTAAATATAGCAGTAGAACCCCAAAAAATTTATTGAAAATTTTCTCCAATATATCACAGATGGTATTAGCAGGGTCCATGGTTTGCAGTAAATACACAGACATAGAATACAATACACTTTTAATAAGCAGAAGACGGGTCCCCATAGAAAGCAACTTAAGCTCCCATTAAGAAATTTTGGTCGATATAGAATTAAAAATCTTATCAAATAAAAAAAAACATTTATGACCTTTAAAAAGAGGAGCACCAAGATATTAAAAAGGAAAAACTTGAATATAAAAACTAGTATAAGTAGTAATATTGTTGTTCTGCATATAAGACATACCCTTGCTACCAATAAAGGTGCATTTGCTATTATTGAGGACATGCCACATTCATTTTGAAAATTAGAGAGAAGAGTTCTAATTTTTTTAACACACTTTAAGGAGCCATTGCAAAAAATAATGATATCATCAGTAAAAGAAAGACGAGTAATATTAATGCCACCAAAAGTTTTATTGTAACATTTACTATTAATGATAAAAAATTGGGACAAATTCCTAGAAAGATAATCAATAGCTATGATGTAAAGGGCATGAGATAAAGGATCTCCTTGTCTAACACCTTGAGCACCTTTAATAAAATCATGAGAGGTACCATTTATAATGATGGAAAACCAATAATTCTCAACTATGCTTTTAAGGAGGTTGAAAAATCTAACATCAAATTCAAATAAATGAATAATGCTAAATAAAAAAGACCAGTTTAGGTTATCGTAATCCTTAAGATGTCAAGTTTCAAAATAAGGTTATGATCATGAACATTTTTATTGATCTTAGGGAGAAGTTTTTGAGCAAGAAGCACATTGTTAGCTATATTTCTACCTTTAACAAAACCAATCTAATTCACAAAGATATTTTTAGGGAGTAAAGTTGCTAACACTATAGGAAAATAAGCCATTATCATCAGACTTTTCGGCGCATATATATACGCCGAAAACTGCGGCAAAAAAACCAGCGGAATATTCGACGATAGTTTTACGTCAGAATTTTTGGTGGCATTACTGTCGCTAACATACTGACAAAAATATCGCCATAATTTTTAGTGTTCTGACGCATCTTCCGTCGATAATTACCAGCGAAATTATCAGTATAATTTACACCGACTTACTTAAACTCGACAAAATAATACCAACGTATTATCTGTCGATAAAATTACTGAAAGATTAATCACAAAAAAATGCTGGTAATTGCCCTATTTTGAGCGGTCCACGCCTAATTGCTCATTGCCTTCGCTCTAGCTTCGTTCTCGTTGTTCAACTTTGCTCCTTCGATGATGTTTCCTTCTCGTTGATCGACTTTGCTCCTTTAATGATGTTCCCTTCTCGTTGTTCGAATTCGCTCCTTCGATGATGTTCCCTTCTCTCTGTTTGACTTCGCTCCTTCTATGACGTTCCCGCTACTCGACTTTACTCGCTTGTTGTGAAGTTAACTTTCTCTCTTCGCGTGTTCGATACTTCGATGACGTTCCCCTCCTAGTGGATTGAAAGTTACAATTTTTTGATCGGAAGGAGTTGGCTTGCTATGAAGGTAACTTTCTCTCTTTTTGCGTCTTCAACAATGTTCCCTTCTTGGTGGATCGAAAGTTACACAGGAGCTCGCTTGCTGTGAAGGTAACTTCCTCCCTTTCACACTTGTGTATGAGTCACAACTTTGATGATGTTCATAGGATCTCGCTTGCTGTGAAGGTAAATTTCTCCCTTTTGCCCGTCATTGTTTGATTTGGCTCCTTAATTTGACGACGTTCCCTTCATGTTGGATAGGATGTTATGGTATTTTTTTCATTGGAAGCGACAATGGGAGCTCTCTTGCTATGAAGGCAATTTTCTCCCCGTCGCGCGTGGCTGTTCGAGTTCGCTCCTTCGACGACGTGCCCTTCATAGCTGGTGGAAGGTAAAACCTATCCCCTTATTTGCAAGGTACAATATAAAATGAAAAAAATTGAATAGGTACAACCTATCCCCTTATAATTAAAGTAAATGACAATGTAGCGCAAGATGATGAATTATTAATGTTGTTATTATTACAATATAAAATGGTGGTAGATACACTTGAAGCTATGTGTTGCAGTGAGAGTTTGCACAAAATGCTAAATATCTCATGTATAATAGTTGTAAAGCAGTCTTAGGAGCATCTATTGCAATATAGGTTGTTCAAAGAATAGTTGAAACATATGAGAGCTGTAACTTATAGATTGTGGGCAGTTGTTATGGCATAAACAAGGGATATAATGCATATTTTGCGGGAGATACATATGGTAGAGGTTAGGAATTCAATGTAGGCTTTGCAGTAAAAAATTCATCCTAGACGAAGCCTTAGCGTAGTTTTATGATGGTTTATCAATGAATTTAGATCAGACTTGAACTTGAAAAATCTTCAAGCATGAACTATAAGGTTGGAGTAGCTCCAGTGGAAGATAATATTAGAGAGAGTCACCTTGGTTAGTTTGGTCACTTAATTAAAATGATGGCCTTCCGAGCAGGCTAAGTCTCTTTATATTTTTCTTCAAGAAATGTTACAATATTATCTAATATATCCATATTATATGTAGGTTATATTATGGATATCAGAACTAAAAAAAGTTACATGTATAATCAATTGGCCTAAGGACGAAAGACATTAACCGATGAGTTCATTAGAGGGGTGAATATTTTCATTAAGAAAGCTTCTCAACTGCCCAGTTTCATCTCAGATGGAATGTTTAGTTGCTCATATTCTAAACATAAAAATCAGGTGCACCTAAGCCAATGCATATGAGGGACAGACATTTGGTGGCTCTAGTTTTTCAGCTAGTATCCGGGAGTCTTTATATAGCCAACTGATAGCTGCCCTTACAATCGAGCTAGAATAGATAAGGAATGCACAAGCTGATTGGCAGATGCAAATGCAGCAATAGCTGGAGATGCAGTAGCAGATGCAAATGCAACAAGCTCAAATGTTAGAATAAATGCGAAAGATGAGGGAGCTTATGAGTAGTGGGAGGAGTACAACATCAGCTAAGGAGGAAACAAATTCAGAGTAGATATTATTTATTTATTTTATAGTTGTGGACATCTGTATTTATGTGTTTTTGAAAATATTTTATAATGAATACTCTTGTGGACACATGCATCAACTGAGGAGGAAACATATTCGTATTTGTTGATGATACTCTTCTTGTTTATGTTTATTTTGTACATGTTTATTTATTTGTTGTTTGGGCATGTTTTATAATATAATTGATGATGTTATTGATCAAAAGTGGATGCATGAATGTAAACATTATTATATTTCTTTTGTATGCAGGTTTAATTGTGGAAATCCATTTTTAAAGGGAAGAATGTTATTTTTTTTTGTTTATGCTACAGGTTTCTGTTGGATTTTCTGCTGGAAACACTGTCGGTAATACGATACGGTGGCATCTTCGGCAGATTTGTGTCGGATATTTTCGGCGAAAATTATGATGGTAATATACGCTGGTAACGGGGCATCATTTTTTTGTGGCGGAATATCCGCCGATATTTCCAGCAAAAATTTTACGTCGGAATTACCGGTGGATAATATGCCGGAATGTAGCAACAAAAATGTCATCAGTTTTCCCAAAGTTTCCACTGAAATTGTATCAGAAACTTCGCCAGAAATATTTCCGGCAGAATTATTCCACCGGTTCTATTTTTCCAATGTTTGAATTACCATCGGATCCTTTTTCGTTGGAAATACGCCAGAAACCTAGAATTTCTGATGTATTTTAATTATTACCACCAGATTCCTGTAACAATGAATTTTCATGTAGTGTAACAATTCGTCGGTAACAATGAATTTTCCTATAGTGTAATCTGTTAACTAAAATTTTGGAAATAAATTTGTTGAAGGAAGAGCACAAGCTTATATATAGGTCTAAAATCACTCCAAACTTCAATGTTGACCTTTCTAGGAATTAACACAATAGAGTTAGTAGTAAAGCACTTAGGAATATCAAAACCATTAAAAAAAGCCCAGACAACCTTACAAATATCGAGCTTAATGATACTCCAACAATTTCTAAAGAAAGCAATAGAAAAACCATCTGGGCTAGCAATAAAATCATTATTCATAGACATAAGAACTTTATAAATCTCATATTCATCAGGAATTTTAGATGAAGATTGATTATCTGCATTTGTGATTAAAGAGGGAATAATAGTATGGTTAGACACTTGATTAACATTTTTAGAAACACCAAAAGAATTTTTAAAATAATTGGTATCAGATTGAATAATAACATCAGAATCCTCACACTAATCACCAAAATGGAGGATTTGATTCTCTTAGAATTAATTAAAGAATGAAAATATATACTTAGTGTTATTGTCACCTTCAGCAAGGTGCTTAGAAGAAGCTTTTTGTCTACAGTACTCCTCCTCTATGATTTGGAGATGAAGAAGAATAGCATTAGCCAACCTAACTTGCTCCCAATCACTAGAATCAGAAGAAATATATAATCAACTTTGAAGACCAGCCACCAATTTTTCAGCATTAATGATATTATCAAAGATATTCCAAAATTTGTTCTTATTCCACCACCTTAAATACTGATTCAGTCTTTTAAACTTAAGGGAAAGAAGAATCATATAATTATCCCCTTGAAAATAGTGAATAGTAGCTTCCCAATTATCCCTCAAATATTAACAAAATCAATATCCTTTAACCACATATTTTGAAAATGAAAAGAGCCAACACCTTGAAGGTTAACTTGAGAAATCTTGAGGAGGGGGAGTGATCAGAAACTGTCCTACTAAGATGTTGAATAGAAGAATTAGAGAAAGAAGCAAGCCAGTCCCCATTAAATAGCAACCGATCAATACTTTCCAAATTGTATTTTTATACCACGTAAAATTAGGGCCAGAAAAGCCAATATCAATAAGCCCACAATCTATAATCATATTCTTAAAATCCTCCATAGAACTCAAGCTAGTAGGAGAATCCCCTACTTTTGAATACAATGAGAAATGACGTTGAAATTGCCACCCACAAACCAAGGCCCACCAATATAATTAATAATTTGAGTTAAATTATGAATTCTACATTTTAGAGGGATTAACCAAAGGCTCTAATAAAACAATAACCTTAATGTTATACAAATTATGAATTCTACACCAAGATTCAAGCTTGCCAACTCCCCTAACATACCAAATTAAAATACTAAACATTAAAAATATTTTTAGAAGAAGTAATAGATCTAGTGATCCTAACTTCACTAGATGACGGTTTAGAAATCTTCTTATTTATCTTATTCTTTTTCTTGCTCTTAACAGCAATCCAATCAATGTCATCTTTAGTACCATATGAAAGAAGAGCTTTACCAAAAATATCTAGATCATTTAGAGTCTGTCTTTCATCATCAGAATTGATTTCCTCTTCCTCCCACTGATCAATAGATTTACTTGAAGGGCACACCTCTCAAAATCAGCATAAAAAATTGCTCCAATTCACTAACATCCTTAGCACCATAAAATTTAAATCATTATTGGAATCATATAAAATAAGTAAAATCATAGCAGGAACCAAACTAGAGACATTCAAGGATAAAGATGTGCCAGTAGAGCAATCATCAGAACTGAGCGCATTATTGACCACATTCTCATTACACATAAAAGGGATCGTCGATTCTGAAAAAGTAGAAATAGACACAATATTACCAACATTCATATTATTCGTGGGAGGAATAATCAATTCTTGACTTTTAACATCATTAAAATTATTTCCACCATTCTCATTACCCATAAGATGGTTTAAAGCAGCATAAATATTGCTAAGGGGGTGAATGACAGTCACTGCGATATCGGAAGAAGCTTTGGTGAAGCTAATATTTTGAATGTTAACAACCTCGTTGGGTTCTCTCAGTTCAACCACCGTAGGCACATTTAGATTGGCCTTAAAATTATGAGATTTCCTTAAATTAGGGTTGAGATTATAGCATTTCTATTTACTATGACATATTTTACAATGATCACAAAAAGCAAGAAAATCATTCATAATAAACCTTCTAGACATAGCCATATTTTTTTTTGGTCCTAAATAAATAGAGTTGGGATATTGCTTGGTGACATCGAGTCCAACCAACAATCTAGCAACCAAAAGTAACGAACGCACATCCGAAGGTCGACCCCAAATAGTTGTGTTAAGGCTAGTGACTATGATTTTATAAAAGTGTTTCTAAATTAAAATAATAACATGAAAGCCATATCAAAACCCATTTATATTAAAATTGGTAGGTAATTTAAAAGTTAAGCAAATACTCCCATACTATAAATATGAATGTCATCAATATCATTAGCCTTACCTTAAGCTTTTGGAGTTCATCCTTGTAAACCGTCATTCTCCAATAATTTATCTTGAATTTTTGTCAATCATTCTACAATAAGCTTATCTACTCATTCTATCCATGAATCTTCTACCCTTGGTTGTTCATATGCCCAAATCACCAAATCCAATTCTCCATTAACATATATCAACAGGCGATAGTCCCAACATCCATAAAATACATCAAACTCTTATCTTACATGGAATGCTTTAAAAAATAATACTTTCAACATGATTAGAATCCCAAAATTATAAACACTATTTTAGCATTAAGAAAAAAATCTATTGACCAAATAATGGATTTTATAGAGAAGGTAAAAAAGCAAAAGAAATACCGGATTTAAAAAAAAAAGATAAGTAGAAGGCATGCCATCTCAGGTATATTCTCTTTTGCATGCCACACAACCTTTTCCTATTTTGAACATCTATAATGAAAACATACAGAAATCACAACTAAAAGGCTTGACTAAAACCTTTAAAAGCTACTGTAATCTAAAATACAATATTTCTTGTAGCAATTAGTAACTATTATGCTAAATTATTTTCCACAACAAAAAAATAACAAAGAGGTGAGTAAATCATCAAATCTATATAATAAGCAAACAAATGCATAAAGGTTCAAAGGATGAGTATGTAGCAGCAAGAAGATCTTTGCAATAATTATTAGAGATATAGAGGGGTTCCACAAGAACAAAATTGTTCATAAAGATTTGGCAAGTTATAATTAAATAGGTAGAAGAGCGATTAAAGACTGCAGGACTCACTTTTTCATCAACATCAGTGAAGCTCCTCAGATAAATGACTTCATATTTTAAATGCTTCAAATAACTATCAAATGAGTTCAAGACAATGAAATGAAAAATCCAGCTCTAAAAATGATTAAGACTCATATTGCAAGTTTGCAACTGCATTGAAACATATCCTCGTCAGTAGCACGACACAAAAATGTCATAATGGCTTTCATATGGTAGTGAAAATAAATTCATTGCTTAATTTTAAAAAGAGTAATGCTATATAGGCTGAAAGTAGGCATTGATCATTCATTAAGGGGCTGTTTGGTTGCCTGCAAAGTAAACGCAATGTAAAGTAACTGCAGTGTAAAGTAAATGTAGTGCATTTCAAATGCTTTGAGGCTGTTTGGTTGTCTGCAAAGTAAACGAAGGAGAAATGTTTCCCTTGTTTTATTAGATATATCCAGAGTATAGTAAAAACAGTGCATTTGTAATATTTTTTTTGTCATTATAACTAATGTATTTATAAAAATAATCACCGATTGTTTAAACTTTGTTTGGGATAGCTTTCTTCTTGCTTTCTAAAACAGTTTTTAGTACAAAAATTAACTAATAAACCGTTGTAAAAAACAATATGAAAGATGTTCCAAACGAAGCCTTCCAAAACTCTCAAAACGGAGCTGCGTGGCATGGATATTTTCACATGCCAACCAAAAGAAAACACAATAAGTTGATATAGATATAGATAAAATTATGTTACAATCTTCAGCTTAAAGGTTATAAATTATTTTTTACTAAAAACAAGTGCTCATAATAGTAATTAGAAAAACTTTTCGGAAAAACAACCAAATGCAAATATAGTTCATTTCTTTAATAACTCATCAACAACAGACAAAAAGAAGATCTGAGATCTTCAGCTCAACTCCACATAAATTTCGGAGCTAAACTGCAGCACATTCTTCATGTTGATTCATTGTTAGAATTTGCTTATTAGTTCATTCAAAATTTTATTTTATTTTTTTATTTATTTGTTGCTTCTATTCAACCTATTAATCATGATGTATGAAAGCTTAATATTAAATAATTTCGATGAAAGTTTCATAAATTTTTTTATTTATTACATATTTGTATATATACTTTAATTTTATATGTTATGTTTTAAAAAGATAATTTCATTAATAAAAAATGTCTTAATTTATTTTGATTATCAAATTTATTAAGAAAAAATCTCTAACAATCTCTCTAAAAGTTCTATCCTCGACAAGCATCAAATAATGATGATTTGAACACATATGAGCTAATTTGATTCGTCTCAACGAACTAGACACAACTGTGCAATCTAATTCACAAGATAAGGCCTCAATCGAAAATTTTTACATACAAACAAACATGTACATAAAAGGTAAATCGGCCAACAAAGTGCAGAAAAAGATCATTGAAATGACTGATGCAAAAACGAGGTCATCATACTCAATTCGAATTCTGTCCCCAAGTGTAAAATCACTCATACCCCCGAGTATCTTATCTCTGCAATACTTAATTTAATCATCTTTTTGCTTTTCATATTTGATGCTTCCAGCTCTGTTACAAGATGCATGAATGGAAATTTTCATCCATGCATGATAGTTTACTGGATCCAAGATGTATGAATGACAAAAAAATAGTAGATGACTTTTTTTTAGAAATTAAAAAGAAAATAACTCAATTAAAAATTGAATATCCTCATATGAAAAGCAACCCTGCTTTTTCAATTACATATACACATAAATACTTGCAGCAAATTGTGGCATAACATCTCTTATTTTAGTGTGCACATAATTGCACAGCTGGCATATTATTCCAATTTGCTCATCTAGCTTGAAATCATGTTTGCATGCTTGATCACCATCTTCACTTGATAAAGAAATCGTCCCATTATCAAAAGCTTCAGAGTCCATCTCCTACTATACATGATATAAAAGTGTAAAACTATCACAAAATCATTCGCTTCGTTTCAAAGAAAATTAGAAACTGCAGGATCGCTGGAAAAAAATTATATTCATAAAAAAAGATTCCAAGGAAAAAAAATACAATCAACGCAAGTACTGAATGCTGCATACCATCAAATCGATACTAAACTTCTATTCTCGTTGGGTATCAGAAATAAAAGAACTGTGGAGAAAAAAAAATTCCAAAATAGAAAGTAAGCGTCAATTAGTCAACCAACCCTTGAAGGAGACCCTACCAGCAACAAAAAAAAAAAAAAAAGTAAAAAAAGTTAAGACAGGAAAGCTCACGCTTTGCTTGCAGGGACTCCTTCAATGCTAGCATCCAAATTAGCAGTAGGAGAATCTTTTGGCGTAGAGAACACCTCCTTGGCCTTCTTCTCTGGCCGGCTATCTGTATCCTTTAGATCCGGGATACTTTCTACCTTTACAGAATCTTGTTGAACCTTAGCAGCAAAAACTATAGTTGAAGAAACATTAGAAACTGCAGGATCGCTAGAAAACCACCGTTTTCAATGGCAGGGGAACAGTTCTTCTCTGGTGACATTTACGGGCAGTCTGTTAATGCTAGTATTCCTGATATTGCTCTTGTTAATCTTTTAACTTAGAATGGGTGGTCAATTCCAGATTCCTTTTCTCCTCTTATTTCCAATTTTATTTTGGGAATTAATGACATTGCGGAAGATGGCCCTTGTTTACTCTGGTATGACAAGAAGAAAAGTAAATTTAAAAACTATATGGATGATTTTCATAATGATTATGCTGAATGTAGTTGGCATAGTATGGTTTGGCACAAAAAGAATGCTCTCAAATTCTCAGTTTTTGCTTGGTTGGCTAATGTTGGTGGCCTTAAAACTGCTCAAGCTCTTAGATCCAGGAATATTATGGTTCCTACTCTTTGATGTTTATGCCATAATGGTGATGAATCTTCTTCTCACCTTTATTTTGAATGTGAATTTTCTTTCTCCATACTTTCTGATCTTCTTATGGGTACGAGTTCTTTTCTGTTAAGGCCAAATCTTATGCAAGTTTATGATTGGATCAACGGGAGGTTCAACAGTAATGTGGATGTCTTAAACTTCTATAAATTAATTCTTTCTGCTATTGTCTACTTTATTTGGAAAGAGAGGAATCAAAGAATTTTTGGAAATCAAATACAATGCCACACACTACTCTACTGTTTACCATTAAGAAGGCTATTTCCGAGAAGATTATCAAATGGAAGAATGCTATAGAATATCTGGAAAGGATGTAATGGGGCTGTTCTCTGTGCAACTGCTTTTTCAGGTATACGTAGTATTGCCCACCTGGACTATGATGACTCTCCCCTCACTTCTCTTGGATGGTCTAGCTGTTGGTTTAGGCAACCAGAGAAGTGTTATGCTGCTGTTCTGTCCCTATTTTCATTCTCTGAGTCCAGGTGCAATGGGCAAGGGAGTATTCTTCTGGACAGAATTTTTGATCCTTTGGAGGTTCGGTATTGATATATTTTTTTCATTTTATGACTGATATGTCTATGCAGGCCTTATTCGTTTTACCTGAAGCTGATTTTCTCGAAGCCTGGACGCCTGGGAGTTTTTTCTCCTGTGATATTAGACATTTTGATGCAGTTTTGGGAACTTCTGTTTTTATGTTCTTGTTCTTTCAAATGCTTTAAAATGCTGTCTTTTACAATATTTACTTGTATTTCATATCATGCTTTCTTTTTTGGGCTTCTATAAGCCAGCCTCTTTTGGCTAAAGCAATTTCTTTTGAATACATGTAACCGCTTTTTGATCAATATATGGGCTTAGCCCAAATTTTCCCCAAAAAAAAAAAAACAGTTCTTCTCTGAAGAAGCGGAATCGATTTTTGTCCCAACAAGCAGCGGCAGGGGCGCTGCGGCTCTGCAGCTTGTCAGCGCTCCTCTCAAGCTCTTTCATATCTTCTAGTTTTTTGAGCCGGCTGAGAAGCTCTTGTTCCCAGTCACCCCTGCCGCCACCACCGGAAGGGGGTGAAGGTGAGGAAGAGGAGCCAGCGGCAGGACCCAACTTGATTTTCTTACGTCGGTGAATCGGCAGAGGCGGTGTTGGGTGAGACGTCTCCCCTCCGGTGGCGAGGAGGGATGGAAGATAGGACTTGGATACCGAGGCTTCTGGCCGACACCGCTCCGTCAATGTACTCGTCGTCACTATTGACGGCGGATCTCATTTCCTAGATGGCAAAGCAGCTTCAGGGAGGAGAAGCGCAAGGTTGGTTAGCAGAAGCGCCGAAACCATTCGTGCGAGCTCCCGTCATTTCTGACGATGAAAATGTCAAAACTTCAGATCGAACAGGCAAAGGGAACAACGTTGGAGGAGCGAAGTCGAAGAAGAACCAAGGAGCCGAAGAAGCCACTCGCGCAATCTTACACCTTTTGCGAACCAATGAAGCCGAACAACAACGCCGATCCTTGCAACGACGATGCCAAGTATTTCTTCAGCTAGAGATTTTATAACCCGCTCAATACGAGCCGGTTTCTAATTTGTCCGAAATAGGCCCCGTAATACACCACTAAAGCTTCGGAGGCATTTCTTTTGTTCCACTCAAAATTATCCAAACAACAAAATTTAATAAATACCGGGATTTGTTTTACTTTACCCTGATAATACGGCAGACCAAACAGCCCCTAAATGGGTTTCAATTACACTATTATCATTTTCTGCAGTCACAGGTAACCTTCATTGGTAAAAGAAGGCACCATTGTGATAATTTTAGTCCATTCAGCACAAAAATTCAATCCCCATTTCATCCTCAAAGCATTACAAATTTAAATAAAAGAAACCCTATTCACATCATATAAGTAGGCACATTTTCAACATAAGGTTTATGTAAGCACTCCGTATAATGTGACCCTCCGCCTTCTCGAATATTCTACAACCCTACTCATCAACTCCTCTTTTATTTAAGATGAACACTCATTCCCACATTCATAAATTCATCATTTTTTCAACACATTATCTTATGTGACATATTATATACAGCAACAGATGTACATGAAAATGGTGGACCTACGCCAATTTGGTCAGATGCACAGCCTAAAGATGATGTTGATAATGTTTACATTAAGGTAGGCGTTTGGGTGACGAAAATTTGTCAAACTATTATTGCTATAGAGTCCAAATCCGATGGTCTGAAAATCAATGGATGTCGGTCTCCGTCACTTCCAGAGTTTTGACTGGCGAATTCATTTAAACACTCACATTCGTATCAAAGATGCATTTCAGACTCAATACTCTATACACTGCAATTGTTGAATTTGACGGTATTGGGTGCACTGCTCTTTAAAATAAACGCCTCAGCACATAAACCAGTACAATGATAGAAATGTGAAATCAGATCAGAGATAGACATGAATAGAAAATGTCATCCAAACCCCACCGATACAGCACATCAAAGAGAACCGAGACGCGCGCGTGGCCGATGTGGCTCAGATCGTAGGCAGTGATCCCGCAAACGTGCATGCCCACCTTGCCTTCCACTGTTAGCCGGAAAGGTTCCTTCCGCTTCGTCAACGTATTGTGGAGGTGGAAAACAATTGAAGCTGCTGCATTAGTGGAGGCAACGTTGGGCGTGGAGCAGGGGCGGAACCGGCCTTAACTTTCAGTAGGTTCCGCCACTGGCGTGGAGGAAGGAGAGGAAGCTGAGATTGGGGGTTTGGCTTTTCTCTTGAGAAGGAGAGAGGACGAAAGAGGGTACCGCCGCCGTGCGAGATAGAGAGAGTGTGAGGCCGACGACGAGAGAAAGAAGGAATACCGCAGCCACGCCGTGGCTTGCGCCATGGGTGCTTGCTTGGTGTGGCAAGGGGGCCCGGTGGCCTGCGGCTGAGAAGTGGATAGAGCGAGAATGTGGGGGTAGCTTGAATTTGAGTAAATATAGGGGATGAATTGTTCTAAATATAAGGTTTTTTTTTCTTTTAAATGAGATCTACTGAGACAAATTGATAAAGAACGGTGGAACAAATATATATATATATATACTCGATACAAGTTTATGGGAATATTTAGCAATTGTCAAATAGGTTGAGCAAGAATATTTTGCCACAGCTGTTGTATCACCTATCAAAGTCACTTGCCAGCAAGGACGTCCAAATTGGCCAAATCAAATAATCATATCAAGTGTACATCAGGGAACTCTTGTGGAAATTTTCAACTAGAAGAGAGACACTAACCACGATAAAAATTAGCCTCTCAAGGCCACCTGCTATCATCCAAGTCGTCAAGTCACAATTAGAAAGTCAGACGAGCAACCACTCTAGATTGGTGAGAGTGTATGGGGCGAGTTGACCAGTGCTTAGGGTAGCCTAGATTATATCATGAGGGATCAGAATAGACATAACTGAGCTTCTTATGTTGGGGGCATGGGTAGTTCCCTCCATACTGGGGGCTCAATTCTACATACTGAGCACATACGATATTTAATAAAGAAATTTTAAAAGATTTTAATAATTTACTTAGATATACATACTAATGTAAGTCTATTACAATAAGAGGTATTGGGTAGAAAATTGACCGATGTTGAGTTGCATAGTTATACCCACAAGCGACAATATGACCAGTAATGGGTTAATGGATCTTTTAGGGGATCAGTAGATAATTCTGACTACCGCACTTAGTCAAAAGCAGTAGGTGGAATGCAAAATGGCCATGTTTATGATTTAGGGTGGAAAGCCTATGCATATGGGAGGTAGATATCTAGTGGCTCCAGCTTCTCAGCAAGTAGCTAAGAGTCATTGTATAGCCAACAAGTAGTTTCCTTTACAGTCGAGCTAGAGTAAGTCAGGAAATCAGAAGTTAAAATGCAGATGCAGATGCGACAAACTCAGTTGTTGGATGATCTACAAAAATTGAGGGAGTGATTCAGTGGAAAGCATGCAGCATCAGTAGAGGAGGAGATTGATTCTGATTAGATGTTTTTTTGTTATTATTGACATTTCATTTATATGTTAGACATTTCATTTGTACGTATGCTTATGTATTTTATTGTCCGTTTTAAGTTGTAGAATGAATGAACTTTATGTTTAAGTTTTAATCTATTTGGTGAATGTTAAATAAAATGTTGTGATCAAATCTATTATTATATGCATGTAGCATGTCTTTATGTTTAATGTTTGAATGAATATAATATATGTATATGTTTATGTAGGTTTGTCGTGTTGTAGAAAATATAAGAGGGAGTGCTTTTTTTTGCTACATGTTTCTGGCGGAATATCCGTTGAAAATGAGATACAATTAAAATGTATTGTATTTTTAGCAAAAAAAATTACGTCAAAAGTTTCGGCGGATAACCCGTCAGAAATATCCACCGGTGTATGTCCAACGAAAATTTTCAACGGGCTATCTGCTAGTAAGAGTGACTCTTAAACGATGAATATTGCCAAAAAAAAATTCCACTAGAAAATTTGTCAGTAAATCTACCAAAAAAGGTAATTTCTGATGCATGTTTTATCGTTGACTACATTTCCATCAGAAATCCACCAGAATTGCATCTTTTCTGGAAGAAATTTTTTTATTTCTAGTTGTAATGAGAGATTTTCGTATAGAGATTCTAATAAAATGACAACTTAAATCAAAATTTTCTCTAAACCAAAATATAAAGTCAAACACATAGGATAGATTGTGGCATTTTTGAATTATTTTAGAATTCAAAATGCATCCTACTCCTCCATTGGCCTCCAAAATACTGTTCAAATTTGCTCCAGTCCCTATTGAAATTCTAACCTCACTCCTTTCATATCACTCCTTGAAAATTCTAAATGAAATTTCTACCATTATTTTAATCGAGAATATTCGTAGGAAACTCAAACTTCCTACTATGTAATTAACTAAGAAGGCTTGCCTTCGTAGGAGATTTAAATACCCTAGATCAATTTTAAAATCAATTAATTTTCTTTAGGAAAATTGAAGATGATCATTATCTTCAAATTCAAATAATGGATAATAAGTGATATTTTCTTTCTTCGGAAAGATATATCATTTATCAATATGCCTTTGAATATGAAATTAATGATAACACATCTATATTATCATAGCTAAATATTTGATTGAGCATCATTTTGATCCTTTGAGACCATATGTAGTTCCTTCTTGAATTTGAAATTTATAATTCTAAATTTGAACTTATTAGAAAATTTTATCTTCGCCTTCCGTAGCGGTATATAATTTTCAATGGTATGTTCTATTTAAAAATTAAGATTCAAAAGTCAATTTTATGTTTTTCCAAAGAAATTAAAATTTCAATTGCTTTGCATCTTTCAAAAGCAAGCAAAAATAATATGTTTCACTATGATTTAGATTTTGAGAAGTAAAATAAATAAAAATATAGGTGTGTTACTCCTATAAATTATATATATATATATATATATATATATATATATATATATATATATATATATATATATATATATATATATATATATATATATATATATATATATATATATATATATATATATATATATATATATATATATATATATATATATATATATATATATATCATTTTTATAAATATAAACCAATATAACTATTTTAATTAAATTATGACTTTTAATTTGCAAAAAGTTAATTAACATTTGGTTATAATAAATATAAGATTAAATAAGATCATAGTAAAACCTTGAACTATTTAATAGTTATATTAAAATTTAATTAAAAATAGAGTTCAAAATCTTTTTAAGTTTCAAATGAAATTTTTTCAAAATGAACAATTAGAGCTGTAAATAAATAGCTCCATACTCAAATATATATATATATATATATATATATATATATATATATATATATATATATATATATATATATATTGGTTTTTTATTTGGTGATAGCTATTAATTTGCTTTCCACTTTATGGGCTCTATATACTCTTATTAAAAAAAAAAAAAAAAATGTCTTTCAACTTTTGAAAATTAATTAGTAAGATTACCCAATTTTCAAAGTTTATGAATTTGCAAGCCTGAGTTCTTTAATGATATCAAAAGCTGGCACTTGATCCTAATTTCTTAGTAATATAGCAAATTTTTCTTTGTCAAATTCACAACATGTTTCTACAAGGAGTATATCATATAAAAATAATACACAACAAATTATTATTGCATGTCATGATAATTAATCTTATTTGATACATAAATATTTCCAAGAGAGGAATACTAATATGAAATAAACTTATTTTGTAAATAACTAACAAGTGCTTGAACATATAAATATTTCATGAGTTCAACCTTATACATATGTGATATTATACACTTGAAGGACCTGTAAGTCTAACATCCATATGTATCTGAACTGGTTCAACAAGTAAATCATTGATATTATCTTTCATGGTTTTAGTGGATTCTGTGAAATTGTCTTGGGTGTCCTTATATATGAATTCAATTGCGTTTGCCAAGTTAACGATTGTCCGAAGTAAATGGATAGGAATATTCTTCTTAGAAAACATGAATTCTCTATTCAATATCTTCCATTCTTCCTCTACCATTTCCATAAGTTTCTTGCTTGCTTCTTCCTTGGAGCATCCATGTTCCATGACATAGCATTGGACAGCTGAAGGAACATGCTTCCTTATTTGTTCAAACTGCAAGTATTACATAGTGATAATCATGCTCTTAGCTTATATATGGTGTTGGAGTTTAGTCTATAATAAATTAAATAATTACTTAAATACATTTGGATTTGAAATTAAACTTACCTCGTTTGTACCAAGGTCATTCACCACCCTAGCAATAAATTCAGCGGATTTAATGATTAGAGGCATACCAGTTACCCAATCAAAAAATTCTTTTGAAATTTCATCTTGCATGCCTATGTATGATGCACATGCAAGATAACTGTACCCAGAAGAAATAAGGCTAACTCCCAAATAATCTTTAAGCTTTGGAAAATAGACATCATTTGCCCATTTGGCTTCTTGAAAGTATGCTTTGGCCACTTTCTTCTTCTAAAAAATAACTTTGAATTTAAAAATATTGCTTACTAGTAACTTGGGATGTAAACATATAATTTTGTACAAAGAAGATTACCTCCTCTTTGAGGTAGTGCACACGAAATGAATATTGTTCTTGCTCTAGTTTATTCTCAAACTCTTTGAAGTTGCTATACAATGCAAGGAACTCGTGTTGCATGTATTGAGGCAGCTTTCCAACATTTTCAAATTGCCAACTATGAGCGATATGTGTAATCAAAATTAAAATAATATTAATTCATTGAACATCAATTTCAAAAATGATGAAATTTTCTTAATCTAAATATTACCTCTCGATTACATCTGTAAGCAATTGAAGCTCTTCAATTGTCCCATAAACATCATAGATATCATCAAGAATGGTTATTAGTGATATCACTTTTGTCATCATCAATCTTGCACGTGAAAAATGGGGTTCAAAAAATACTATAAGTGCCCAAATATAACCCTCTATTAGTCTATCACGTGTGAATGGTAAGCTTTTTGTCAAGTTTAAATCCTTCCACCATCTGCAATTTGATAATATTTCCTTAGCAATGAGTAAAAATATAATAAAAACTTTTGGAAGATTTTTAGAGTAGATAATATACTATGAAACACCAGTACATGTGGGTTATAATCATGCATTATTTGAAAATGAAAATAAATCTATGACTTAAAGAAATGCATTTAGCAACATTTTTTATTTTATAATAGCATTTTTTGAAGGATCATGACTATACTATTGAGAAGTAAATCAAGAATGAAACAAACACAAAAAAATAAAACAACAGATAAGATCAACAAGATTTGACATGAAAAAATTCAAAAATGGAAAAAAATCATGAAGTCGAACAGCACTAAGAAACCCTCTATGTAAATGGGAGAAATTATAGAGATTTTCACACTCACACTCTCACCCACTATCTTTAGATGCAAATACAATAATATCTCACCTGTTACACCCCCTTGAGTAGGGGGCACACTGCACCCCCTATAACCCTTTAGAGAGCTCCTTATCGTGCTCAACAAATGAAATATAGGTTAATTTGATTCAACAATGCAACCTAATTGATCAATACAATCAAACTCCACAAAAAACCTAACATATACATATTTTTAACTTAAGAGCTTTACTAATTAAAAGTAATATGTGACAATTACAAATAAGTATTATCATTATTCAAACTTCTTACAACTTAAATAGACAAGAGTTTGAGAAAACTTACATGGATAAACTTCGTGCTTCTTCTTGATGATATGCTTGCAACAAATTAAAGTCCAATTTTGCAAAATTAAGGAGGGTTTCATTGCATATGTTTTCTTTTTCAAAGATTGAAATATAAAGTTTAGCCTTCAACCTATCTCCTCTTCTGACTAATGGTATTTCCAAACTACTTGATACCATCTTTGATAAATAGGGATCCATATTAGAAGCTAAAGTCTTGAGCTGGATTTTTGAAAAGTCTAAGGCTTTATCCAATATTTCTTCATCAGGCATAGAAAGATGTGATGCTTCATATAAGCTTAGCAAAGCTTTTACATCGTCATTTAAGCAAGACACGAATTCTCCTTTTTCATCCAAAAATTTGCTAAACACATCTAAAAAGAAAACTAAAATACATGTTTAATATATACATAAAGACCTCTTATATATACCAAAAATATGCATTTTGATCAATGCTATGATGAACAAAACTTACCACATGAGATGTGATATCTTTGTTGTCGTAGTAGTCGAAAATTGAGTGCAACTGTGTATAGATCATCATAGCTAGCACTGGTTTCATAAAATTTAAGTAATTTCTCCTCTATTTCCTTTTCAAAATGATAGGCCACTCCAAGGCATTGTATCCTATCAATAAGCTCTAGTGAATGCAATGGATGAGTGTTATCGATGAGCATTTTTCTTACTTCAACTTTGAGCTCATCATTCTTTGATTTAAGCGATACCTTATTTTTCCCACATAAAGATAACAAGCATTAGTTAAAAGTGAAGATGCATATAAATCCAACTGAAGAGAGACCAATAACGCAAATAATACTTAGTTTATTGTATATACTTTGAGAACTTAGTTATTGTTGAAAATATTATTTGACTGATACAGTATTATAAAAGTTCTATGATTGTTGAAATTATTTTCTTATGTTAATGGTGTAATTAAGATCTAAAAATATTTAAAGAATTGCTATTAAGATAAAAATCCATTAAAATCCGAGCTGAAACAATGGATAGAAATACATAATAGTATTTAATTTAAGCCTGTAAAGTTAGACATAAGACATGACACATAAAACACCAAAATATAATAAATTTCTCAGATTTTGTCTTAATCATCATTATACTATTTTAATATTTTGTTAATTTAATGCAAGATTGAAGATAGCTAGATGTTAATTCATTAATTTTAATTTTTTTTTTACTTCAACTTTCAGCTCGTCATTCTTTGATCTGAGCGATGTCTTATTTTTTCCACACAAAGATAACAAGCATTAGTTAAAAGTGAAGATACATATAAATCCAACTGAAGAGAGAACTCAGTTACTATTGAAAATATTTTGAATGATACAACAATATAATAGATTAATATAAAAACAAATTATGATAACAATTTCCATATGTTAATGATGTAATTAAGATTTAAAAATATTTAAAGAATTGCTATAAAGATAAAAATCCATTAAAATCTGAGTTGAAACAATGGATAGAAGTACATAATAGTATTTAACTAAAGCCTATAAAATTAGACCGAAGACATGACACATAAAACACCAAAACATAACAAATTTCTCAGATTTTGTTAATTTAAAGCAAGATTGAAGATAGTTAGATGTTAATTCATTAATTTTGAAAATTTATAATGAGAACATTTTCTTATGAAATATAAATTTAAATATAAATCTACTCTGTAAACTATGTAATACTTTATTAAAAAAATTGTAGGATTAATTGAAGGCATTAGTACTACCATATTTATGTCAGGGAGTGGAGGCTTTAAGATAAAGAAATCAGCCCAAACACTTGGATGAAAATTTGCTGATTGACGAGCTTCCTTAGGTGGAGGAGAAAGCAGATAGGATTGAAGAGACTCCATTGTTGGTCTCTAAGTAGTGTGGCAAAAACTGTAGCTTAGGCATACTATTTATAAGCTAAAACAAAGGAGATTGGTATACTTTTTAACACTTCAACATGAAAAAACGTATTTGGTTCATTCAATTTTTAGAATGGAAAACGTGTTTTTGGTTGTATTCTTTTTAAAATATGAGCCTTTCAAAAGTTATCCCTTCAAAATATGATATTGGTTACTCATTCAATTATCATCATGAAAAATAATTTTTTAATATATAAAATTTTATATACTATGGGCCTCTGCAGGCCTCCAGTTGGTTTCATCAAGACCATCCATTAGCGTGATCCCAAGAGCAGCCAACTCCTTCCTGATCACATCTGATTTTTCATTACAGCTTTTGCATGCCTTTTGCACTGAGCTCCTTTCTATTGTTCTTCAGTGAGCTCAGCTCTCTTCATGACTTTTTTTTCTGAACTTAAATAGTGCCTGTAAATTGATAGAGGTGTTAGAAGAAGAAGAAGAAGTATCATTCTCCAGCAATAACAAAAATTTCTTAGCTCCTAGAATGGGAAGACCATCCTTGATTTCATCATCCATACATATTTAATAACTTAAAATTAAATATAAATAAAGTATCATAAGTTTTAATTAAGTAAACATTTTGCAAACTATTTTAATAATTTTGATATAAGTTTTTTTTAAAAAAATAATATGTATACAATGTTACATTTAATTAAAATATTATTAAAATGTTATATTAATTCTTTAATTAATAAAACATTTATTTTAAAATGTTATATTTAATCTAATAATATTGATATAAATATTTATTATTAAAAATTCTATATATTTAACTAGTAAGTTTACTGATTTTACAAATTTAACAAAAATATTCTGTAATATAGAGGATTTTTCTCGAGTTCTTTAATGATATGGAAACCTTGGAATTGATCCTTAAATACAAATAAAAATTATTAAGTAATATAGAAAATTTTTCTCTAGCATTTATAACATATTTCTCCAACAGGAATGTAATAATCTAGAGCGTGCTTATATCAAATGTAATAAGCTAGAGCGTGCTTATATAAATATTTATAGCAATAGAAACCTCAAATTTAGCTATATCAAATGTAATAAGCTAGAGCGTGCTTATATAAATATTAAAGTGCTGTTTGGTTGAAGTAAAATGGGGTAAAGTATTTTAACTGCAGATATTTAAAGAATATTAATATTTGGTTTGAAATAAATCAAATATAGTGTAAAATTTTGTTGTATTTGAAATTCAATCTATTGTTTATTTTTAGTGTATTTGAAATTTCTTAGATTTAAGTAATTTTTAAATAACTTTAAACTTTATTACTTGCCTGTCCATATTGTTAGCCCCCACTGGAGCTCAAATAATTGTAAAAAGACAATAGTACATATCAATTATTATTTTTAGTGTATTTGAAATTAGTTGTCTCTTACCTATTGCCAGCGATTATGGGCTTGTGTACAAATTATTATAAATTTTTCAATAGTACAAATCATTTTATCATTAGCTAGCTATAATAAGATAAGTTGTCAATTATGCCGGTTACGATATATAAAACTAGGTAAATTTTTAAATGTAAAATATTCCTTTTATGCAAGCAGGATAATAAATAGAACTTTTATATTAAAGCATGAAGAATGATAAAGTAAATATGAGTTAATAATTTTGAAGTCTAATGAATATCAAAATAAAAAAAGTTGGCAATGAAATAATATATTACTTGTATTGTATGTGGGGCAAAAGGGACCCATAATTAGGCAAAAGAAACCTCAAATGTAATAGATAAATCAATTTGGTTACTTGACACACATAATAAAATACTTTCATGAATTCATGCCCCCTGCAGTACTGAAAATATATAGAGTTTCAACTTTATATATACAAGAAGTGCTATATTATATGCTTGAAGGACATGTAACTCCAACATCCATACATATATGAACTTGTTTGAAAAGCACAACAATGATATTATTTTTAATGGTTATACCAACTTATGTGTGTTTGACAATAAATGATTATCCGAAGTAAATGAATAGGAAAATTCTTCTTAGAAATTATGATTTCCCTATTCAATATTGTAATGTGTGGAATCTGCGGAAAAACCCTGAAAACCGGCGGTTTTTTCTGGCGGTTAGTGTAGATTTACTGGCGGTTTTTAACTTTACCGGCGGTCTAACGGCGGTTTGTTAACCGCCGGTAAAAACGGCGTAGGAAACCATTTCCGACGGCTTTTTACCGGCGGTTTATTTTTGCGGCGGTTTGCCGGCGGCCAATACCGCCTGTGACCACCAGAATTTTAACCGTCGGTCTTCCGGCGGTTAGGCCGCCGGTATTGTAACCGCCGGAAAACCGTCGGTCAAATTACCGGCGGTTTTCCGGCGGTTAAACCAGGCGTCGTCTGGTTCATTAGACCGCCGGTAAGGTACCGGCGGTGGACGGCGGTTATAGCCGTCGGTATTACCGACGGTTTAAACCGTCGGGCGTCCATCGTATCACTGCCGGCGGCCGTCGGTAAGCCGCCGGTACGTACCGGCGGTTTAATAATATAACCGGCGGCTTTATCTTGTCCGTCCGGTATCGTAGTTTCCGGCGGCTAAACCGCCGGTTAGCCGCCGGAAACCTGTAGCACCTGAAAAAAAAAATTGACAGCATCCCCTCTATTTGAGGGAGGTTCACCCTAAAGTCTAAACCTGTAGAAAAAACAATATATGTTGGGCAACACGCCACTATATTCATCACAGCCAAAAAATACAAACAAAATAAAAAATTCATCATAACATTACAATCACAAATTCACAAGATAGTTCATGATAATGTTACAATCACAAGTTCAGAAGTTCCCAAGTTCTATTTAATACATTCATCAAACATAATAAACATCTAATCATCATCGGTATCCTCACTGTCTGCAGATGGCTGCTCCTGTTGGTCCTTCTTCCTTTGTTTTCCAGCTGTGTAGGATTGCAACTGTGCTTGCATTTCATTCTGAGCCTTCCTCATTTCTTCAATCTCTCTAGCTTGAACCCTTTTCATCTCTTCAATCTCTCTAGTAAGTGCTGCAACCCTCTCACTTACAGATTCTTCAGCTCCACTTGGATCATGAAATGCAGAGGTGTATGAACTGCCCTCAATAGCAAAAGCCTATGAACCCATGCCATATACCCTCCCCCTCTGTCTTCCACCAACAACTTCTGACCATGTCTGATACTCAGAAATATGGGCCGATCCAGAAGATGATCCCTCGCCAGTGGACTGCCGACTTTCTCTAGCTCGTAAGAAATCATCCTGCGAGTTACAAATAGTTTTATTAAAATAAATTTTTATTCTAAAAATCCAAAAAAATTTACTCACATGAGCCTTCTTAGACTTCTCATCAACCCACTGATGGTCAGCTTGATGTTGATGAGTTCTTGTATGCAGCTCCAATGGTGTTGGCTCCCGACCCAGATGCTCTTTCTGCAAATTTGATGCTTAGTTATACTAACATAAATATATGTAATAAACCAATTCAAAACACTTACCAGTCGCCGCCTATGTTCTGTATGAGGTACATATCCACCAGTATGAAGAGAGCTTCCTAAACCGCCGCTGTCAGAGGCTCTGTTCTGTTTATTCTGCTCTCTCATTTTTATAAACTCCGGGGTAGCCCAAGCACTACTCAAATCTGCCTAAACGCCCTCTCCAATCCAATTAGGCCTCTGCCCGGACTTTCTAATGTCCGTGAACATGTCTCTGAGACGGGTCGCTCCTCTCCTCTCAAAATTTGATCTGATCCTCATGCTGTACTCAGGCAACCACCTAAATTCTTTCTGTACAAATTTAGACAATATCAAAAAGATTAGTACAAATTAAATCATATATTTCAAATCATACCAAAAAAAACATACCTGAAATTCTCCAAACCACATATCTCTAACTGGCTTTGGGATCTTCTTCCAGGATAAGTAAGGAGCATCATACTTATTCTTTATTATATCCCGGATCATATGTATAGGTGGCCTTGAAGGATTGAAGCTGCAAATGACTTTGTTTATCAATAACATGTAATATATCAAAATAAAAACAACTGAATAACTTAAATTGAACTTACTTATCGCCGTCAGACTCGATGTATTGACGCTTATCTGTTGCTGTTGCAGGATCGATAGTGCCAACCTCTGGTGGTCGTGATGGTCCACCCTGTTCATGCTGCACCGGATAGGGGTAGTAATATGGGTAAGGGTAAGGAGGGTGAGGACTAGTGGATTGACCAACAGCAAATGAAGGATGCACTCGATCAAAATGTTTCCACGCTTCAGCATCTGATGGATGAGAAAGAACATCACTTTTTGCTATTTTCTCCTTATGCCATCTCATATGGCCTGCTGAACTCATTGATGCATAGAGCCGCTGAAATCTTGGAATGATGGTAAATAAAACAAACGGGAATATGGCACATCTTTCTTTGGACGACGTTGTTTTCCCGAGTTCTGCTTAAAACGAGGAGCATTGCAGCTGCGACAAATAACTTCTGCTGCATCATCCTTATAGTATAACATACATCCATTGATACAACAATCAATCTTTGTAGCAGTGAGACCCAGCTTGGATACTAATTTTTTGTTCGGTACAAGTCTGAGGGAATTATATTGTCAGCCGGATTAGTTTCCTTCATAAGACCAATACAGTCATTAAAACACTCACGGGGAATATTATACTCAGTTTTAATACTTAGCATCCTCACTGCAATGGATAATTCTGAATGCGTACTGCAACCTTCCCAAATTGGCTTTTGAGCTGAATGTAATAACTCAAAGAATTTTTGTGTCTCTGCATTTAGTGGCTCTTCCACATTAGACCTTAAATTATGACCTGCTACATCAAAAATAAGGTCTTCATAGGGTCTACTCATTTGATCTTCATCAAATATTTCATAAGCTGTAGATGAACTAGCATGAGCATCTCTATGTGGCTCGTACTCGCCATGTGATGTCCAAATCCAATAGTTTGGAAGAAATCCCCTACGATATAAATCAAGTTTCACATCATCGGGCTTTAGGAATGCTAGATTTTTATGCTTCGAACACGAACATCTAAACATTTTATCAAGCTGAAAGGAAGGCAGTTGAGATGCAACTTGAATGAAAGTTTCAACTCCCTGTATAAATTCAACTGTCAATCCTTTTCGACCCGGCAACAATCTGTTATACATCCAATATCTCTCTTCTTGGATAGTCATTTGCACGTTGAAGTAAACGTACCCTACATGTTGGAGGCATAAACAATCTGTTATATGTTCACCATCTCAAAGCAATCGAATTTTAATAAGGCCATCTCAAAACAAAATTTTCAAAGGATAATTTTATCTAAATATTGGGTCAAATGTTCAATTACTTGAAAAAGAAAAACTTCTATTGTGCTATTTTAAAAATGATATCACTTTGTTATGATCCTTACGCCTGCTTGCTTATCTCTTTTAGAGGTTTCTAAAATAAGTTACAACATATGGCGTGTTGAATTATTAATTTTTTAAGTAGAAGCCAAACTCCACATCAATTCATCAATTGAAAATTAAATAATGAAACGCTTGTCTTTATTCCTTTTCTTCCCCGTTACTGAACTCTTGAATCCATTAATACATATCTTATCTTCTGGACATCCTATCAATTATATACATAAGCATAATCAAATTATTATCAATTAGAACACAATTCAAGAATATGACTTTGATTGTACTTTGGAGTACATATTAAGTATCAAGATAAAAATAATAAAATACAGACATCACAGGAACTCGCCCTTCCCAGGGTAAGTGTCGTCATCCCCCACACATCCAAGTCTAATTATAGAAAAACTCCTACATAGGGAGCCCTGATCCGCTTTATCCACCATAACCGATTGATCCTACTTAGACTTCGTTCAGAACAACTATTTTGTTGCTTTCTAAAACAACGTCTTTCCAGTACAAAAATGTCTTCAATTAGAAAGTTTTTAACCAGAAAATCATTTTACAAAGCCTTAGTTCATCTTCTTTGCTTGATATAATCCAACCGAAATAGGAAAAAACTTGATCAAATAACCATGTATTTGAACACAAGTAATAGCTCCTACATACATATCAATAATGATTTTAATATAAGCATTATTAACTCCTTCCTTCTTAAGAACCCTCCATAGCACTTCTCTTGGAATATTAAGATATATTTTCTCTAAATAGATAAATATCATATATAGATCCTCCTTATTCTCATTATATTTCTCCATAAAACCTCTCAAAAAATGTATGACTTCCATTGCATCACAACCAAGCATTAATCCAAATTGATTTTGAGAAACATTAGTATCACACCTAAACCTATGCACCATAACTCTCTCCCACATTTTTAAAGTATAAAACATTAACTAACAAGATAATATCATCAAATAATCAAAGAAAAACCATAAAAAATAACCTTAAAAGAGAAATCGGTTTGTTTGGGGTCGGAATCGGTCGGTGGTCGGGCGTCGGAGAAAACTCGTCGGCGGCGGTCGGACAGGGGACGGCGGCGGTCGGATTGGGGTCGGCGGCGGTCGGAATGGGGTCGGCGATCGGAGTTCCTTCGTCGGGGGCTGATCGGACGAGCGGAGGAGACGATAGAGCGAGCGACCGAGAGAGAGAAGGAAAGAGTGAAAATGAAATGAGCGGGGCGAGGGGGCTCGTATTAGGGCTTTTACCGGCGGTTTTTCGGCGGTCTAGACCGCCAGACAAAAATCACTTATCACCGGCGGTTTAGACCGCCGGATAACCACCGGTTAATGTTGATAGCCGGCGGTTTACCGGCGGTTTATAAACCGTCGGTAATACCGACGGTGTATCGTAGCTAAGCCGCCGATTTGACCGTCAATACAGTCCGACGGCTTAACCGCCGGCGGAGCCGTCGGTAATACCGACGGTCTATAAACTGCCGGTGAAAACCGCCGGTATTTGCCATTTTTCCTGTAGTGCATGTGTTGATCAATCGAGCTGTTATGTTGTCTCAGACCTCAAATTTGTCGTGCTTGTAGGGGTTGCGGAAGGTTTACCCCCTGCAAATTAGGTTTGGGTGTTGTATATCCGAATGCTCCGGCACTGTGTTCTTGAGCACTCCAGCTCTGATCGATAGAGTGCAGAGCTCCACAAAGCTCTAGATTTGGCACCGCAATGCTGTGAGTTTGAGCACCGCATCGCCCAAACTGGCGCCGCAATGTTGCGAGACGATAGGACAATTTTCTTTCTCATTTTTTCAAGGGTGGCGTCCCTTGGGATTATTTTTTTGGCTTTATCTTGTATTTATGGTAGAGTTAGACATTGAGAAGTGTGCATGTGAGAAGAGAAGGAGAGAGCGAGAGAGAAGAGAGATATGTATTTATTTCTCCCAATTTTCATAATGAATTTCTTGATGTGGTGTGGCTCTATAATTTTTTCCCTATTTTGAGTTTTTCCATATTAAATCCTGGTGTCCTTTATTTTTACTTTCTTGCTTGTTTTGTCATTCTGGTGTTTACTCCTCCTCATCTCCAATAATTTGTATTAGAGCTAGGTTCTTCAGTTCATGTGGGGGTAATGGCTAACGAAGCAAGGTACATGATTAAAAAGTTCAACAGTTCAAAATTCGCATTCTAGAGGATACAAATTGAAGATTTTTTGTATCAGAAGAAGTTGTATTTATCGTTGAAAGGAATCATCAAGAAGCTCGATTCTATGACTATGGAGGAGAGGGAGGTTCTTGACCGGACTGCACTAGGTTTGATATGACTTTTACATCCCTCATATGTTGCATTCAACAATGTAAATGAGAAGATTACAACCAATCTCTGGTCGCACTGACTAAGATGTATGAGAAGCCAACAACCTCAAATAAAGTGTTCTTGATGAAGAAGTTATTCAATATAAAGATGTTGTACAACACCCCAATAGTGGAACACCTGAATAAATTGAACACTATGATGAGTCAATTGTGTTCAGTTGGCATCAATTTTGATGATGAGGTGAGAGCATTGATATTGTTATCTTCATTGCTAGAAAACTGTGATGGAGTTGTTACTGTTGTTAGTAACTTTTTAGGAAGTTTAAAGATGATCTTCGACGATATGGTGGGTTAGTACTTAATGAAGAGGTTTGCAGGAGGGTGAATGGTGAATCTCCAAATTATGCTCTGAATGTTGAAGCAAGCGGAAGGAGTTTAGAGAGAAATTCAAATAGAGGGATGTATATATCCAAGAGAGGAATATATACTTCATGTAGATAAAAAGTTGAGTGCTGGCAATGTGGAAATAAGGGTCACTTGAAGAAGGATTGCACAATTTCAAAGAAGGGTAGAGGTGGAGGTCAAGACAAAAATCATTCTGCAAATATATCTAGGGAAGAATGTAAGTCAAATTCTCTGATTTTATCTTTGAACAATTCTGTATCTTTGGTGATAGATTCAGGTGCTTCTTTTCTTGTAAGTCTTAACTAGGACACATTCAAGAACTATACTCAAGGTGATTTGTAATTTTAAGAAATTATTGAAATTTACTTTTATATATATATATATATATATATATACTCTTGTTGCGTCCAGGAGTATTCGCGGCGGTAGAGAAATATAAGATTTAACATCTTAGTGTTGTACAAAAATCCGGCACGCAATCAGATAAGATAAAGGGTCTAGTATTTATGAGACATCAAGATTTTTACGTGGAAAACCCCTGAAAAGGGGGAAAAACCATGGGGCCTAGCCCAGTTTGAATGAATCCACTAGTATTGCAGTTGATTAGAAATGAGGCCCTTCCTTGGTGGAAGGTCTTAGCTTGATGTACATCTTATGGAGTACATTACATGATGTTAATACAAAGAGTCATTGTTGACAGGTTCGTTTGGTCGGAAGGATCGTAGTCGAAGGGCGACGGAGGTCGGAAGACTTGTACTCGGTGGGCGACGTATGTCAGGAAGACCATAGTCGGCTGGCGACGGAGGTCGGAAAGACTGTAGTCGGCGGGTGACATAAGTCATGAGGACCGTAGTCGGCGGGCGACGGAATTCAGAAAGACTGTAGTCTGACGACGAAGATCAGAAGGATAGCGTCAAGTAGAAGTCCAACAATGGAAATAAATCCATCTTCACGTAGACGTCCAGTGAAGTCCGATAACTGGTAGAAGTCCGGCGTCGGGTAGAAACTTGGCGAAGAGTGAAGGTTCGACGTCGGGTAGAAGTCCGACGTCTGTTGGTGGCAAAGGAGAACTCCGGCTTCACTTGGGCGGAGTTTCGGTGTCAGGAGGGAACTCTGTTGCAAGTTGGGAAGAATTTCAGCATCACGTGGAAGTTGGGAAGAATTCCTGCCTTCTCCCGAATATCACGCAGAATCCCGGCGTGTTCGGGCGGCAGGAGGAGCTTCTTTCTTCTCTTCTTCTTCTCTTCTTCTTCTCTCTCTTCACTTCCCTCCCCTTTGTGTAGAATGAGGGCTCTATTTATAGTTTTTTTGGAGTGGCATGGCTTGTAAATAGGTGTGAGATCATGAGTGAATTGAGAGTGGTTTGAATGGACGGCCGATATTGAACCCTTTGATCGTGCACCGTTTGTTGGAAATTTGAAGGACTTAATGATGTCAGAATTCAGTGATATTAGGCTTGTTAGATTCATCTCGTCGAGCTGCTCGATTCGAGTATAAGCTCATTAAAATCAAAGACCGTTTGGTAACTCAAATTGTTGTTTGAACCTTCCAACAGCGCTTCAGGTCCTTGATTCAGACCCATTTGGGCTCGGATTGGGTTGAATTTGGTGTCGTTGGGTTCATATTTCCGAGACGCTCAGTTTGACTGTAAGTTTGCTGAAATCGGAGTTTAGGTGGTTCCGAATTTAATTTTTGAAGTTTCCGATTTGGGTTTGTCATCGAGATTCGTGCCCAATCAAGATAATTTCATGATAATGTATCAGTTGCCCCCTATTTTCGGACGTCAAAGCTCCAGAAGTCCGAAAATACTTTTCCTGAAATTTTACATTTGCCGAATCGCAAAAAATTGCGTTCTGAAAGTTGAACATTTGCCCAAACTTGATTGTAGAGGCCCCGTTGAGCTCCGAAAGTGTCGAAATCGAGTCCGGAACGTCGAAAAACGTGTCTGGGGACCCATAAAATTTCCGAATCGGACCGTTCCGGGTTGAAAATCGGCCCCGTACATGTGTAGGCGGCCGAACCGGCCGGCCGGCCGGCTGACCGCTGCCTGCCGCCGTCGTAGCCAGCGAGCGCGCTGCGCGAACAGGCGCGCCCCTTGGGGCGCGCGGTTGCTGGCCGGCGGTTATGGTTTTTGAATTTTTTTTTTAATTGAGTGGGGCCCAAAAAAATTCCCAAAAAAATTCTAAAAAATCCGAAATAATTCCAGAAATTTCGTAAAAAATTTAAAAAAATGTGGGAAATTCGAAAATGCTAGAGAACTCTAGAAACTTCTCTTCTTCTCTCAAAAAAAAGTATAAATAGGCCCCCTATGCCTTTAGAAAAATTGCCTCTTCTCTTCTTTCTCCCTCTGGCCCTCTAGCGGATGAGGCTTCCACTATTTTTGAGGGGGAAACTTCCTCTGCTCGAATTAGTGCCCCTCCTGGCGCGCAGAAGTTACGGGGTTTCACTTTCTTCCCCCACAGCTTTCTGACGGTTGAGGCTTCCGCTATTTGCGAGCGGGAAATTTCCCCTGCTCGAATTAGAGCCCCTCCTCGCATCTAGGAGTTATGGGATTTTCCTTTCTTCCCCCACGACTTTTAGACGGTTGAGGCTTCAGCTATTTGCGAGTGAGAAATTTCTCCTGCTCGAATTAGCGCCCCTCCTCACATGCAGGAGTTACGGGATTTCTCTTCCTTCCCCCACGGGTTTCTAACGGTTGAGGCTTCCGCTATTTACGAGTGGGAAATTTCTCCTGCTCGAATTAGCGCCCCTCCTCGCATGCAGGAGTTACAGGATTTTTCTCGCCATTTGAGTGGAAGTTTGTTGGCGATGGACGATCGAGTTGAAGCCCATTTGCAGTCAACGATCGAGTGTGGAGCCAAAGAAGAGAGTTCGAGGGTGCGTTATAAGTAGCAGTCGAGCGATAAGCCGATGACAAGTAGTAGTCCACTGACGAGCAGAAATCCGACGACAAGGAGAAGTCCGACGTCGGGTAGAAGTACAACGTCGAGTAGAAGACCGACGAAAGTTCGTCGACGAGCAGAAGTCCGACAATGAGTAGGAGTCCACTGACGAGCAGAAGTCCGTCGACAGGGAGAAGTCCGACGTCGGGTAGAAGTTCAACGTAGGGTAGAAGACCGACGAAAGTTCGTCGACGAGCAAAAGTCCGACGACGCGTAGGTGTTTGCTAACGAGCAGAAGTACGATGACAGGGAGAAGTCCGACGTCGGGTAGAAGTTCAACGTCCGGTAGAAGACCGATGAAAGTTCATCGATGAGAAGAAGTCCGACGACGCGTAGGAGTCCGCTGACGAGCAGAAGTCCGACGACAGAGAGAAGTCCGACGTCGGGTAGAAGTTCAACGTCGGGTAGAAGACCGACGAAAGTTCGTCGACGAGCAGAAGTCCGACGATGAGTAGAAGTCCGGCGTCGCGTAGAAGTACAACGTCGAAAAGAAGTTCAACGTCGGGTAGAAGACAGACGAAAGTTCATCGACGAGCAGAAGTCCGATGATGAGTAGAAGTTCGGCTTCGCGTAGAAGTACAACATCGGATATTAGTCCGTTGAAAGTCCTGCAAGGAAAAAGTTCAGCGACAGGAGAAAATTCAACATCAGGTAGAAATTTAACTTTGTGTAGAAGTCCGATGGAAGTCCATTGACAGCATTTTGGTGACGTTAACCAAGGATGTATAATCTGTCCGAAATTTTTTGTCAGAGCCTTTTGCCTGATGACGTTAACTTATGTGGAAGAGGTCAGAAGAATCCACCAAGGATGTGAGACCTTTCCGAGGTTGTATGTCAGAGCCTTTGCTCGACGACGTTAACCTGTGTGGAAGTGGTTGGAAGAATCCACCAAGGTTGTGAAACCTTTCTGAGGTTGTATGTCAGAGTCTTTACTCGACGACGTTAACCTGTGTGGAAGAGGTTGGGGGAATCCACCAAGGATGTGAGATCTTTCCGAGGTTGTATGTCGGAGCCTTTGCTCGACGACGTTAACCTGTGTGGAAAAGGTCGGGAGAATCCACCAAGGATGTGAGACATTTCCGAGGTTGTATGTCGGAGCCTTTGCTCGACGACGTTAACCTGTGTGGAAGAGGTCGGGAGAATCCACCAAGGATGTGAGACCTTTCCGAGGTTGTATGTCGGAGCCTTTGCTCGACGACGTTAACTTGTGTGGAAGAGGTCAGGAGAATCCATCAAGGATGTGAGACCTTTCCGAGGTTGTATGTCGGAGCCTTTGCTCGACGACGTTAACCTGTGTGGAAGAGGTCGAGAGAATCCTCCTGGGATTAATTTTGCTTTGATTAGGAGAGGGCGAACGACGCGTATATCCCGAATCAAAGGTGAAGAATGGTCTATCTTTATACTGTTACTTCCTTTTTGAGTTTGAGATTAAGACTTTGTCCAAGGAGTAGAAGCCCAACAAAGGACTGTATAAGGCTTGTAATTGATTGGAAGTATCCTTGCATGTCGTTGGGATTTTCACGAAATATCATCTTGATATAGAAATCATCAGAGGATCTTTTTGACCATAATTGGGGTCAAAGTTGCCCCCCAGTGCGCATCTGATACAATAATGTCTGATGTCAGGAAGTTGATAAGAGCGATCTTTTGAGATTGGAGCAATAGTTGCCCCCCAGTCGGGAATCACGTTCCTACAGACGGCGCCAAACTGTTGCGTCCAGGAGTATTCACGACGGTAGAGAAATATAAGATTTAACATCTTAGCGTTGTACAAAAATCCGGCACGCAATCAGATAAGATAAACGGTCTAGCATTTATGAGACACCAAGATTTTTACGTGGAAAACCCCTGAAAATGGGGAAAATCACGGGGCCTAGCCTAGTTTGAATGAATCCACTAGTATTGCAGTTGATCACAAATGAGGCCCTTCCTTGGTGGAAGGTCTTAGCTTGATGAACATCTTATGGAGTACATTACATGATGTTAATACAAAGAGTCATTGTTGACATGTTCGTTTGGTCGGAAGGATCGTAGTTGGAGGGCGACGGAGGTCGGAAGACTTGTAGTCGGTGGGCGACGTATGTCAGGAGGACCGTAGTCGGTTGGCGACGGAGGTCGGAAAGACTGTAGTCGGCGGGTGACATAATTCATGAGGACCATAGTCGGCGGGCGACGGAATTCAGAAAGACTGCAGTCTGACGACGAAGATCAGAAGGACAGTGTCAGGTAGAAGTCCAACAATGGAAAGAAATCCATCTTCGCGTAGACGTCCAGCGAAGTCCGATAACTGGTAGAAGTCCGGCGTCGGGTAGAAACTTGGCGAAGAGTGAAGGTTCGACGTCGGGTAGAAGTCCGACGTATGTTGGTGGAAAAAAAGAACTCCGGCTTCACTTGGGCGGAGTTTCGGCGTCAGGAGGGAACTCTGTTACAAGTTGGGAAGAATTTCAGCATCACGTGGAAGTTGGGAAGAATTCCTGCGTTCTCCCGAATATCACGCAGAATCCCGGCGTGTTCGGGCGGCAGGAAGAGCTCCGGCGGTGGTTGAGGAGGAGCTTCTTCCTTCTCCTCCTTCTTCTCTTCTTCTTCTCTCTCTTCACTTCCCTCCTCTTTGTGTAGAATGAGGGCTCAATTTATAGTTTTTCTGGAGTGGCATGGCTTGTAAATAGGTGTGAGATCATGAGCGAATTGAGAGTGGTTTGAATGGACGGCCGATATTGAACCCTTTGATTGTGCACCGTTCGTTGGACATTTGAAGGCCTTAATGATGTCAGAATTCAGTGATCTTGGGCTCGTTGGATTCGTCTCGTCGAGCCGCTCGATTCGAGTATAAGCTCGTTAAAATCGGAGACCTTTGGTAACTCAAATTGCGGTTTGAACCTTCCAACAGCGTTTCGGGTCCTTGATTTGGACCCATTTGGGCTCGGATTGGGTTGAATTTGGTGTTGTTGGGTTCGTATTTCCGAGACGCTCAGTTTGACTATAAGTTTGCTGAAATCGGAGTTCAGGTGCTTCCGAATTTAATTTTTGAAGTTTCATATTTTAATTTTGCATCGAGATTCGTGCCCAATCAAGATAATTTCATGATAATGTATCAACTCTTTTTTTTTTTATAAAGTTTCAAAACAGTTGGAGAATTTATTTAATTTAGAGGTAAAAATAAAAAGGTAATTGAATTATGTATTTAGTTTATTGTGTGTTATGATTTTATATATTTATAGAAATTTACTTCATTTATTTTAATTTTAATTTATTTTATTTTTATTGCATTTTTTATTTCTAATTCATTTAGTGCATTTATTTAATTATGGGATGAAAATTACATGTTAATCAAAATATTTATTTAGTTTATCATTTATTATATTTTTTTGAGTCTTTATTAATTTATTTGAAAATTTTACTGATTTTTCTTGGATTTTAATGAATTTTTAGAGTATAAATTATTCAATTATGCTTTTATTATTCTTTTCTTTGTATTTTGTCTCTCTCTTTTTCTATCTCTCTTTTATTCTTTTGAATAATTCATTTTATTATTATTATTATTGTTGTTGTTGGTGTTGTTGTATCATAAATATTTAAATATAAGTTTTACATTAGGTTTTATCTTAATTTACTTTAATATTTAAAAATTGAATTTAAGTTAGATTATTAGATTATGTTATTTTATTTATTTATTATATAAGAATATACTTTTAACATTTTAATGTTATTATCCTATTTTTTATGCATGATTTATTTAATCTAACTTTAAGAATATCATATTCAAATTCTATTTGCAATACACATATTTCATTCTAAATTTTCATTTAAAATTCATATCATTATACTGGTTAATTTAATTGAATAAGATTGGTTAGTTTTATCATTTGAAAATTATGTCAAGCACATTTTAGTAAAATTTTGAGATTATAGTTTGATTTATATGATCAAGCATCCTTAAATATTTAAAGATTTTATAGTAATGACTTATGGGGGAATGTAACTAAGTTAGGGATTAGCAATTCTAAACGTTTCTAGAACTTTAAATAAACAAAAATGCATTTATACATATATCGGTCATTGGGCTGAAAAATAAATATGGGATTTCTGCAAGAACCTGAGGCTTGGAATATCACTACTATAGAAGTACAGATATGACTCCAAAGACCTATGGAATACTTACTATACTAGAGCAAGCCAAGTGTTATCTGACCATAGCACCTCCATTTGGAGGAAATAGAGGCTACTGAAATATTTTTTCTCCACTATCCACATTGTCACCACCATTCCTCGCAAAAGAAATAGAAGTTAAAGTAGTTATTATAAAAAGCATATGAACTTAAATTTAATTAAAACAAAATATTTACCCTTTTTCAAGCTTCTTTGTTGGCTTGATTTGATTTTCCTTTTGAGACTTCATTTTTGAAGAGCTTTACAAGTTTGGCGTTTGTCCAAATGTGAGAGAAGGAAAGTGGAGAGAGAAAGAGAAGAAGATGAAAGATGGTAGAAGGAGAAATCAATGACCAAGCACTTCTTTTATAATCTATATATTTTCCATTCTAAAACATATTTCCCTTTTCACATATAGCCATTAATGAATGGAAAGCACCGCTCTAAACTTCTCTTTTTTCTAACTATAAAATAAAACTAAACTTGAAACTTCACTTGTAAGCTTTTATTGTAAACACTCATGATGCAAACGCATAGAATAAATTTCTAAACTTTCCCATATTTCATATTGAACCCAACTTACAACAACATGCATCCAACTCACTTATCTGCTCCAAGTCGACACTTTTGCTAATTGCATTTAAGAGAAAGACGAATTGAAGAAACTTTATTAAATATTAATGCAAATTCCTTGTCTACCATTGATAATGAGTTATTCAATTGATATATATGATTATAGAAAAACAAGTTGATTTAAGCTATTAAGATGATAATCATGTTTCCAATAATTTAAAATCATTTTTTGATTTCCATTAGAGTTTATAAATGAAGCTTTGATTTGTATTCAAGAAACCTTTTTCCACTCATAGAGTAATTATATCACAAAACTTCAATGCATGCAAAATCCTTTGAAGAGCATATGACAATTCCCTTTTTTTTATTGCAAGAATTGAAAAGTTGAAGAGAAAAAGGAAAAGGAGTGACCACAATTCATCACATTCAAATCTATATACAATATTGAGGCACAAACTTATTTTTTTGCATTTATTGTTTCTACTAGCCACATATCCCATCATCAACTGCCTAGCCATCCTCCATACTGTTACACCTTATCCCTTTTCCTTTATCGAGTGTAGTATAGTAAACAAATATATGGTACACATAGCGAGTTTTTTTTTTTTCATACAATTTGCTAACCTAAGAAACTATATCCTCTACCACTTCAACAATCTCAAACTCCAAGGTTCAACCAATCCTATATACCATCACGAATACCATTGCCCTAGCATCCTTAACATTGTTATGGATTCACCCTCACCCTTTTTTAATGCGTTAAATGCAAAAGACAAGTTCAGTTAGCTTTACTAGCATTTGTCCAATACAAATTGCTCATCAAATTTTATAGCTCTCATGGAGTACAACACGACTTAGTGACTAGCATGGTAAAAAAGGACCTAAAGAAAGATTTAGTTATTAGCTTATGACTAAGAGGTTAAACAACTAAATCAAACAAAAGATTGTTTTGAAACACAAATATCCTTCAAGAAACATTATATCTAACTAATAGTAATTGCTCTCAATCAACATAATGAAAAAAATTGATGATTCATAAGCCGACCCCAAATAGTTTTTTTTTAGAAAACCCACAATCTAGCCTATGCGTTAATTTAAAATAAGGTTACAATTCCTAAGTAGAGATCTACAGCTCGCTACCCTTCAAAGAGCTACATGCCAAAAAGAGAGAAAATAACGAAAGAGATGAAGATCCTTAGCCATTAAGAGCACTGATACCTGTAAACAAGAAAGGAACTTGCACAAAGACAAAGCAAAAGAAGCAACATATATAAAAAAACCCAACAAGTAGGAAGAAAGACATAACCCAGATGAAATTGCACGAACACACAACACCAACTAAAAAATAATAATGAAGCACATACCAAATTGTAAAAAACAAATCTAGCATAGCCTAGAAAGAAGATAAAAAACATACACCAAGGTTAAACTCCCACACGAGCAAGCCCAATAGATAATAAGCATACGCAAATGAAACCGACAGGAAACAACAAAGCAGACCCAGCCCGCACAACATATGTAGAAGAAACTAGCACAGGTAGCAGTAATGGGCTATGAAGAAACATTGATTAACACACCATCGCGAGTGGGAAAAAACCAACAAATAAGAAGACAACCCAACAAATAAGAAAGCATAACAAAAAATAAAACAGAACAAAAGATATCAAGAAACAAAACAGGAAAGGAAAAAGACAATCAGACATAAGGCATTCCAGTAGCATCGAGAAGAACATTGCCTTTAAGAAACTGAGGGGCAGTTGCCAAAACAAAAAACTTAGGTTTAATACTTAGAGACCCGTTTTTAGCTAGCCACTCAGCAAGGATATTATTGGTCATGTTGATGGAAGAAATTCTATACACAAACTTTTGAAGCATAGCCTTGGTTTTTTGAAGAATATAGAAGTTGTTTAAATTCACACACTTGTTCAGCTTGATAGTATCTATAACCACATCACTTTCCACTTCAATCACAACATAATGAAAATTTAAAGATCAACATTCCTCCAAACCTTTAGAAATTTCATAAATATTGCACCAACCACATGTCCACATCAAGGATCGAATAAGAGAAACCAAAGTCCAGGATTAACCTGCCATTAAAATCCCTTATCAGACCACCAATCCCACAAAAGTCCTCATAGGTAGCAGCTTGAATATTGATCTTAACCTCCCCCACATCAAGTTTATGCCATAAAATAATCTTGGGAGTGATAGTCATAAAGGAATTATCAATGCTAATGTTTTAAAAAGAAAGCCACTATGTTTTTATTATAAAAATATTTAGGCAAAAGGCAAAAAGACTGGAGCAACAAACAAGTGATGGATCTTAAAAGTAAATGATGTTATAATTCTTTTGTAGTACATCTTAGTCCAAACATGCTTGATATTATTCCTCTCATTCCATAACAACCATAAAATAGTTAAAGGAATGACCAACATACAATGCTCAAAGTTATTAGAATGAATCGTGACATTTAAAAATGATAAAACACTAGTAGCATGTAAATTGATGTAAATGTTTAAACTATTCTGAATAGTGATCCAAACTTTGATAGCAACCATAATATGAATGAAAACATGGTTAATGTTTTCGAGGCTATAACAACTTTGGCATTTGGGAGCTAAAATAATACATTTCTTTTGGAGTCTGACGTCAACCAGAATAAAACCCTTCAAAATTTTCCAAGCTAATAAAGAGTAGTTTAGAGGTATATTAGCCTTCCATATTTTAGCAAAAATGGAAATTGGCTATTTTTATTTCCAAAATAATGCCACACTTTCCACAGACTAAACTAGTCTTTATCTAATAGCTTGAACAAAATTTGATCTTTACTATAAGGATTAATGGGAATATCACAAATGAGATTAATCAAACTTTGAGGGATAACCCCAAGAAGATGTTCCATGGACCAATTCCCACCAACTATAAAATTTGAGACTTTCATTGAGGAGGTAGAAAATGAGGTAAGGTAGGAGTCAATAGAGCCCACACCTAACCACTCATCCTATCAGAAATGGGAAAACCCATTTCGAATTCCCCATTGAATAGTAGGTTCAGCCACTTATTTAATATTACAAAACCTGTTCCATCCCGAGACTTGACCTTGCTTTAAAAAATACAAAGTATGATGCATACTCTTATAATATTTATGATGCATGTAATTCACCCACAGAGAATCATTCTTCCAAAACTTCCACCAAAGTTTGATAGAAAAGCTTTTAATTAAGTCAAATATTGACTTACAGCCCAATTCTCCCTCTACGTAAGAACCCATACATGCATTCCAATTAGACCAATGTATCTTTTAGATATAGTAGTAGAACCCCAAAAAAAATTTATTGAAAAATTTCTCCAATCTATCATTGATGGTATTAGTAGGGTTGATGGTTTGTAGTAAATAGATGGGCATAAAACACAAAAAACTTTTAATAAACAGAAAATAGGCCCCATAGAAAGAAACTTAAACTCCCAACAAGAAATATTGATCGATATAGAATTAAAAATCTTATCGAATAAAAAAGAATGTTTATGACCTTTAAAAAGAGGAGCACCAAGATAATAAAAAGGAAAAAAACTTGAATAGAAAAACCAATATAAGTAGGAATATTGTTACTATGTCAAAAAAACATAAGAAATACACTTACTACCAACAAAGGTGCATTTGCTGTTATTGAACGACATGCCCCTTTCATTTTAAAAATTAGAGAAAATAGTTCTAATTTTTTTAACACACTTTAAGGAGCCATTGCAAAAAAAATGATATCATCAACTAAAGAAAGATGGGTGATATTAATGCCACCAATAGTTTAATAGAAATATTTAATGTTAATGAAAAAAATTGGGACCAACCTCTAGAAAGATAATTAGCAGCTATGATGTAAATGGCAGAAGATAAAAGATCTTCTTGTTTAACAACTTGAGCACCTTTAATAAAACCATGAGATATACCATTTATAATGATGGAAAACCAACAATTCTCAACTATGCTTTTAAAAAGGTTGATCAAATCCAAACAAATGAATAATGCTAAATAAAAAAGGCCAGTTCATGTTATCGTAAGCCTTAGAGATGTCAAGTTTCAAAATAAGGTTATGACCATGAACTTTTCTATTGATCTCATAGAAAGTTCCTGAGAAGGAAACACATTGCCAGCTATAGTTATACCTTTAACAAAACCAGACTAATTCACAGAGATAATTTTAGGGAGTAAAGCAACTAATCTATTAACCAATATTTTGGAAATAAGTTTGTTGAAGGAAGAGCATAAGCTTATAGGTCTAAAATCACTCAAACCATCATGGTTGACCTTTTTAGAAATTAATGCAATAGAGGTAGTATCTAAGCATTTAAGAATATCAAAACCATTTAAAAAGCCCTGACAAACTTACAAACATCTAGCTTGATAATACTCCAACAATTTCGAAAGAAAGCAATAGAAAGCCATCTGAACTAGCAATATAATCATTATTCATGAACATAATAACTTTATAAATCTCATCTTCATCAGGAATTTTAGATGAAGATTGATTATCCACATTAGCGATTAAAGAGGGAATAATAGTAGGATTATACACTTGATTAACTTTTTTAGAAATACAAAAAGAAATTTTAAAATAATTGATAACAAATTGAATAATTGCATCAAAATCCTCACACCAATCACCAGAATTAAGTTTGATTCTCTTAATAGAGGATTTGACTTCCTTAAAATTAACTAAAGAATGAAAATACTTAATGTTTTTGTCAATTTTAGCAAGTTGCTTAGAAGAAGCTTTTGTCTCCAGTACTCCTCCTCCATGATTTGGAGACGAAGAAGATTAGCCTTAGCTAACCTAACTTGCTCCCAATCTCTAGAATTAGAGGAAATGGGTAATTGACTTTGAAGACCAGCCACCAATTTGTTAGCATTAATGATATTATCAAAGATATTTCCAAATTTGTTTTTATTCCACCACCTTAGCTAACCTAACTTGCTCCCAATCTCTAGAATGTATCTAGGCAATTTTGTATTCCGTATAGATGGGGACTATCGGCCCTTAGGTTTTTTTATCTTTTTTATTGATTGTAGCTCTTTGAGCAGTAGTGGGCTGATGGTCCCCTTAAGGACTTATAATTTTCCCTTATATCAACGCATAGGCCCCTCTGTAGGTTTCAACTAAAAAAAAATAATATTTTGTGCATGATATTTACTTATATTGCATAGAAAAAAACATTTGTATGTAAGCAAGAAAGACTAATTGTTAACACTATAATTAATACAAGTTGCTCTTAAAATATAATACCTTATATAAGAGGGTTGACCAACGGGCTTTTCTTTAAATAAAAAGTTGGTGGTGTAATTCTAGTTGTAGTCTGTAACTGATTGACTGAATTACGCCGGCAGGTACGTAGAGGATGACGACTCTTAAATGATTATTGGAAGTCATATGTGAAAAAAAAATGATTAATAGAAATAAATGAAAAATAAGATGAGATTGACAGATTAATAGCTATATATGATAGATAACATATGTAAGGAAACACCACATTAACGCTCATGTCCTACCTTACTTTTTATAATTATACTCATGATAATATTTACTTGATAGTACATTAAACTGATTTAAAGATTGATAGTTCATACTGACATTAATATTAATATAACATAGCATATCATACTGCCCAAATTCATTGGGAGATAATACTTTTTATTATATGTCTTTTGACTCCATTAAATATATTAATTTTATTATAAGGTTTTGAAGATTTTTATTGCTTATATAAAGTGATGATTGATACTGGCTAAAACTAAAACATACATATTGATTCTTTAGCCTTATATTGAAAGCATTGATAGAGTTTTGGTTACTTGTTGAGCTTTTATACTCATTATATGAATTTTTATAATTTCAGGTCATGAAAGGGGTCAAGACCAGTTGGAGTGAGATTGATAGAGATTCTAAAAAAATTTTAAATTTTGTTATGCATTTCTTTTTTATTATTTTGTAATTAGGAGCTTGAGATAGATTAGTGATTGTATTGATCTCCTAACTATTATATATTAATTTTGAGAGGGGGAATGAATATAGTGTAATATTTTGAGTTATGTAATTATTAGATACTTTCACTGGTTATTATTTATATTGATGATTTATAGAAGTTCTAGTATATTTTTAAAAAGATAAAATATAGAATTCTTCTAAATTTGATTTTGAAGTGTTACAAAAAATCAGTGGATGTCATCGCCGTAACTTCAAGAGTTTTATTGGTGAATTCATTTAAACACTCACATTCAGATCAAAGATGCAGTTCAGACTCAGTACTTAATAGCACTACACTTGTTGAAATTGAGGGTATGGGGTGCATTGATCTTTAAAATAAATGGCCAAGCACATAAACCAGGAGAATGACAAAAACTGTAGCTTAGGCATGCTATTTATAGTGTGGCAAAAACTGTTTTATTGTTGGTCACTCGATCAGTAGTGTGGCAAAAACTGTAGCTTAGGCATGCTATTTATAATCTAAAACAAAGGAGATTGGTATTCTTTTTTAAACACTTCAACGTGACTAGTCTGTTTCATTCAATTTTTTTCAATGAAAAATAAAGCTGATATGCCATGACGTGTTTGGTTGTCGCTGTGATTGATTTGACTTATTCACTTATTTATCATGAAAGAGAAGCTCAGTATGGCATAACAAGTTTGGCTGTATTGTTGTTGATAAGGTCATGCGTAGCATGCATTGATATATAAGATATTTTTTTGAGAAATTGAAGGCCATGCGTAGCATGCATTGATATATAAAATTTTATATACGACGAGCCACTGCAAGCCTCCAGTTGGTTTCATCAGGACTATCCATTAGCGCTGAGCTCCTTTATATTGTTCATCAGTGAGCTCAGCTCTCTTCAATACTTTTTCTCTGAACTTAAATAGAGCCTGTAAATTAAAAGAGGTGTTAGAACAAGAAGAAGAAGAATAGTGTCATTCTCAAGCAATAACAAAAATTTCTTCTCCGAGAAACTAGAGAAGGCTTCAATCCCAGAATGGGAAGACCATCCTTGATTTCATCTTCCATACTTATCTATTATCAATAAATATGTATTTAATAAATTAAATTAAATATATATAAAGTATCATAAGTTTTAATTAAGATAACATTTTACATACTATTTTAATAAATTTGATATAAATATTTAGAATAATAATATATATACAATGTTCATTTAATTAAAAATTTATTAAAATGTTATATTTGATCTAATAATATTTATATAAATATTTATTATTAAAATTGATATATATTTAATTGGCGAGCTTACACATTTTACAAATTTTATAAAAATATTCAGTAATATAGAGGATATTTCTCGAGTTCTTTAATGATATGGAAAGCTGGGAATTGATCCTTAATTACAAATAAAAAATATTAAGTAATATAGACAATTTTTCTCTGGCAAATTTATAGCATGTTCGATCTCTAAGGGTTTACCTGCTAATCAAGTTCTGGTGTTGCGTACGCGCCGGGGGGGGGGGGTGCGTAGGGTTTACCCCTGCTAATCATGTTCCGGTGTTGCGTACCTGATTTTATGTATGAGAAGAAGTTGTATTATTCAATGGAAGGAATCACCAAGTAATTGGATTTTATGACTATGGAGGAGTGGGAGGTTCTTGATCAGAACTAAACTCAAGCTGATTTGTATGTTTAAGAATTTATTGAAATTTACTTCATATATATATATATATATATATATATATATATATATATATATATATATATATATATATATATATATATATATATATATATATATAATTTTTCTTAATTTTTAAAGTTTCAAGACTGTTAGAGAATTTATTTAATTTAGAGGTAAAAATTAAAAGGTAATTTAATTATGTATTTAGTTTATTGTGTGTTCTGATTTTATATATTTATAGAAATTTATTTCATATTTTTTTACATTTATATTATTTTAATTTTATTGCATTTTTTTAATTTCTAATTCATTTAGTGAATTTATTTAATCGAGGGATGAAAATTTTATGTTAATCAAAATATTTATTTAGTTTATCATTTATTGTATTTTTTTAGGCCAAATTAATTTTTTTTATTTTTCTTGGATTTTAATGAATTTTAATATTATAAATTATTCAATTCTCCTTTTATTATTCTTTTTTTTTTATTTTCTCTCTCTCTCTCTCTCTCTTTTATTCTTTTGAATTATTCATTTATTATTATTATTATTATTATTATTATTATTATTGTAATATTATAAATATTTAAATATAAGTTTTACATTAGGTTTTATCTTAAATTACTTTAATATTTAAAAATTGAATTTAAATTAGGTTATTATATTATATTATAATATTATTTATTTATCATATAAGAATATACTTTTAACATTTTAATGTTATTATCCTTTTTTATGTATGATTTCTTTAATCTAATTTTAAGAATATCATATTCAAATTCTAATTGCAATACACATATTTCATTCCATATTTTCTTTTAAAATTCATATCATTATAGTGGTTAATTTAATTGAATAAGATTGGTTAGTTTGATCATTTGAAAATTATATCAAGTACATTTTAGCAAAATGTTGAGATTTTGGTTTGAATTATATGGTCAAGCATCCTTAAATATTTAAATATTTTTCTAGCAATAACTTATAAGGGAATGTAACTAAGTCATGGATTAGCAATTCTACATGCTCCTAGAACTTTAATTAAACAAAAATGGGATTTCTACAAGAACCTGAGGCTTGGAATATCACTATAGAAGTTCATATATGACTCCAAAGACCTAGGACTTCTAAGTTATGGAATACTTATTACACCAGAGCAAGCCAAGTGTTATCTGAGACTGTAGCACCTCCATTTGAAAGAAATTGAGATGACTAAAATATTTTTGTTCCATTATCCACATTGTCACCACCATTCCTCGCAAAAGATATAGGCAAATATGCATTAGAAATAGTAGTTAGAGCAGTTATTATAAAAATCATATGAACTGAAATTTAATTAAAACAAAATATTTACCCTTTTTCAAGCTTCTTTGTTGTCTTGATTTGATTTTGCTTTTGAGACTTTAGTTTTGAAGAGCCTTTCGCAAGTTTGGCGCTCGTCCAAATGTGAGAGAAGGAAAGTGGAGAAAAAAAGAGAAGAAGAGGAAACACAAAAGAAAAAGATATCAATGCCCAAGCACTTCTTTCATAATATGTATATTTTCCACTCTAAAATATATTTCCCTTTTCAAGTATAACCATTAATGAATGGAAAGCACCACTCTTCAAGTGACCATAATTCATCACTGTCAAATCTATATACAATATTGAGGCACAAACTTCTTTTTACACATATATTATTTCTACAAACGACATATCCCATCATCAGCTGCCTAGCAATCCTCTATACTATTATACTTATCCCCTTTCCTTTTTCGTGTGCAATATAGTATAAAAATGTATGGTATATATAACGAGTTTTTTTTTCATACAATTTGCTAACCTAAGAAACTATATCCTCTACTACTTCAATAATGACAAACTCCTAGGTTTGACCAATCATATATCCCATCAAGAATACCATTGCCCTACCATCCTTAACACCGCTATCGATTCGCCCTCTCCTTTTTTAATGTGTGAGATGCAAAAGACAAGTTTAGTTTACTTTTCTAGCATTTGTCCCATACAAATTGCTTATTATTTTTTACAACTCTCATGAAGTACAACACGACATAGTGACTAACATGGTAAAAATTTATTTAAAGAAAGATTTAATCATTAGCTTATGAACACTAAGAGGTCAAACACTAAATCAAACAAAATATTGTTTTGAAACACAAATATCCTTCAAGAAACATTATATCTAACTGATAGTAAATACTCTCAATCAGTATAATGAAAAAAAAAAGATGATTCATAAGCCAACCCCAAATGTTTTTTTTAAAGAAAACATACCATCAAGCCTACACGTTAATTTAAAATAAGGTTACAAGTCCTAAGTAGAGATGTATAGCTCGCTACACTCCAGGGAGATACATGCCAAAAAGAGAAAAAATAACCTAAAGAGGCGAAGATCCCAACTAATTAAAAAAATTGAATAGGAAAAAATCTAGAACTAGGGATGTAGGAGCCATCACCCAAATAGAGAGACCGTGAAGAGCCTTAGCCATGAAGAGCACCAATCGCTGCAATAAAGAAAGAAACCTGCACAAAGACAAAAAAAAAAAAAAAAAGAAACCACATATAAAAAAACCAAACCATAAGGGAGAAGACAAAAACCAGATGAAATTACACAAACACACAACACCAAGTAAGAAAAAATAGTGAAGCACATACTAAATAAAGGACACAATTGTAAACACCAAATCAAACATAACCCATAAAGAAGAAAAAAAACATACACCAAGCTTAAACTCCCACATGAGAAATCCTATAAGATAATAGGTAGACGTGAATGACACTGACAGGAAACAGCAAAGCAAACCCATATAACAAAAATAAAAGAAACTGGAAAAGGCATTACTAATGGACTAGTAAGAAACATTGAACAACACACCACCACGACCGGACTAAAAAGTTTAATACTAAGAGACCCATTTTAGCTAGCCACTCAGCAAGAGTATTATCGACCATGTTCATGGAAGAAATTCTATACACAAACTTTTGAAGCATAGCCTCGATGTTATGAAGAATTTATAAGTTGTTCAAATTCACACGCTTGTTGATCTTGATAGCATCATTAACCACATCAATGTCCACTTCAATCCACACACAATGAAAATTTAAAGATCAACATTCCTCCAAACCTTTAAAAATTCCATAAAAATTTGCACCAACCACATGTGATCCACATAAAGGATCGGATAAGAGAAACCAAAGCACTGGATTAACCTTCCATTAGAATCCCTTATCATACCACCAATCCAACATGAGTTCTCATAGATAGCAGCATGAATATTGATCTTAACCTCCCCCGCATCAGGTTTATGCCATATAATAGTCTTGAGAGGGATAGTCATAAAAGAATTATCAATGTTAATGTTAAAAAAAGGAAATCAAATATTTTTTATTATAAAAATGTTTAGGCAAAAGTCAAAAGGACCCGAGCAATGAACAAGTGATGGATTTTAAAAGTGAATGATGTTATAACTCTTTTGTAGCACATCTTAGTTCGAACATGCTTGATATTATTCCTCTCATCCTATAACAACCATAAAATAGTTAAAGGGATGTCCAACATCTAATGCTCAAAGTTATTAGAATGAATCATTACATTTAAAAATGATAAAACACTAATATCATGTAAATCGATGTAAATGCTTAAACTATTCTGAATCGTGATCCAAACTTTGATAGCCACCGAACCATGAATGAAAACAAGGTTAATTGTTTTGAGGCTATAACAACATTGGCATTTGGGAGCTAAAATAATGCATTTCTTTTGGAGCATGACATCAACCGGAATAAAACCCTTCAAAATTCTCCAAGCTAATAAAGAGTAGTTGAGAGGTGTATTAGTCTTCCAGATTTTAGCAAAAATAGAAATGGGCTATTTTTATTTCTAAAATAATGCCACACTTTCCTCAGACTAAACTCATCATTATCAGACAGCTTGAACAAAATTTGATCTTTACTATCAGGATTAATGACAATATCACAAATGAGATTAATCAAACTTTGAGGGATAACCTCAAGAAGATGTTTTGGGGACCAATTCCCATCAATTATAAAATTTGAGACTTTCATTGCGGAGGTAGAAAAAGAGTTAATGTAGGCGTCAATAGAGCCCACACCTAACCACTCATCCAGCCAGAAATGGGAAAACCCATTTCAAATTCATTATTGAATAGTAGGTTCAGCCACTCGTTTAATATTACGAAGCCTTTTCCACCCTGAGGATTGACCTTTCTTTAAAAAAAAACATAAAGTAGGATGCATATTCTTACAATATTTTTGATCATGTAATTGGCCCACAGAGAATCATTCTTCCTAAACTTCCACTAAAGTTTGATATAAAAGCTTTTAATTAAGTCAAATATTGACTTGCAGCCTAAACCTTCCTCTAAGTAAGGACCCATACATGCATTCCAATTAGACCAATTGATCTTTTTCAATATAGCAGTAGAACCCCAAAAAATTTATTGAAATTTTTCTCCAATATATCACAGATGGTATTTGCAGGGTCCATGGTTTACAGTAAATACACAGACATAGAATACAATACACTTTTAATAAGCAGAAGACGGGTCCCCATAGAAAGCAACTTAAGCTCCCATTAAGAAATTTTGGTCGATATAGAATTAAAAATCTTATCAAATAAAAAAAAACATTTATGACCTTTAAAAAGAGGAGCACCAAGATATTAAAAAGGAAAAACTTGAATATAAAAACTAGTATAAGTAGTAATATTGTTATTCTGCATATAAGACATACCCTTGCTACCAATAAAGGCGCATTTGCTATTATTGAGGACATGCCACATTCATTTTCAAAATTAGAGAGAAGAGTTCTATTTTTTTTAACACACTTTAAGGAGCCATTGCAAATAATAATGATATCATCAGTAAAAGAAAGATGAGTAATATTAATGCCACCAAAAGTTTTATAGTAACATTTACTATTAATGATAAAAAATTGGGACAAATTCCTAGAAAGATAATCAATAGCTATGATGTAAAGGGCATGAGATAAAGGATCTTCTTGTCTAATACCTTGAGCACCTTTAATAAAATCATGTGAGGTACCATTTATAATGATGGAAAACCAATAATTCTCAACTATGCTTTTAAGGAAATTGAAAAATCTAACATCAAATTCAAATAACTGAATAATGCTAAATAAAAAAGACCAGTTTAGGTTATCGTAATCCTTAAGATGTCAAGTTTCAAAATAAGGTTATGATCATGAACATTTTTATTGATCTCAGGGAGAAGTTTTTGAGCAAGAAGCACATTGTTAGCTATATTTCTATCTTTAACAAAACCAGTCTAATTCACAAAGATATTTTTAGGGAGTAAAGTAGCTAACACTATAGAAAAATAAGCCATTATCATCAGACTTTTCGGCGCATATATATACGCCGAAAACAGCGGCAAAAAACCAGTGGAATATTCGACGATAATTTTACGTCGGAATTTTTGGTGGCATTACTGTCGCTAACATACCGACAAAAATATCGCCATAATTTTTAGTGTTCTGACGCATCTTCCGTCGATAATTACCAGCGAAATTATCAGTATAATTTACACCGACTTACTTAAACTCGACAAAATAATACCGACGTATTATCTGTCGATAAAATTACTGATAGATTAATCACAAAAAAATGCTGGTACTTGCCCTATTTTGAGCGGTCCACTCCTAATTGCTCATTGCCTTCGCTCTAGCTTCGTTCTCGTTGTTCAACTTTGCTCCTTCGATGATGTTTCCTTCTCGTTGATCGACTTTGCTCCTTTAATGATGTTCCCTTCTCGTTGTTCGAATTCGCTCCTTCGATGATGTTCCCTTCTCTCTGTTCGACTTCGCTCCTTCTATGACGTTCCCGCTACTCTACTTTACTCGCTTGTTGTGAAGTTAACTTTCTCTCTTCGCGTGTTCGATACTTCAATGAAGTTCCCCTCCTAGTGGATTGAAAGTTACAATTTTTTGATCGGAAGGAGTTGGCTTGTTGTGAAGGTAACTTTCTCTCTTTTGCGTCTTCAACAATGTTCCCTTCTTGGTGGATCGAAAGTTACACTGGAGCTCGCTTGCTGTGAAGGTAACTTCCTCCCTTTCACGCTTGTGTATGAGTCGCAACTTTGATGATGTTCACAGGATCTCGCTTGCTATGAAGGTCATTTTCTCCCTTTTGCCCGTCATTGTTTGATTTGGCTCCTTAATTTGACGACGTTCCCTTCATGTTGGATAGAATGTTATGGTATTTTTTTCATTGGAAGCGACAATGGGAGCTCGCTTTCTATGAAGGAAATTTTCTCCCCGTTGCGCGTGGCTGTTCAAGTTCGCTCCTTCGACGACGTGCCCTTCATAGCTGGTGGAAGGTAAAACCTATCCACTTATTTGCAAGGTACAATATAAAATGAAAAAATTGAATAGGTACAACCTATCCCCTTATAATTAAAGTAAATGACAATGTAGCGCAAGATGATGAATTATTAATGTTGTTATTATTACAATATAAAATGGTGGTAGATACACTTGAAGCTATGTGTTGCAGTGAGAGTTTGCACAAAATACTAAATATCTCATGTATAATAGTTGTAAAGCAGTCTTAGGAGCATCTATTGCAATATAGGTTGTTCAAAGAATAGTTGAAACATAGGAGAGTTGTAATTTATAGATTGTGGGCAGTTGTTATGGCATAAACAAGGGATATAATGCATATTTTGCGGGAGATACATATGGTAGAGGTTAGGAATTCAATGTAGGCTTTGCAGTAAAAAATTCATCCTAGACGAAGCCTTAGCGTAGTTTTATGGTGGTTTATCAATGAATTTAGATCAGACTTGAACTTGAAAAATCTTCAAGCATGAACTATAAGGTTGGAGTAGCTCCAGTGGAAGATAATATTAGAGAGAGTCGCCTTGGTTAGTTTGGTCACTTAATTAAAATGATGGCTTTCCGAGCAGGCTATGTCTCTTTGTATTTTTCTTCAAGAAATGTTACAACATTATCTAATATATCCATATTATATGTAGGTTATATTATGGATATCAAAACTCAAAAAAGTTAGATGTATAATCAATTGGCCTAAGGACGAAAGACATTAACCGATGAGTTCATTAGAGGGGTGAATATTTTCATTAAGAAAGCTTCTCAACTGCCCAGTTTCATCTAAGATGGAATGTTTAGTTGCTCATATTCTAAACATAAAAATCAGGTGCACCTAAGCCAATGCATATGAGGGACAGACATTTGGTGGCTCTAGTTTTTCAGCTAGTACCCGGGAGTCTTTATATAGCCAATTGATAGCTGCCCTTACAATCGAGCTAGAACAGATAAGGAATGCACAAGCTGATTGGCAGATGCAAATGCAGCAATAACTGGAGATGCAGTAGCATATGCAAATGCAACAAGCTCAAATGTTAGAATAAATGTGAAAGATTAGGGAGCTTATGAGTAGTGGGAGGAGTACAACATCAGCTAAGGAGGAAACAAATTCAGAGTAGATATTATTTATTTATTTTATTGTTGTGGACATCTGTATTTATATGTTTTTGGAAATATTTTATAATGAATACTCTTGTGGACACATGCATCAACTGAGGAGGAAACATATTCGTATTTGTTGATGATACTCTTCTTGTTTATGTTTATTGTGTACATGTTTATTTATTTGTTGTTTGGGCATGTTTTATAATATAATTGATGATGTTATTGATCAAAAGTGGATGCATGAATGTAAACATTATTATATTTCTTTTGTATGCAGGTTTAATTGTGGAAATCCATTTTTAAATGGAAGAATGTTATTTTTTTTGTTTATGCTACAGGTTTTTGTTGGATTTTCTGCTGGAAACACTGTCGGTAATACGATACGGTGGCGTCTTCGGCAGATTTGTGTCGGATATTTTCGGCGAAAATTATGACGGTAATATACGCTGGTAACGGGGCATCATTTTTTTTGTGGCGGAATATCCGCCGATATTTCCAGCAAAAATTTTACGTCGGAATTACCGGCGGATAATATGCCGGAATGTAGCAACAACAATGTCATCAGTTTTCCCAAAGTTTCCACTGAAATTGTGTCAGAAATTTCGCCAGAAATATTTCCGGCAGAATTATTCCGCCGGTTCTATTTTTCCAATGTTTGAATTACTGTCGAATCCTTTTTCGTTGGAAATTCGCCAGAAACCTGGAATTTCTGATGTATTTTAATTATTACCACCAGATTCCTATAACAATGAATTTTCATGTAGTGTAACAATCCGTCGGTAACAATGAATTTTCTTATAGTGTAATCTGTTAACTAAAATTTTGGAAATAAATTTGTTGAAGGAAGAGCACAAGCTTATATATAGGTCTAAAATCACTCCAAACATCAATGTTGACCTTTCTAGGAATTAACACAATAGAGTTAGTAGTAAAGCACTTAGGAATATCAAAACCATTAAAAAAAGCCCAGACAACCTTACAAATATCAAGCTTAATGATACTCCAACAATTTCTAAAGAAAGCAATAGAAAAACCATCCGGGCTAGCAATAAAATCATTATTCATAGACATAAGAACTTTATAAATCTCATATTCATCAGGAATTTTAGATGAAGATTGATTATTTGCATTAGTGATTAAAGAGGGAATAATAGTAGGGTTAGACACTTGATTAACATATTTAGAAACACCAAAAGAATTTTTAAAATAATTGGTATCAGATAGAATAATAACATCAAAATCCTCACACTAATCACCAAAATGGAGGATTTGATTCTCTTAGAATTAATTAAAGAATGAAAATATATACTTAGTGTTATTGTCACCTTCAGCAAGGTGCTTAGAAGAAGCTTTTTGTCTACAGTACTCCTCCTCTATGATTTGGAGATGAAGAAGAATAGCATTAGCCAACCTCACACTAATCATCTATTGCAAGTAGGCATTTTAGAGGGATTAACCAAAGGCTCTAATAAAACAATAACTTTAATGTTATACAAATTATGAATTCTACACCAGGATTCAAGCTTGCCAACTCCCCTAACATACCAAATTAAAATACTAAACATTAAAAATATTTTTAGAAGAAGTAATAGATCTAGTGATCCTAACTTCACTAGATGACGGTTTAGAAATCTTCTTATTTATCTTATTCTTTTTCTTGCTCTTAACAGCAATCCAATCAATGTCATCTTTAGTACCATATGAAAGAACATCTTTACCAAAAATATCTAGATCATTTAGAGTCTGCCTTTCATCATAAGAATTTATTTCCCCTTCCTCCCACTGATCAATAGATTTACTTGAAGGGCACACCTCTCAAAATCAGCATAAAAAATTGCTCCAATTCACTAACATCCTTAGCACCATAAAATTTAAATCATTATTGGAATCATATAAAATAAGTAAAATCATAGCAGGAACCAAATTAGAGACATTCAAGGATAAAGATGTGCCAGTAGAGCAATCATCAGAACTGAGCGCATTATTGACCACATTCTCATTACACATAAAAGGGATCGTCGATTCTGAAGAAGTAGAAATAGACACAATATTACCAACATTCATATTATTCGTGGGAGGAATAATCAATTCTTGACTTTTAACATCATTAAAATTATTTCCACCATTCTCATTACCCATAAGATGGTTTAAAGAAGCATAAATATTGCTAAGGGGGTGAATGACAGTCACTGCGATATCGGAAGAAGCTTTGGTGATGCTAATATTTTGAATGTTAACAACCTCGTTGGGTTCTCTTAGTTCAACAACCGTAGGCACATTTAGATTGGCCTTAAAATTATGAGATTTCCTTAAATTAGGGTTGAGATGATAGCATTTCTATTTACTATGGCATATTTTACAATGATCACAAAAGCAAGAAAATCATTCATAATAAACCTTCTAGACATAGCCATATTTTTTTTTTGGTCCTAAATAAATAGAGTTGGGATATTGCTTGGTGACATCGAGTCCAACCAACAATCTAGCAAACAAAGGTAACGAACGCACATCCGAAGGTCGACCCCAAATAGTTGTGTTAAGGCTAGTGACGATGATTTTATAAAAGTGTTTCTCACTTAAAATAATACCATGAAAGCCATATCAAAACCCATTTATATTAAAATTGGTAGGTAATTTAAAAGTTAAGCAAATAATCCATCGCATACTATAAATATGAATGTCATCAATATCATTAGCCTTACCTTAAGCTTTTGGAGTTCATCCTTGTAAACCGTCATTCTCCAATCATTTATCTTGAATTTTTGTAGCATGTGTCAATCATTCTACAATAAGCTTATCTACTCATTCTATCCATGAATCTTCTACCCTTGGTTGTTCATAGGCCCAAATCACCAAAGCCAATTCTCCATTAACATATATCAAAAGGCGATAGTCCCAACATCCATAAAATACATCAAACTCTTATCTTACATGGGATGCTTTAAAAAATAATACTTTCAACATGATTAGAATCCCAAAATTATAAACACTATTTTAGCATTAAGAAAAAAAATCTATTGGCCAAATAATGGATTTTATAGAGAAGGTAAAAAAGCAAAAGAAATACCGAATTAAAAAAAAAAAAAAGATAAGTAGAAGGCATGCCATCTCAGGTATATTCTCTTTTGCATGCCACACAACCTTTTCCTGTTTTGAACGTCTATAATGAAAACCTCTAGAAATCACAACTAAAAGACTTGGATAAAACCTTTAAAAGCTACTGTAATCTAAAATACAATATTTGTTGTAGAGATTATTTACTATTATGCTAAATTCTTTTCAACAACGCAAAAATAATAAATAAGTGAGTAAATCAACGAATCTATATAATAAGAAAACAAATGCATAAAGGGAAAGATAGAATTTTGAGTTGAACTATATTTCATGTTATTTTATTATTGGGATATTTTTATTTCACTTCATATCTCATGCTTTTTTATGTTTTATATTATTCATTCATTAGTACATTAAAAAATTATCATTTTATGTTTACGCAATCTTTTGATTTTGAGGCTTACGCCTCAAAACGCCTTGAGGCTTACGCCTCGCCTCATGAATAAAAACGCCTCAATACCCAAATACGCAATTTTAAACATTGATTGCAACTGCATTGAAACATATCCTCGTCAGTAGCACGACACAAAAATGTCATAATGGCTTTCATATGGTAGTGAAAATAAATTCATTGCTTAATTTTAAAAAGAGTAATGCTATATAGGCTGAAAGTAGGCATTGATCATTCATTAAATGGGTTTCAATTACACTATTATCATTTTCTGCAGTCACAGGTAACCTTCATTGGTAAAAGAAGGCACCATTGTGATAATTTTAGTCCATTCAGCACAAAAATTCAATCCCCATTTCATCCTCAAAGCATTACAAATTTAAATAAAAGAAACCCTATTCACATCATATAAGTAGGCACATTTTCAACATTAGCTTTATGTAAGCACTCCGTATAATGTGATCCTCCGCCTTCTCGAATATTCTACAACCCTACTCATCAACTCCTCTTTTACTTAAGATGAACACTCCTTCCCACATTCATAAATTCATCATTTTTTCAACACATTATCTTATGTGACATATTATATACAGCAACAGATGTACATGAAAATGGTGGACCTACGCCAATTTGGTCAGATGCACAGCCTAAAGATGATGTTGATAATGTTTACATTAAGGTAGGCGTTTGGGTGACGATTTGTCAAACTATTATTGCTATAGAGTCCAAATCCGATGGTCTTAAAATCAGTGGATGTCGGTCTCCGTCACTTCCAGAGTTTTGACTGGCGAATTCATTTAAACACTCACATTCGTATCAAAGATGCATTTCAGAGTCAATACTCTATACACTGCAATTGTTAAATTTGACGGTATTGGGTGCACGTACTGCTCTTTAAAATAAACGCCCCAGCACATAAACCAGTACAATGGAAGAAATGTGAAATCAGATCAGAGATAGACATGAATAGAAAATGTCATCCAAACCCCACCGATACAGCACATCGAAGACGACAGAGACACGCGCGTGGCCGATGTGGTTCAGATCGTAGGCAGTGATCCCGCAAATGTACATGCCCACCTTGCCTTCCACTGTTGGCCGGAAAGGTTCCTTCCGCTTCGTCAAAGTATTGTGGAGGTGGAAAACAATTGAAGCCGCTGCATCAGTGGTACCGCCGCCGTGCGAGATAGAGAGAGTGTGAGGCCGACGGCGAGAGAAAGAAGGAATACCGCAGCCACGCCGTGGCTTGCGCCATGGGTGCTTGCTTGGTGTGGCGAGGGGGCCCGGTGGCTTGCGGCTGAGAAGTGGATAGAGCGAGAATGTGGGGGTAGCTTGAATTTGAGTAAATATAGGGGATGAATTGTTCTAAATATAAGGTTTTTTTTTTCTTTTAAATGAGATCCACTGAGACAAATTGATAAAGAACGGTGGAACAAATATATATATATATATATATATATATATATATATATATATATATATATATATATATATATATATATATATATAACTCGATACAAGTTTATGGGAATATTTAGCAATTGTCAAATAGGTTGAGCAAGAATATTTTGCCACAGCTGTTGTATCACCTATCAAAGTCACTTGCCAGCAAGGACGTCCAAATTGGCCAAATCAAATAATCATATCAAGTGTACATCAGGAAACTCTTGTGGAAATTTTCAACTAGAAGAGACACTAACCTCGATAAAAATTAGCCTCTTAAGGCCACCTGCTATCATCCAAGTCGTCAAGTCACAATTAGAAAGTCAGACGAGCAACCACTCTAGATTGGTGAGAGTGTATGGGGCGAGTTGACCAGTGCTTAGGGTAGCCTAGATTATATCATGAGGGATCAGAATAGACAGAACTGAGCTTCTTATGTTGGGGGCATGGGTAGTTCCCTCCATACTGGGGGCTCAATTCTACATACTGAGCACATACGATATTTAATAAAGAAATTTTAAAAGATTTTAATAATTTACTTAGATATACATACTAATGTAAGTTTATTACAATAAGAGGTATTGGGTAGAAAATTGACCGTTGTTGAGTTGCATAGTTATACCCACAAGCGACAAGATGACCAGTAATGGGTTAATGGATCTTTTAGGGGATCAGTAGAAAATTCTGACTACCACACTTAGTCACAAGCAGTAGGTGGAATGCAAAAAGGCCATGTTTATGATTTAGGATGGAAAGCTTATGCATATGAGAGGTAGATATCTAGTGGCTCCAGCTTCTCAGCAAGTAGCTAAGAGTCATTGTATAGCCAACAAGTAGTTGACTTTACAGTCGAGCTAGAGTAAGTCAGGAAATCAGAAGTTAAAATGCAGATGCAGATGCGACAAACTCAGTTGTTGGATGATCTAAAAAAATTGAGGGAGTGATTCAGTTGAAAGCATGCAGCATCAGTAGAGGAGGAGATTGATTCTGATTAGATGTTTTTTTGTTATTACTGACATTTCATTTATATGTTAGACATTTCATTTGTATGCTTATATATTTTATTGTCCGTTTAAGTTGTACAATGAATGAACTTTATGTTTAAGTTTTAAACTATTTGGTGAATGTTCAATAAAATGTTGTGAGCAAATCTATTATTATATGCATGTAGCATGTCTTTATGTTTAATGTTTGAATGAATATAATATATGTATATGTTTATGTAGGTTTGTCGTGTTGTAGAAAATATAAGAAGGAGTGCTTTTTTTTGCTACATGTTTCTGGCGGAATATCCGTTGAAAATGAGATACAATTAAAATGTATTGTATTTTTAGCAAAAAAATTACGTCAAAAGTTTCGGCAGATAACCCGTCAGAAATATCCACCGGTGTATGTCCGACGAAAATTTTCAATGGGCTATCTGCCAGTAAGAGTGACTCTTAAACGATGAATATTGCCAAAAAAAAAAATTCCACTAGAAAATTTGTCAGTAAATCTGCCAAAAAAGGTAATTTCATATGCATGTTTTATCGTTGACTACATTTCCATCAGAAATCCACCAGAATTGCATCTTTTCTGGAAGAAATTTTTTGATTTCTAGTTGTAATGAGAGATTTTCGTATAGCGATTCTAATAAAATGACAACTTAAATAAAAATTTTCTCTAAACCAAAATATAAAGTCAAACACATAGGATAGATTGTGGCATTTTTGAATTATTTTAGAATTCAAAATGCATCCTACTCCTCCATTGGCCTCCAAAATACTGTTCAAATTTGCTCCAGTCCCTATTGAAATTCTAACCTCACTCCTTTCATATCAGTCCTTGAAAATTCTAAATGAAATTACTACCATTATTTTAATCGAGAATATTCGTAGGAAACTCAAACTTCCTACTATGTAATTAACTAAGAAGGCTTGCCTTCGTAGGAGATTTAAATACCCTAGATCAATTTTAAAATCAATTAATTTTCTTTAGGAAAATTGAAGATGATCATTATCTTCATATTCAAATAATGGACAATAAGTGATATTTTCTTTCTTCGAAAAGATATATCATTTATCAATATGCCTTTGAATATGAAATTAATGATAACACATCTAGATTATCGTAGCTAAATATTCGATTGAGCATCATTTTGATCCTTTGAGACCATATGTAGTTCCTTCTTGAATTTGAAATTTATAATTCTAAATTTGAACTTATTAGAAAATTTTATCTTCGCCTTCTGTAGCGGTATATAATTTCCAATGGTATGTTCTATTTAAAAATTAAGATTCAAATGTCAATTTTATGTTTTTTCAAAGAAATTAAAATTTCAATTGCTTTGCATCTTTCAAAAGCAAGCAAAAATAATATGTTTCACTATGATTTAGATTTTCAGAAGTAAAATAAATAAAAATATAGGTGTGTTACTCCTATAAATTATATATATATATATATATATATATATATATATATATATCATTTTTATAAATATAAACCAATATAACTATTTTAACTCAGATTAAACACCCCATCATTCGAAATGTTACATAAGATATTATCTTTAACCGAAGCATTAATAGGAATCATCATAACACGATTAATAAGGCTCTCAGGAAGAAAACTAGAAAGCTTCCCAAAATCCCAAGCATTATTAATAAAGAAATCATTAACTTTAGTAAGAGCATTAGAAGAGAAATTTTAAGCAGAGTCAATGGATTCATTACCAAGCCATTTATCTTGCCAAAAAAAGATTTTACCTTCTCCTAGGCCCCAAGAAATAATATGTTCAACCTCCCACTTAATTTTCTTTATATGCTATAACCCGTTGGAGAAACATGTTATAAATGCCAGAGAAAAATTTTCTATATTACTTAATAATTTTTATTTGTATTTAAGGATCAATTCCTAGGTTTCCATATCATTAAAGAACTCGAGAAAAATCCTCTATATTACTGAATATTTTTATTAAATTTGTAAAATCAGTAAACTTACTAGTTAAATATATAGAATTTTTAATAATAAATATTTATATCAATATTGTTAGATTAAATATAACATTTTAAAATAAATGTTATATTAATTAAAGAATTAATATAACATTTTAATAATATTTTAATTAAATGTAACATTGTATACATATTATTTTTTTAAAAATACTTATATCAAAATTATTAAAATAGTATGCAAAATGTTTACTTAATTAAAACTAATGATACTTTATTTATATTTAATTTTAAGTTATTAAATATGTATGGATGATGAAATCAAGGATGGTCTTCCCATTCTAGGAGCTAAGAAATTTTTGTTATTGCTGGAGAATGATACTTCTTCATCTTCTTCTAACACCTCTATCAATTTACAGGCACTATTTAAGTTCAGAAAAAAAAGTCATGAAGAGAGCTGAGCTCACTGAAGAACAATAGAAAGGAGCTCAGCGCGAAAGGCATGCAAAGCTGTAATGAAAAATCAGATGTGATCAGGAAGGAGTTGGCTGCTCTTGGGATCACGCTAATGGATGGTCTTGATGAAACCGACTGGAGGCCTGCAGAGCCCATAGTATATAAAATTTTATATAAAAAAAAAATTTATTTTTCATGATGATAATTGAATGAGTGACCAATATCATAGTTTGAAGGGATAACTTTTGAAAGGCTCATATTTTAAAAAGAATATAGCCAAACTTATAAATCAATCACAGCAACAACCAAAAACACGTTTTTCCATGCTAAAAATTGAATGAACCAAATACGTTTTTTCATGTTGAAGTGTTAAAAAAGTATACCAATCTCCTTTGTTTTAGCTTATAAATATTATGCCTAAGCTACAGTTTTTGCCACACTACTTAGAGACCAACAATGGAGTCTCTTCAATCCTATCTGCTTTCTCCTCCACATAAGGAAGCTCGTCAATCAGCAAATTTTCATCCAAGTGTTTGGGCTGATTTCTTTATCTTAAAGCCTCCACTCCCTGACATAAATATGGTAGTACTAATGCCTTCAATTAATCCTACAATTTTTTTAATAAAGTATTACATAGTTTACAGAGTAGATTTATATTTAAATTTATATTTCATAAAAAAATGTTCTCATTATAAATTTTCAAAATTAATGAATTAACATCTAACTATCTTCAATCTTGCTTTAAATTAACAAAATATTAAAATAGTATAATGATAATTAAGATAAAATCTGAGAAATTTGTTATGTTTTGGTGTTTTATGTGTCATGTCTTCGGTCTAATTTTATAGGCTTTAGTTAAATACTATTATGTACTACTATCCATTGTTTCAACTCAGATTTTAATGGATTTTTATCTTTATAGCAATTCTTTAAATATTTTTAAATCTTAATTACATCATTAACATATGGAAATTGTTATCATAATTTGTTTTTATATTAATCTATTATATTGTTGTATCATTCAAAATATTTTCAATAGTAACTGAGTTCTCTCTTCAGTTGGATTTATATGTATCTTCACTTTTAACTAATGCTTGTTATCTTTGTGTGGAAAAAATAAGACATCGCTCAGATCAAAGAATGACGAGCTGAAAGTTGAAGTAAAAAAAAAAATTAAAATTAATGAATTAACATCTAGCTATCTTCAATCTTGCATTAAATTAACAAAATATTAAAATAGTATAATGATGATTAAGAAAAAATCTGAGAAATTTATTATATTTTGGTGTTTTATGTGTCATGTCTTATGTCTAACTTTACAGGCTTAAATTAAATACTATTATGTATTTCTATCCATTGTTTCAGCTCGGATTTTAATGGATTTTTATCTTAATAGCAATTCTTTAAATATTTTTAGATCTTAATTACACCATTAACATATGAAAATATTTTCATCAATCATAAAACTTTTATATTACTGTATCAGTCAAATAATATTTTCAACAGTAACTAAGTTCTCAAAGTATATACAATAAACTAAGTATTATTTGTGTTATTGGTCTCTCTTTAGTTGGATTTATATGCATCTTCACTTTTAACTAATGCTTGTTATCTTTATGTGGGAAAAATAAGGCATCGCTTAAATCAAAGAATGATGAGCTCAAAGTTGAAGTAAGAAAAATGCTCATCGATAATACTCATCCATTGCATTCCCTAGAGCTTATTGATAGGATCCAATGCCTTGGAGTGGCCTATCATTTTGAAAAGGAAATAGAGGAGAAATTACTTAAATTTTATGAAACCAGTGCTAGCTATGATGATCTATACACAGTTGCACTCAATTTTCGACTACTATGACAACAAAGATATCACATCTCATGTGGTAAGTTTTGTTCATCATAGCATTGATCAAAATGCATATTTTTGGTATATATAAGAGGTCTTTATGTATATATTAAACATGTATTTTGGTTTTCTTTTTAGATGTGTTTAGCAAATTTTTGGATGAAAAAGGAGAATTCATGTCTTGCTTAAATGACGATGTAAAAGCTTTGCTAAGCTTATATGAAGCAGCACATCTTTCTATGCCTGATGAAGAAATATTGGATAAAGCCTTAGACTTTTCAAAAATCCAGCTCAAGACTTTAGCTTCTAATATGGATCCCTATTTATCAAAGATGGTATCAAGTAGTTTGGAAATACCATTAGTCAGAAGAGGAGATAGGTTGAAGGCTAAACTTTATATTTCAATCTTTGAAAAAGAAAGCATATGCAATGAAACCCTCCTTAATTTTGCAAAATTGGACTTTAATTTGTTGCAAGCATATCATCAAGAAGAAGCACGAAGTTTATCCATGTAAGTTTTCTCAAACTCTTATCTATTTAAGTGTAAGAAGTTTGAATAATGATAATACTTATTTGTAATTGTCACATATTACTTTCAATTAGTAATGCTCTTAAGTTACAAATATGTATATTTTAGTTGTTTTTGTGGAGTTTGATTGTATTGATCAATTAGGTTGCATTGTTGAATCAAATTAACCTATATTTAATTTGTTGAGCATGATAAGGAGCTCTCTAAAGGGTTATAGGGGGTGCAGTGTGCCCCCTACTCAAGGGGGTGTAACATGTGAGATATTATTGTATTTTCATCTAGAGACGGTGGGTGAGAGTGTGAGTGTGAAAATCTCTACAATTTCTCCCATTTACATAGAGGGTTTCTTAGTGCTGTTCGACTTCATGATTTTTTTTTTCCATTTTTGAATTTTTTCATGTTAAATCTTGTTGATCTTATCCGTTGTTTTATTTTTTGTGTTTGTTTCATTCTTGATTTACTTCTCAACAGTATAGTCATGCTCCTTCAAAAAATGCTATTATAAAATAAAAAAATGTTGCTAAATGCATTTCTTTAAGTCATAGATTTATTTTCATTTTCAAATAATGCATGATTATAACCCACATGTACTGGTGTTTCATAGTATATTATCTACTCCGAAAATCTTCCAAAAGTTTTTATTATATTTTTACTCATTGCTAAGGACATTATATTAAATTGCAGATGGTGGAAGGATTTAAACTTGACAAAAAGCTTACCATTCACACGTGATAGACTAATAGAGGGTTATATTTGGGCACTTATAGTATTTTTTTAACCTTATTTTTCACGTGCAAGATTGATGATGACAAAAGTGATATCACTAATAACCATTCTTGATGATATCTATGATGTTTATGGGACAATTGAAGAGCTTGAATTGCTTACAGATGTAATCGAGAGGTAATATTTAGATTAAGAAAATTTCATCATTTTTGAAATTGAAGTTCAATGAATTAATATTATTTTAATTTTGATTTCACATATCGCTCATAGTTGGCAATTTGAAAATGTTGGAAAGCTACCTCAATACATGCAACACGAGTTCCTTGCATTGTATAGCAACTTCAAAGAGTTTGAGAATAAACTAGAGCAAGAACAATATTCATTTCGTGTGCACTACCTCAAAGAGGAGGTAATCTTCTTTGTACAAAATTATATGTTTACATCCCAAGTAACTAGTAAGCAATATTTTTAAATTCAAAGTTATTTTTTAGAAGAAGAAAGTGGCCAAAGCATACTTTCAAGAAGCCAAATGGGCAAATGATGGCTATTTTCCAAAGCTTAAAGATTATTTGGGAGTTAGCCTTATTTCTTCTGGGTACAGTTATCTTGCATGTGCATCATACATAGGCATGCAAGATGAAATTTCAAAAGAATTTTTTGACTGGGTAACTGGTATGCCTCTAATCATTAAATCCGCTGAATTTATTGCTAGGGTGGTGAATGACATTGGTACAAACGAGGTAAGTTTAATTTCAAATCCAAATGTATTTAAGTAATTATTTAATTTATTATAGACTAAACTCCAACACCATATATAAGCTAAGTGCATGATTAACACTATGTAATACTTGCAGTTTGAACAAAAAAGGAAGCATGTTCCTTCAGCTGTCCAATGCTATGTCATGGAACATGGATGCTCCAAGGAAGAAGCAAGCAAGAAACTTATGGAAATGGTCGAGGAAGAATGGAAGATATTGAATAGAGAATTCATGTTTTCTAAGAAGAATATTCCTATCCATTTACTTCGGACAATCGTTAACTTGGCAAACGCAATTGAATTCATATATAACGACACCCAAGACAATTTCACAAAATCCACTAAAACCATGAAAGATAATATCATTGATTTACTTGTTGAACCAGTTCAGATACATATGGATATTAGACTTACAGGTCCTTCAAGTGTATAATATAGTCACATATGTATAAGGTTGAACTCATGAAATATTTATCTGTTCAAGCACTTGTTAGCAATTTGCAAAATAAGTTTATTTCATATTAGTATTCCTCTCTTGGAAATATTGATGTATCAAATAAGATTAATTATCATGGCATGCAATAATAATTTGTGGTGTATTATTTTTATATGATATACTCCTTGTAGAAACATGTTATGAATTTGACAAAGAAAAATTTGCTATATTACTAAGTAATTAGGATCAAGTGCCAGCTTTTGATATCATTAAAGAACTCAGGCTTGCAAATTCATAAACTTTAAAAATTGGGTAATCTTACTAATTAATTTACAAAAGTTGAAAGACATTTTTTTTTTTTTAATAAGAGTATATAAAGCCCATAAAGTGGAAAGCAAATTAATAGCTATCACCAAATAAAAAACTAATATATATATATATATATATATATATATATATATATATATATATATATATAAATGAGTATGGAGCTATTTATTTACAGCCCTAATTGTTCATTTTGAAGAAATTTAATTTGAAACTTAAAAAGATTTTGAACTCTATTTTTAATTAAATTTTAATATAACTATTAAATAGTTAAAGGTTTTACTGTGCTCTTATTTAATCTTATATTTATTATAACCAAATGTTAATTAACATTTTGCAAATTAAAAGTCATAATTTAATTAAAATAGTTATATTGGTTTATATTTATAAAAATGATATAAATATTATTATATATATAAATATAAACCAATATAACTATTTTAATTAAATTATGACTTTTAATTTGCAAAATGTTAATTAACATTTGGTTATAATAAATATAAGATTAAATAAGAGCATAGTAAAACCTTTAACAATTTAATAGTTATATTAAAATTTAATTAAAAATAGAGTTCAAAATCTTTTTAAGTTTCAAATTAAATTTCTTCAAAATGAACAATTAGGACTGTAAATAAATAGCTCCATACTCATATATATATATATATATATATATATATATATATATATATTGGTTTTTTATTTGGTGATAGCTATTAATTTGCTTTCCACTTTATGGGCTTTATATACTCTTATTAAAAAAAAAATGTCTTTCAACTTTTGTAAATTAATTAGTAAGATTACCCAATTTTCAAAGTTTATGAATTTGCAAGCCTGAGTTCTTTAATGATATCAAAAGCTGGCACTTGATCCTAATTACTTAGTAATATAGCAAATTTTTCTTTGTCAAATTCATAACATGTTTCTACAAGGAGTATATCATATAAAAATAATACACCACAAATTATTATTGCATGCCATGATAATTAATCTTATTTGATACATCAATATTTCCAAGAGAGGAATACTAAAATGAAATAAACTTATTTTGCAAATAGCTAACAAGTGCTTGAACAGATAAATATTTCATGAGTTCAACCTTATACATATGTGACTATATTATACACTTGAAGGACCTGTAAGTCTAACATCCATATGTATCTGAACTGGTTCAACAAGTAAATCAATGATATTATCTTTCATGGTTTTAGTGGATTTTGTGAAATTGTCTTGGGTGTCATTATATATGAATTCAATTGCGTTTGCCAAGTTAACGATTGTCCGAAGTAAATGGATAGGAATATTCTTCTTAGAAAACATGAATTCTCTATTCAATATCTTCCATTCTTCCTCGACCATTTCCATAAGTTTCTTGCTTGCTTCTTCCTTGGAGCATCCATGTTCCATGACATAGCATTGGACAGCTGAAGGAACATGCTTCCTTTTTTGTTCAAACTGCAAGTATTACATAGTGTTAATCATGCACTTAGCTTATATATGGTGTTGGAGTTTAGTCTATAATAAATTAAATAATTACTTAAATACATTTGGATTTGAAATTAAACATACCTCATTTGTACCAATGTCATTCACCACCCTAGCAATAAATTCAGCGGATTTAATGATTAGAGGCATACCAGTTACCCAATCAAAAAATTCTTTTAAAATTTCATCTTGCATGCCTATGTATGATGCACATGCAAGATAACTGTACCCAGAAGAAATAAGGCTAACTCCCAAATAATCTTTAAGCTTTGGAAAATAGCCATCATTTGCCCATTTGGCTTCTTGAAAGTATGCTTTGGCCACTTTCTTCTTCTAAAAAATAACTTTGAATTTAAAAATATTGCTTACTAGTTACTTGGGATGTAAACATATAATTTTGTACAAAGAAGATTACCTCCTCTTTGAGGTAGTGCACACGAAATGAATATTGTTCTTGCTCTAGTTTATTCTCAAACTCTTTGAAGTTGCTATACAATGCAAGGAACTCGTATTGCATGTATTGAGGTAGCTTTCCAACATTTTCAAATTGCCAACTATGAGCGATATGTGAAATCAAAATTAAAATAATATTAATTCATTGAACATCAATTTCAAAAATGATGAAATTTTCTTAATCTAAATATTACCTCTCGATTACATCTGTAAGCAATTCAAGCTCTTCAATTGTCCCATAAACATCATAGATATCATCAAGAATGGTTATTAGTGATATCACTTTTGTCATCATCAATCTTGCACGTGAAAAATAAGGTTCAAAAAATACTATAAGTGCCCAAATATAACCCTCTATTAGTCTATCACGTGTGAATGGTAAGCTTTTTGTCAAGTTTAAATCCTTCCACCATCTGCAATTTAATATAATGTCCTTAGCAATGAGTAAAAATATAATAAAAACTTTTGGAAGATTTTCAGAGTAGATAATATACTATGAAACACCAGTACATGTGGGTTATAATCATGCATTATTTGAAAATGAAAATAAATCTATGACTTAAAGAAATGCATTTAGCAACATTTTTTTATTTTATAATAGCATTTTTTGAAGGAGCATGACTATACTGTTGAGAAGTAAATCAAGAATGAAACAAACACAAAAAATAAAACAACGGATAAGATCAACAAGATTTAACATGAAAAAATTCAAAAATGGAAAAAAAAATCATGAAGTCGAACAGCACTAAGAAACCCTCTATGTAAATGGGAGAAATTGTAGAGATTTTCACACTCACACTCTCACCCACCGTCTCTAGATGCAAATACAATAATATCTCACCTGTTACACCCCCTTGAGTAGGGGGCACACTGCACCCCCTATAACCCTTTAGAGAGCTCCTTATCGTGCTCAACAAATTAAATATAGGTTAATTTGATTCAACAATGCAACCTAATTGATCAATACAATCAAACTCCACAAAAACAACTAAAATATACATATTTGTAACTTAAGAGCATTACTAATTGAAAGTAATATGTGACAATTACAAATAAGTATTATCATTATTCAAACTTCTTACACTTAAATAGATAAGAGTTTGAGAAAACTTACATGGATAAACTTCGTGCTTCTTCTTGATGATATGCTTGCAACAAATTAAAGTCCAATTTTGCAAAATTAAGGAGGGTTTCATTGCATATGCTTTCTTTTTCAAAGATTGAAATATAAAGTTTAGCCTTCAACCTATCTCCTCTTCTGACTAATGGTATTTCCAAACTACTTGATACCATCTTTGATAAATAGGGATCCATATTAGAAGCTAAAGTCTTGAGCTGGATTTTTGAAAAGTCTAAGGCTTTATCCAATATTTCTTCATCAGGCATAGAAAGATGTGCTGCTTCATATAAGCTTAGCAAAGCTTTTACATCGTCATTTAAGCAAGACATGAATTCTCCTTTTTCATCCAAAAATTTGCTAAACACATCTAAAAAGAAAACCAAAATACATGTTTAATATATACATAAAGACCTCTTATATATACCAAAAATATGCATTTTGATCAATGCTATGATGAACAAAACTTACCACATGAGATGTGATATCTTTGTTGTCATAGTAGTCGAAAATTGAGTGCAACTGTGTATAGATCATCATAGCTAGCACTGGTTTCATAAAATTTAAGTAATTTCTCCTCTATTTCCTTTTCAAAATGATAGGCCACTCCAAGGCATTGGATCCTATCAATAAGCTCTAGGGAATGCAATGGATGAGTATTATCGATGAGCATTTTTCTTACTTCAACTTTGAGCTCATCATTCTTTGATTTAAGCGATGCCTTATTTTTCCCACATAAAGATAACAAGCATTAGTTAAAAGTGAAGATGCATATAAATCCAACTAAAGAGAGACCAATAACACAAATAATACTTAGTTTATTGTATATACTTTGAGAACTTAGTTACTGTTGAAAATATTATTTGACTGATACAGTAATATAAAAGTTTTATGATTGATGAAAATATTTTCATATGTTAATGGTGTAATTAAGATCTAAAAATATTTAAAGAATTGCTATTAAGATAAAAATCCATTAAAATCCGAGCTGAAACAATGGATAGAAATACATAATAGTATTTAATTTAAGCCTGTAAAGTTAGACATAAGACATGACACATAAAACACCAAAATATAATAAATTTCTCAGATTTTGTCTTAATCATCATTATACTATTTTAATATTTTGTTAATTTAATGCAAGATTGAAGATAGCTAGATGTTAATTCATTAATTTTAAATTTTTTTTTTACTTCAACTTTCAGCTCGTCATTCTTTGATCTGAGCGATTTCTTATTTTTTCCACACAATGATAACAAGCATTAGTTAAAAGTGAAGATACATATAAATCCAACTGAAGAGAGAACTCAGTTACTATTGAAAATATTTTGAATGATACAACAATATAATAGATTAATATAAAAACAAATTATGATAACAATTTCCATATGTTAATGATGTAATTAAGATTTAAAAATATTTAAAGAATTGCTATAAAGATAAAAATCCATTAAAATCTGAGTTGAAACAATGGATAGTAGTACATAATAGTATTTAACTAAAGCCTATAAAATTAGACCGAAGACATGACACATAAAACACCAAAACATAACAAATTTCTCAGATTTTATCTTAATTATCATTATACTATTTTAATATTTTGTTAATTTAAAGCAAGATTGAAGATAGTTAGATGTTAATTCATTAATTTTGAAAATTTATAATAAGAACATTTTTTTATGAAATATAAATTTAAATATAAATCTACTCTGTAAACTATGTAATACTTTATTAAAAAAATTGTAGGATTAATTGAAGGCATTAGTACTACCATATTTATGTCAGGGAGTGGAGGCTTTAAGATAAAGAAATCAGCCCAAACACTTGGATGAAAATTTGCTGATTGACGAGCTTCCTTATGTGGAGGAGAAAGCAGATAGGATTGAAGAGACTCCATTGTTGGTCTCTAAGTAGTGTGGCAAAAACTGTAGCTTAGGCATAATATTTATAAGCTAAAACAAAGGAGATTGGTATACTTTTTTAACACTTCAACATGAAAAAATGTATTTGGTTCATTCAATTTTTAGCATGGAAAAACGTGTTTTTGGTTGTTGCTGTGATTGATTTATAAGTTTGGCTATATTCTTTTTAAAATATGAGCCTTTCAAAAGTTATCCCTTCAAACTATGATATTGGTCACTCATTCAATTATCATCATGAAAAATAATTTTTTTTTTTATATAAAATTTTATATACTATGGGCTCTGCAGGCCTCCAGTCGGTTTCATCAAGACCATCCATTAGTGATCCCAAGAGCAGCCAACTCCTTCCTGATCACATCTGATTTTTCATTACAGCTTTGCATGCCTTTCGCGCTGAGCTCCTTTCTATTGTTCTTCAGTGAGCTCAGCTCTCTTCATGACTTTTTTTTCTGAACTTAAATAGTTCCTGTAAATTGATAGAGGTGTTAGAAGAAGATGAAGAAGTATCATTCTCCAGCAATAACAAAAATTTCTTAGCTCCTAGAATGGGAAGACCATCCTTGATTTCATCATCCATACATATTTAATAACTTAAAATTAAATATAAATAAAGTATCATAAGTTTTAATTAAGTAAACATTTTGCATACTATTTTAATAATTTTGATATAAGTATTTTTAAAAAAATAATATGTATACAATGTTACATTTAATTAAAATATTATTAAAATGTTATATTAATTCTTTAATTAATATAACATTTATTTTAAAATGTTATATTTAATCTAACAATATTGATATAAATATTTATTATTAAAAATTCTATATATTTAACTAGTAAGTTTACTGATTTTACAAATTTAATAAAAATATTCAGTAATATAGAGGATTTTTCTCGAGTTCTTTAATGATATGGAAACCTAGGAATTGATCCTTAAATACAAATAAAAATTATTAAGTAATATAGAAAATTTTTCTCTGGCATTTATAACATGTTTCTCCAACGGGTTATAGCATATAAAGAAAATTAAGTGGGAGGTTGAACATATTATTTCTTGGGGCCTAGGAGAAGGTAAAATCTTTTTTTGGCAAGATAAATGGCTTGGTAATGAATCCATTGACTCTGCTTAAAATTTCTCTTCTAATGCTCTTACTAAAGTTAATGATTTCTTTATTAATAATGCTTGGGATTTTGGGAAGCTTTCTAGTTTTCTTCCTGAGAGCCTTATTAATCGTGTTATGATGATTCCTATTAATGCTTCGGTTAAAGATAATATCTTATGTAACATTTCGAATGATGGGGTGTTTAATATTAAGAAGGCTTGGAATCATTTCAGAAAAAAAGGGAATAAAAATAAGGTTTTTAAAATGATTTGGCATAAAATCTTCCCTTCGACGATTTTTGTCTTCATGTTGAGACTTTTAAAAAAATTTATCCCTACGGAGGATAGGTTGGTTAACAAGGGTTTCAGTTTAGCCTCCAAATGCCAATGTTGTTACCATCAAGAGAATTTACATCATGATTTTGTGTCGGGCCCTGTTGCTATTAGAACTTAGATTTTCTTTGATGATATTTTTAACCTGCATTGTTTCAATGCTCACATTACTCTTCGTAATTTACTCAACTCGTGGTTTATTCCTATCAAAGGTCATATTCGTAATATCACTCCCTCTCTCATTCTTTGGTTCCTTTGGCTTGAAAGGAACAATTCGGTTTTTAATGGCATTAAAATGAATCATACTAATGTTATTGAGAGGGTCAAAGAGAAGCTGTTGGCCTTGAGGGCTGGTAATTTGATTGATAACAAAAGTTTCCATAATTGTTTTTCTATTTCCAATTATTTTGGGATTCACTTAGGGCAGCCTAGCTCTATTATTAATGTGGAGTACTGGTTTAAACCTCCTCCCAAGTTCTATAAACTTAATGTTGCTCTGAAGACTGGTTGTGGGGGTCTGATTAGGGATTCGTTGGGTGAGTTGTTGGTTGCTTATGCGGGTCAGATTCTTTCTGATCACCCTCACTTTAATTTGATTAAGGCTATTAAATATGGATTATATTTATGCATCTCTCTGAACGTTTTTAATCTGCATATTGAGGTTGATACTACTGGAGGTTTAGCTCCTTTGTGTGAGCTTAGTGGTGTTGGTTATTCTCAAAATGATTGTTATTTTTTTAGGGACATTAAAAATCTGCTGCTTAAATTTCATTATCAACTTTCTCAGGTGGGTCTGTTGGGTAATTCCTCGGCTTGCTAGTTGGCTGATCTGGGGCGTAACTTAGATATTATCACTGACTTTACTCCTAATACTATTCCTTCATTCCTTAAAGGTTTACTTTATCTTGATAAATGTGGTACTCCTTATTTTAATGTTTAATTGTAGGGTTGTGGTGTTTGTTGGCTTCTCTGCTCTTTCCGTCTGATATTTATCTTTGCCTATCTGGGTTTTCCCTGGGCTGATCTGGTGCTGGGAGACTTTGGTGTTATCTTCTCTGGGTTGTGATTGTTGTTCTGCTTTGTGTTTGGGTTGCTGGTTTAGAGCTATGATGTGGTGGTTTTGTGGGTTGTTGCTCAATCCTTTAGTTGCTTTCCCTCTTGGGGGGGCTGCCTTTTTGGTTGGGGTGGTTGTTTTTGTTGTGGCACTTGGGGGTGCTGTGTTTGGTCTTCTGGGGTTGGTGGTTGTTCGTGTGTGGCTTTTCCTCTAATCAGTTGGTTGGGTGTGTTGTTTGGGAGCGACAGTTTGCCAGGATTTCGTGTGGTACGGCCTTTAGAGGGATTTATATCTATTCTAACTTTTATTGGTTTTTTCTGGAGGGCCTTTGTCCAGTGCTGTGTGATGCCTCCCTTATGTTGGATTGAGCGGCTTTGGGATTGGCCTGATGATGCCGAATTTGTTTTTTTTACTGAGCCCTCTGGATCTTACTACTTGCTAGTACTTTAAATGGGTTTTTATGAAGACCCTTAAGCATGTGTTTTGTTACTTTCCAATTATGATTATTTTGTGCTTCTTACTGACGGTCTGGAAGGGGCATTTTGATTCTGGGTCTTACTGTTCGGCCTGGTTGGTTAAGCACTGGTTGGCTTGTTTTTGCGGTAATAGGTATTCTGTTGGCTATTACAAGCCTGGGGGCTATTTTATCTTCTTGGATATTTTTCTTGTTTTTAAGTTCTTTTGTTTGCTTCAATTTTGCTCTAGTATCCTTGCAGGCCTATTTTTCAGGTTTTTGGAGCTCCGCGCTCGTTTTGTGCCGGGTACATTTGCTGCTGGAAGGGTCGTGTTGAAAGTTGTTCTCTTTTCCCTTCATTGTTTGATTTCTAGAATGTTACTATATATAAATGTACTTTTTTGTAGTAGGGAACTCAGGCTCTTAAGTTTTTTTTTTTTCTGTAGCTCTTTGGAGCATTAGTGAGCTAGAGTTTCCTTTAAGGACTGTGTAACTTTTTCCCTATATTAACGTGTAGGCCCGTAGGTGGGTTTTAACCAATATATATATATATATAAAGATAATATATCACAAATTATTATTATATGGCATAGTAGTAAATCTTATTGATACAAAATAAAAATAACTACCATGCATCTGAATAATTGCTTTAATAGATAAATCAATTTGGTTACTTGACACACATAATAAAATACTTTCATGAGTTCATGCCCCCTGCAGTACTGAAAATATATAGAGTTTCAACTTTATATATACAATAAGTGTTATATTATATGCTTGAAGGACAAGTAACTCCAACATCCATACATATATGAACTAGTTTGACAAGCACAACAATGACATTATCTTTCATGGTTATACCAACTCATGTGTGTTTGACAATATATGATTAGAAAACTTACTAGTTATATAAAAATATAGGTGTGTTACTCCTATATATATATATATATATATATCATTTTTATAAATATAAAACTAATATAACTATTTTAATTAAATTATGACTTTTAATTTGCAAAATGTTAATTAACATTTGGTTATAATAAATATAAGATTAAATAAGATCTTAGTAAAACCTTGAACTATTTAATAGTTATATTAAAATTTAATTAAAAATAGAGTTCAAAATCTTTTTTTGTTTCAAATGAAATTTCTTCAAAATGAACAATTAGGGCTGTAAATAAATAGCTCCATACTCATAAATATATATTGGTTTTTTATTTGGTGATAGCTCTTAATTTGCTTTCCACTTTATGGGCTCTATATACTCTTATTAAAAAAAAAAAAAAATGTCTTTCAACTTTTGTAAATTAATTAGTAAGATTACCCAATTTTCAAAGTTTATGAATTTGCAAGCCTGAGTTCTTTAATGATATCAAAAGCTGGCACTTGATCCTAATTACTTAGTAATATAGCAAATTTTTCTTTGTCAAATTCATAACATGTTTCTACAAGGAGTATATCATATAAAAATAATACACCACAAATTATTATTGCATGCCATGATAATTAATCTTATTTGATACATCAATATTTTCAAGAGAGGAATACTAATATGAAATAAACTTATTTTGCAAATAGCTAACAAGTGCTTGAACAGATAAATATTTCATGAGTTCAACCTTATACATATGTGATACTATATTATACACTTGAAGGACCTGTAAGTCTAACATCCATATGTATTTGAACTGGTTCAACAAGTAAATCAATGATATTATCTTTCATGGTTTTAGTGGATTCTGTAAAATTGTCTTGTGTGTCCTTATATATGAATTCAATTGCGTTTGCCAAGTGAACGATTGTCCGAAGTAAATGGATAGGAATATTCTTCTTAGAAAACATGAATTCTCTATTCAATATCTTCCATTCTTCCTCTACCATTTCCATAAGTTTCTTGCTTGCTTCTTCCTAGGAGCATCCATGTTCCATGACATAGCATTGGACAGCTGAAGGAACATGCTTCCTTTTTTGTTCAAACTGCAAGTATTACATAGTGTTAATCATGCTCTTAGCTTATATATGGTGTTGGAGTTTAGTCTATAATAAATTAAATAATTACTTAAAATACATTTGGATTTGAAATTAAACTTACCTCGTTTGTACCAATGTCATTCACCACCCTAGCAATAAATTCAGCGGATTTAATGATTAGAGGCATACCAGTTACCCAATCAAAAAATTCTTTTGAAATTTCATCTTGCATGCCTATGTATGATGCACATGCAAGATAACTGTACACAGAAGAAATAAGGCTAATTGCCAAATAATCTTTAAGCTTTGGAAAATAGCCATCATTTGCCCATTTGGCTTCTTGAAAGTATGCTTTGGCCACTTTCTTCTTCTAAAAACTAACTTCGAATTTAAAAATATTGCTTACTAGTTACTTGGGATGTAAACATATAATTTTGTACAAAGAATATTACCTCCTCTTTGAGGTAGTGCACACGAAATGAATATTGTTCTTGCTCTAGTTTATTCTCAAACTCTTTGAAGTTGCAATACAATGCAAGGAACTCGTGTTGCATGTATTGAGGCAGCTTTCCAACATTTTCAAATTGCCAACTATGAGCAATATGTGTAATCAAAATTAAAATAATATTAATTCATTGAACATCAATTTCAAAAAAGATGAAAATTTTTTAATCTAAATATTACCTCTCGATTACATCTGTAAGCAATTGAAGCTCTTCAATTGTCCCATAAACATCATAGATATCATCAAGAATGGTTACTAGTGATATCACTTTTGTCATCATCAATCTTGCACGTGCAAAATGGGGTTCAAAAAATACTATAAGTGCCCAAATATAACCCTCTATTAGTCTATCACGTGTGAATGGTAAGCTTTTTGTCAAGTTTAAATCCTTCCACCATCTGCAATTTGATAATATGTCCTTAGCAATGAGTAAAAAAATAATAAAAACTTTTGGAAGATTTTCAGAGTAGATAATATACTATGAAACACCAATACATGTGAGTTATAATCATGCATTATTTGAAAATGAAAATAAATATATGACTTAAAGAAATGCATTTAGCAACATTTTTTTTTATAATAGCATTTTCTGAAGGAGCATGACTATACTGTTGGGAAGTAAATCAAGAATGAAACAAACACAAAAAAATAAAACAACGGATAAGATCAACAAGATTTAACATGAAAAAATTCAAAAATGGAAAAAAAAAATCATGAAGTCGAACAACACTAAGAAACCCTTTATGTAAATGGGAGAAATTATAGAGATTTTCACACTCACACTCCCACCCACCGTCTCTAGATGCAAATAAAATAATATCTCACATGTTACACCCCCTTGAGTAGGGGGCACACTGCACCCCCTATAACCCTTTAAAGAGCTCCTTATCGTGCTCAACAAATGAAATATAGGTTAATTTGATTCAACAATGCAACCTAATTGATCAATACAATCAAACTCCACAAAACAACTAACATATACATATTTGTAACTTAAGAGCTTTACTAATTGAAAGTAATATGTGACAATTACAAATAAGTATTATCATTATTCAAACTTCTTACAACTTAAATAGACAAGAGTTTGAGAAAACTTACATGGATAAACTTCGTGCTTCTTCTTGATGATATGCTTGCAAAAAATTAAAGTCCAATTTTGCAAAATTAAGGAGGGTTTCATTGCATATGCTTTCTTTTTCAAAGATTGAAATATAAAGTTTAGCCTTCAACCTATCTCCTCTTCTGACTAATGGTATTTCCAAACTACTTGATACCATCTTTGATAAATAGGGATCCATATTAGAAGCTAAAGTCTTGAGCTAGATTTTTGAAGACTCTAAGGCTTTATCCTATATTTCTTCATCAGGCATAGAAAGATGTGCTGCTTCATATAAGCTTAGCAAAGCTTTTACATCGTCATTTAAGCAAGACATGAATTCTCCTTTTTCATCCAAAAATTTGCTAAACACATCTAAAAAGAAAACCAAAATACATGTTTAATATATACATAAAGACCTCTTATATATACCAAAAATATGCATTTTGATCAATGCTATGATGAACAAAACTTACCACATGAGATGTGATATCTTTGTTGTCGTAGTAGTCGAAAATTGAGTGCAACCGTGTATAGATCATCATAGCTTGCATTGGTTTCATAAAATTTAAGTAATTTCTCCTCTATTTCCTTTTCAAAATGATAGGCCACTCCGAGGCATTGGATCCTATCAATAAGCTCTAGTGAATGCAATGGATGAGTGTTATCGATGAGCATTTTTCTTACTTCAACTTTGAGCTCATCATTCTTTGATTTAAGCAATGCCTTATTTTTCCCACATAAAGATAACAAGCATTAGTTAAAAGTGAAGATGCATATAAATCCAACTGAAGAGAGACCAATAACACAAATAATACTTAGTTTATTGTATATACTTTGAGAACTTAGTTATTGTTGAAAATATTATTTGACTGATACAGTAATATAAAAGTTCTATGATTGTTGAAAATATTTTCATATGTTAATAGTGTAATTAAGATCTAAAAATATTTAAAGAATTTCTATTAAGATAAAAATCCATTAAAATCTGAGCTGAAACAATGGATAGAAATACATAATAGTATTTAACTTAAGCCTGTAAAGTTAGACATAAGACATGACACATAAAACACCAAAACATAACAAATTTCTCAGATTTTATCTTAATTATCATTATACTATTTTAATATTTTGTTAATTTAAAGCAAGATTGAAGATAGTTAGATGTTAATTCATTAATTTTGAAAATTTATAATGAGAACATTTTCTTATGAAATATAAATTTAAATATAAATCTACTCTGTAAACTATGTAATACTTTATTAAAAAAATTGTATGATTAATTGAAGGCATTAGTACTACCATATTTATGTCAGGGAGTGGAGGCTTTGAGATAAAGAAATCATCCCAAACACTTGGATGAAAATTTGCTGATTGACGAGCTTCCTTATGTGGAGGAGAAAGCAGATAGGATTGAAGAGACTCCATTGTTGGTCTCTAAGTAGTGTGGCAAAAACTGTAGCTTAGGCATACTATTTATAAGCTAAAACAAAGGAGATTGGTATACTTCTTTAAATACTTCAATGTGACTAGTTTGGTTCATTTAAATTTGTTGGAGTAGTTGTAGTTGTGTATAAAAATAGTATATAATTAATGATTAAGATAATTTTGTTAAAAGGTGTTATGATTAGTTTGCCAACTTAGTATGCACCTTTTAATTTAAGGTCTTTATAATGAGAGATTTATGCAAATATGCCCATACAAATTTTAAGGCTTTGATGATTAAATTTTGTACACAAAGAATTCTATAAATATTCATTTTAGTCACAAATATTTTCATAAATTATAATTTATAAAATATGACTAAATTTTTAAAAATTATAACTAAAAATATTATTAATTTCTCTTATTAAACAAACTTTTTTTTTGGAAAAATTATATCCAATAAATAATTTAATTAAAAGATCCATATTTTTAACACCATTAAGTCCAACATCCATTAGTTTGGATGTTAGGACCAAAGTGATTTTATTTTAAGGAGTTGATGGACGAAAATGGTTCTTAAAAAATAGTTGGAGACTATTTAGTGTCTCCTAAAGAATTAATGGACCATTTTGATCATTTTTTGATCAAATATCAAAGTAGCATCGGGTCCTCGATCAAAATTTTTTTGTTCCAACATATTTATGACAGTATTAGAGTTTTTTTCCTTCTTAGTCAAATCAAAGAATAAGGATTAGGAACTCTTTGGATAGTGGTGGATGAAAGGTTCAAGTGAAGTTATGGAGTGGTGGGGGAGATGGTTCGAAAAGGCCGCTTAGATAAGGCCAAGCCTGAGCTACTTTGGATTTATGAGTTTTAGTGAATGGGTTAGTGATAGGATCAAAGGGCATAAATACTTTGAATAGATAAATGAATCTTATATTATTATTCTAGAGAAAATGAGATAGTTTATAATTAATTTTTAAAAAGTGCCTTAAATAATTTTTTTTACTTAGAATTTCTTGAGCTAAGTTTTTGTTCATGTTCAACTGTTGATCAATTTTTTTATTAGTAAATATTTTAGTTTTCTCTTCATATTATTGAAGGAAATGGAAGTCTTCATTCAATTAAAAAAATAAATTATTGTAGAAATATTTAGTAATATTTAAGGAAATGGAAGTCTTCATCATTCAATTAAAAACAAAGTAATATTTATCTAATGCCTCTATAGTTAAACTAATTATAGGACCCAAAAAATAATAAAAATATCATAAATTTTTCTTACCCTATATTTATATTTTTTTAAATATTTTAATTAGTGAATTTAGGGTAGAAGATATTTACAAATTAATTAATATAGATTTGTTGTAAATAACAAGTAAATCACTTGAGCAAGAGAACTTTGATGTTTGGTTTCATGTTTCCCTTCTTAATTTTTTGGAAATTCTTTTGATTTATATAAAAAATGTTACTTATGTGAGATCTCTAGGATCATGATAATATTCAGATTGGTTTGGCACGATAAGAAGTCGCGTAAATTATAGAAAATTTTGGTATTTGAACATTTTGCATGTGATTGGAGATGATTTGGGTGTATAAAAAAGGTTAGCATGTGTTTTGGAGTGGGGTCCAAGGGTTTGGAATGTTTGTGTAAATTATATGTTAATCAAAATATTTATTTAGTTTATCATTTATTATATTATTTTAGTCAATATTAATTTATTTGATTTTTTTTTCTGATTTTTCTTTGCTTTTAATGAATTTTTAGATTATAAATTTTTCAATTATCTTTTTTTATTATTTTCTTTGTATTCTCTCTCTCTCTCTCTCTCTCTCTCTCTCTCTCTCTCTCTCTCTCTCTCTCTCTCTCTCTCTCTCTCTCTCTCTCTCTCTCTCTCTCTCTCTCTCTCTCTCTCTTCTATTATTATAAATATTTAAATATATGCTTTAATTACATTAGGTTTTATCTTAATTTACTTTAATACTTAATAACTGAATTTAAGTTTGGTTATTATTTTATTTAATTATTTATTATATAAGATTAACTGAATTTAAGTTTGGATCTAACTTGGAAGAATTTTTTTTAATCCTTTAAACCATCTACTACTAGAGCTATCTATAGTCATCAATCAGTGATAAACAGTCTAACAAAAATCTATAATTTAAATTCTCATAAAAAATTTATATTCATTCCCAAAAGTCATTTATAATACTCAAGATCTTCATAATTATCATGTATAATCCATCCTGTCCTGAGTACAAAAAGAATCACTATAATAAAAAGAGAACATAACTTGAAGAACCCAGAACAACCTCACACTTCTGCTCCTTTGCCATGACCTGAAATCATTAACCACATATGATGAGCTTAAAAAGCCCAACAGGTCACCAAATACCACTACGGAAAAACACGCGATTACCATCAAAATTTTCGGCGGATCATTTTGCGTCGGTAAACAACTGCGCATGCTGCAACAAAAATTTTACGACACCTTTTACGGCATATATGGCACCGAAATTTTCCAACGTCATATGCGCCGGGAAGTACGTCGGACAAAACTAGCATTTTAGTGGTCCCGGCGCACGTTATGGCGGAAAAAATAGCCGGCGCAATTACCGGCGGATAATGCGCCGGGATTTTTAAACTCAACGACTTAATACCGGTGCATAGTGCACCGGAAAGGTTTTCGGCCTCTTGGACGCCGGAAAATTCGCCGGCGAAAGCCCTATTTTTGAACCCGAGCCCCTCTGGTCGCTCATTTCTTTTGTGGCTTTCTCTCACATCGTCGCTGTTTCGCTCATCGCCCTCCATTGCTCGCCGTAGATCGAGGTCGCCGACGGCCGCCAGACGTCTCCGACAGTCACCGCACATCGTCGACGATCATAGCACTCCTTGCCGGCGAGAGCTCCAATTCCGACCGCTAGTTTTTCGTTTAATTTGTTTTGATTCATGCTGAGTTAGTCTATTATGGAAGCTATACATTTTTTGAGAATTTGTTATGGACAAATATAGAGAGAGTAAGGAGGATCTACAATTGATGCAGAATTTTTCTTTAAGAAAATTATAAATTTGACTTCGTATTGCTTGTAAAATCTGAAATTGAACATATTATTTTATTTTTTAAGAAATAGTTTTAAGTTCATTATGACTAAAATTATTTTGAATAATATTTGATAATATTTGTTCAATGATGGGTAAATGTGTACTGATTTTGTTGGACCTTCATGATTCTTACGTGATATACGTATCTTGACTTTGAGATTAGGTCAGGAACCCCTTGACGATTAGCACAAATATCTAGGAGTTAAGTTTGACTTAATTGAACATATTTGCCATCATTTGAGCCATCCTTTGACTTTGATGTGATAGTTGAGATTGACGAATAGTGTTTAAGTGTTACTTGAAGTTTGTTTAATTTAAACAAAAATATTTTGAGTCGGGCCATTTATTGATTGCCCTACTTCAATTGATCTTAGGATGTCAATTGAATGGCGTAGCTTGAGTGTGGTAAGTATGATGTTATAATTGTCAAATGATAAACCCATCTATTTACACGTTTAGATATCTCGATTGCATGTTTAAAATGAGTGCACTTTGAGCGATCAAGTCTCTAAAATGAGTGCACGTTTTAAAAAAAGCATAAAATTAAATAAAGTATTGCAGAGATGAGGATGCTCATGTGGATGAGTGTCTTTACTCTTAGAGACAATGCAAAATGAGTATATATGTGAAAAGATTAGAGTAGCTCCAGTGGTAGATAATTTTAGAGAGCGTCGCCTTTCATTGTTTGGTCATATAAAACATCAGTCTTCAGATGACTCGATGAGATGTATTAGATTTGGCTTATGTTAAGAAAGGTATAAGTAGACCAAAGGATAACTCTAGATGAGCGAGTGGCTTTACCCTTTGTGATAGGATACAAATTGATCATAATTTTCTACAAGCACCCTATCTTTTTACATATCTATATAGTCAGTTTTAGATATACTTAAGCGCGATAATCCTTTACTTATTTGCTCTTATATGTAGGTTATGGATATTAGAAATCAAAGAAGTTGGATGTATAATTCATTATCTCAAGGTCGAAAGACATTAACAGATGAATTCATTAGTGGGATGAACATTTTCATTCAGCAAACGAAACAACTACCCAGCTTTATATCAGAAGGAAAGTTTCGATGTCCATGTTCTTAACACAAAAGTCTAGTGCACCTAACACCAGATGATGTAACTATTGATCTGTATCGCAGAGGATTCATGCAACGATATTGGTATTGGACTTCTCATGGTGAGTACGATCCACAGTTTGATTATCAATGCAGTCTTTCTACAAGTAGTAATATAGCTGAGGCTGAAAATACGACCAAATCTTGAAGAATTAGTTCATGATGCAACTGGAATACAAATTGAACAAAATATATAAGAGTTACCGAATACAGAGGTACAAAATTTTTATGATTTATTGCATGCTGCCCAGCAACCAATCTGGAAAGGGTGCACCACTCACTCAGAGTTATCTGTTGTTGTGAAGGTGTTAAGCATCAAGGCAGAATATATTGTTGCTCGTGAATGTTTTAAATAATTCATTGGGCTGCTTAAGGAAACCAATCCTACAGATAATTTAATTCCTACAGATCATCGGACAAAGAAGTTAGTTTCCAAGCTTGGTTTGACATATACAAAGATAGATTGTTGTGTCAATGGATGCATGTTATACTTTAAAGAAGATATCTCAGAGATTGAATGCCGTCATTGCAATGCACCAAGATTTAAACCAAAATCTGGAAATAGAAGGAAGTAGAAGGATGTGCCTGTATTCTACTTTCAAAATAACTGACACATAAAATACGGGACATCATACGGACCAGGTTTGACGCTCCTTACTTTTCTTAGAAGAAAGTCCCGAAAGAAGTTCAGGATATGTGGTTTAGAGAGTTTGAGGTATTTATGAGTTTTATTTTTTATGTTAAATAATTTATTCTATTTTACTTAAGCTAAAAATCTTATATATTATATATTATATGTATTTGAATGCAGAAAGAATTTTGTTGGCTGCCCCAGCATAATGAAAGGATTAGAAAGAATTTTGAGAAGCGTGGGTCTACTCGGATGCGCGACATGTTCACAGACATTAGAAAGTTTGTTAAGCGACCATTGTGGATTGGAGAGGCTATATGGGCTTTGTTGAACACTGCTTGGGGCAGCGCAGAGTATACTAGGAGGAGGGATCAAAATCGGTAGAATAGAGCTTCTGATGTTGCGGGCTTGGGTAGTTCCCTTCATATTGGAGGCTCCGTTCCACATACTGAGCACAGACGACGTTTGGTAATGAATTTTATATATTTTTTAAATATTTCTTTAATTTAAATATTAATAAAATTCTCTTAATTCCAACAGGAAGAGATGCTGGGTAGAGAACCGACTCCAGTAGAATTGCATAATCGCACTCATAAGCGATAGGAGGATCAACAATGGATTGATGAGAGAGCAAGAAAAGCCCATATATATATATATATATATATATATATATATATATATATATATATATATATATATATATATATATATATATATATATGTTTAAAAAATTTTATTTTTAGTTTAATTATATATATTTATATTCTACTTTCACATGAGGAGTACACACGGCTTCGAGAGATTCATGCTGCATCAGGTGAGGGCTCTTCTGGCAGCTCTGTGGAGTTTTCTGAGTATCGCATCTGGTCGCAGGCCGTCGGAGGAATGAAGCATGGAAGAGTTTATGATTTAGATATCCAAGCTTAGGCATACGAGGGGATGACCTCCTCTACTGCATCCAGCTTCACATCTAGTTCACATGAGTCCTTACATGATCAACAAATAAGTGCCCTTCAAGCTGAGCTAGAACAAGTAAGGAAATCACAAGCTGATTGGCAAGCACAGCTGCAAGCACAGGTTCAAATGCAGATGCAGGAGCAACACAATCAGTTGTTGGATGAAATGCGCAAGATGAGAGAGCAGCTGAGTGGAAAAGAGGTAGCTCCAGCTGAGGAGGAGTTCACAGAGTCAGAGTAATTTAGTTTTGTTTATATGAACTTGTTTATTTATGTGAACATGTGTTATTGAACAATATGTGATATTTTGAGGTATTTGATGTTATTAAACAATGTCTTTACATGGATATTTATATTTTTGAGTATATATTGAAGCTGTTTATATATGTTATGTGTATAGCTATCTTCTGGAAGTGGTTTTGTATATGTTTACATGTGTGGAAATGCAATTGTTGGCCGGTAAGGAATTTTTTTTGTCAATGTTATAGGTTTCTGACAGATTTTGCGTCGGAAATTCGACGGAAACGACGATACAATAAATCATTACGATCATGTCGTCGTTTATTTGGACGCCGAAAATTACCGGCGCATTTTACGGCGTCCTATATGCCAGCGGTTTCCGGCGTCCAATATGCGCCGTAAACTAGTCGTAGCTTATTTACGGCGCACATCTACGGCGTTTTGTCAGCCAAAAATTTCCGGCGGATTAATATGACGTATACTTCCGGCGCAGTTGTCGCCGGAATGTCCAATTGAAAATCACCGGCTTGGCCAGCATTTTTTACGCCAGTAATGCGTCGGAGAGTGCGCCGGAACATTTTCCGGCGTCTCAAGAAACACCAGAATGTTTTTTCCGACGCGAACCAAACCTGCGCACGAAAATCCGCCGTAAATGCGCCGGAAACCCATGACTACCGACAGATTTTGGGTGTTATCGGCGGATATAATCCACCAGTAATAGCGGGTATTCCTGTATTGTACCTACAACTGAAATCAAAATACGGTATGGAAGCAATATGCATGTCAATAAGTCAAATCATGACAGTCACTTACACGTGATCATTGAATTAATGCAAAAATAGAAATCAGTGCAGAAATAGTAATCAATGCATAAACAATATTAATACAAAGACAGTAGAATTCATAATCATCGATAAATAGTAGAAAATTCATAAAGCTTAATGAACCAGTACACACATCAATTCAATAGAGAAATCGTCATATTAATGACTTCATTTAAATCACTTAAGAAAATATCGTATTCATAATATCAGTACAGTATAAGATCTTATGCAGCGTTAACTCAATATATCAGAAATCAATACATCGATAATGACTATTAAAATCAAATCAGTAAAATCACATCGGAATATATACATGCTATCCAATTATTCTATATCACTTATTCAGTGTATCACATGTTATATCACTTACCCAGTGTATCACATGTTATCACTTACTCAGTATATAACATGTTATCACTTATCACATGTTATAAGATCAGCGCAATGAATTAGTAGCATCAGTATCAGTAACAATCCAGTGATATAGGCAGTATAAATTCATTAGTATCAGTAAATTCGTATAGTTGCAGTAACAATACTGCTAAACATGCAATTTGGTACAGTAGTCATACATAGCAAATAGAAGCACTGGCTATTAAAGTGTTTTTTAGTCTTGTATCAGTATCATTATCATTATCCGTTGGATCAGTAAATAGATTCGTCACTCTTTGCCCGTCGGCATAGTAATCATCTCCTTATAACTCCCAATCAGTATCAAGTGAATCAATAGAGGATAACACCAAATCATATTTAAAGGAAAGTCTGTGGGCCCACCATCCTGTACATGTCAATCAGTCTCCAACCAACGGTTCAACCAGTCTTTACTTGTCTTTACACACACAGCCGTATCAAAGTAATATAACAATACTTTCAATCATGTAACCACATTCAGTTTCATCTCATCAATGCGTTGTATCAAACAGACATGAATTAACTTAATTTAGAAAACCTTTAAAACATCATACAATAGACAATAATCTCAGACAGAATCGAACATATAGCTTCAGAAAATTTCCAAATTACCAAAGATCGTGTAAAATATCATTTCAAAACGTTAACTGTCCTGAAGCACTATTTTTCGACATCAAGATAGTTTTCTATTCGATAAAAATACTTAAGAATACCCGATGAAAAATAACAAATAAATACTCAAAATATATAAAATCATCATTTCTACAACATACCAAAAGTTATGTGGTAAAAGTTTCGTCAATACAAAGATATGCACATTTTTCGGTAACGGAAACCCAAATATGAGCAGAAAAATACCAAAATACGAAATATTTGAAATCAAAAATAGGGGTTTGAATCCTTACTGCGAGACAAACAATTATTCTAATTGTGTCGACGGACAAAAATCGCTTCGCAGCCTTCGAAACCAATCCAGTTATATGGGCAGTATAAATTCATTAGTATCAGTAAATCCGTATAGTTGCAGTAACAATACTGCTAAACATGCAATTTGGTACAGTAGTCATACATAGCAAGTAGAAGCACTGGATATTAAAGTGTTTTTTAGTCTTGTATCAGTATCAGTATCATTATCCGTTGGCTCAGTAAATAGAGTCGTCACTTTTTGCCCGTCGGCATAGTAATCATCTCCTTATAACTCCCAATCAGTATCAAGTGAATCAATAGAGGATAACACCAAATCATATTTAAAGGAAAGTCCGTCAGCCCACCATCCTGTACATGTCAATCAGTCTCCTACCAACGGTTCAACCAGTCTTTACTTGTTTTTACACACACAGCCGTATCAAAGTAATATAACAATACTTTCAACCATGTAACCACATTCAGTTTCATCTCATCAATGCGTTGTATCAAACAGACATGAATTAACTTAATTTAGAAAACCTTTAAAATATCATACAATAGACAATAATCTCAGACAGAATCGAACATATAGTTTCGGAAAATTTCCAAATTACCAAAGATCGTGTAAAATATCATTTCAAAACATTAACTGTCCTGAAGCACTATTTTTCGACATCCATATAGTTTTCTATTCGATAAAAATACTTAAGAATGCCCGATGAAAAATAACAGATAAATACTCAAAATATATAAAAACATCATTTCTACAACATACCAAAAGTTATGTGGTAAAAGTTTCGTCAATACAAAGATATGCACATTTTTCGGTAACGGAAACCCAAATCTGAGCAGAAAAATACCAAAATACGAAATATTTGAAATCAGAAATAGGGGTTTGAATCCTTACTGCAAGACAAACAATTATTCTAATTGTGTCGACGGACAAAAATCGCTTCGCAGCCTTCGAAACCAATCCAGTTATATGGGCAGTATAAATTCATTAGTATCAGTAAATCCGTATAGTTGCAGTAACAATACTGCTAAACATGCAATTTGGTACAGTAGTCATACATAGCAAGTAGAAGCACTGGCTATTAAAGTGTTTTTTAGTCTTGTATCAGTATCAGTATCATTATCCATTTGCTCAGTAATAGAGTCGTCACTCTTTGCCCGTCGGCATAGTAATCATCTCCTTATAACTCCCAATCAGTATCAAGTGAATCAATAGAGGATAACACCAAATCATATTTAAAGGAAAGTCTGTTGGCCCACCATCCTGTACATGTCAATCAGTCTCCAACCAACGGTTCAACCAGTCTTTACTTGTCTTTACACACACAGCCGTATCAAAGTAATATAACAATACTTTTAATCATGTAACCACATTCAGTTTCATCTCATCAATGCGTTGTATCAAACAGACATGAATTAACTTAATTTAGAAAACCTTTAAAATATCATACAATAGACAATAATCTCAGACAGAATCGAACATATAGTTTCAGAAAATTTCCAAATTACCAAAGATCGTGTAAAATATCATTTCAAAACGTTAACTGTCCTGAAGCACTATTTTTCGACATCCAGATAGTTTTCTATTCGATAAAAATACTTAAGAATACCCGATGAAAAATAACAAATAAATACTCAAAATATATAAAATCATCATTTCTACAACATACCAAAAGTTATGTGGTAAAAGTTTCGTCAATACAAAGATATGCACATTTTTCGGTAACGGAAACCCAAATCTGAGCAGAAAAATACCAAAATACGAAATATTTGAAATCAGAAATAGGGGTTTGAATCCTTACTGCGAGACAAACAATTATTCTAATTGTGTCGACGGACAAAAAACGCTTCACAGCCTTCGAAACCAATCCAGTTATATGGGCAGTATAAATTCATTAGTATCAGTAAATCCGTATAGTTGCAGTAACAATACTGCTAAACATGCAATTTGGTACAGTAGTCATACATAGCAAGTAGAAGCACTGGCTATTAAAGTGTTTTTTAGTCTTGTATCAGTATCAGTATCATTATCTGTTGGCTCAGTAAATAGAGTCGTCACTTTTTGCCCGTCGGCATAGTAATCATCTCCTTATAACTCCCAATCAGTATCAAGTGAATCAATAGAGGATAACACCAAATCATATTTAAAGGAAAGTCCGTCAGCCCACCATCCTGTACATGTCAATCAGTCTCCTACCAACGGTTCAACCAGTCTTTACTTGTTTTTACACACACAGCCGTATCAAAGTAATATAACAATACTTTCAATCATGTAACCACATTCAGTTTCATCTCATCAATGCGTTGTATCAAACAGACATGAATTAACTTAATTTAGAAAACCTTTAAAATATCATACAATAGACAATAATCTCAGACAGAATCGAACATATAGTTTCGGAAAATTTCCAAATTACCAAAGATCGTGTAAAATATCATTTCAAAACTTTAACTGTCCTGAAGCACTATTTTTCGACATCCAGATAGTTTTCTATTCGATAAAAATACTTAAGAATGCCCGATGAAAAATAACAAATAAATACTCAAAATATATAAAAACATCATTTCTACAACATACCAAAAGTTATGTGGTAAAAGTTTCGTCAATACAAAGATATGCACATTTTTCGGTAACGGAAACCCAAATCTGAGCAGAAAAATACCAAAATACGAAATATTTGAAATCAGAAATAGGGGTTTGAATCCTTACTGCGAGACAAACAATTATTCTAATTGTGTCGACGGACAAAAATCGCTTCGCAGCCTCCGAAACCAAGTTTTTCCTTTCTCTTTCCTTCTCTTTCTCTCTCTTTAAAACGTGTCAAACAATCCATATATAGAGAAAAAAAATATTTACGTTCGTACAAACGATATTTACATTCATCCCGGGACGATCGGCTCTGTACACAGATCGTGCATATGTAATTAATTTTGTCCTTGGACGATGGGCTCTGTCAAAAAAATTTGTTCAGTTCGTACAGACGAACTCATGGTTCGTACAGTCGAACATGCAACTTGTTCTGTTTGTACAGACTAACATGCACTTGTTCAGTTCGTACAGACAGTTCATACAGACTAACTGCATAAAAAAATCTTAAATTCAAGGGTTCTCACACCTAGTTCTTTAATTAACAAAAATGCATTTATGCAGTTGTAGGTCATTGGGTTGAAAAATAAATATGGGGTTTCTATAAAAACCTAAGGCTTCAAATATCACTATAGAAGTATAGAAGCTCCAAAGACCCATGGCTTCTAAGTTATAGAATACTTACTATACTAGAGCTAGTTTGGTGGTATTTGACTGTAGCACATCCATTTGGAAGAAATAGAGGCGACTGAAATATTTTTGTTTTACTATCCACGTTGTCACCGCCATTCTTTGCAAAAGACACAAGCAAATTATATGAAAAATAAATATTAGTCAGAGCAGTTATTATAAAAAGCTTATGAACTTAAATTTAATTAAAACAAAATATTAACTCTTTTTCAGGCTTCTTTGGTCGCTTCATTTGATTTTGCTTTTGATACTTTAGTTTTGAAGAGCATTTTGCAAGTTTGGAGCTCATCCAAATGTGAGAGAAGGAAATTGGAGAGAGAGAGAAAAAGAAGAAGATGAACAAGGGAAAAAGAGAGATATCAATGCCCAAACACTTCTTTCATAATCTGCATATTTCCCATTCTAAAATACATTTCTCTTTCACATAGCCATTAATGATTGATAAGCACCACTCTAAACTTCTCCTTTTTCTAACTTTAAATAAAACTAAGTATGAAACTTTACTTTTAAGCTTTTAGTGTAAACACTCATAATGCAAATGCATAGAATGAATTTCTAAACTTTCCCATATTTCATATTGAACCCAACTAACAATAACAAGTATCTAACCCACTTATTTGCTCCAACTCATCACTTATGCTAAATGCAATTAAGAGAAAGAAGAATTGAAGCAATTTTATAAAATATTAATGCAAATTCTTTGTTTACCATTGATAATGAGTGATTTGATCGATATATGATTATAGAAATACGAGTGGATTTAAGCTATTAAGATGATAATCATGTTGCCAATAATTCAAAATCATTTTTTGATTTCCATTAGAGTTTATAAATGAAGCTCTGATTTGTATTCAAGAAACTTTTTTCCACACACAGAATGACTATATTGCAAAACTTCAATGCATGCAAAATTTTTTGAAGAACATATGGCAGCTCCCCCTTTTTATTGCAAGAATTGAAAAAGATGAAGAAAAGAAGCAAAAGGAGTGACCTTAATTCATTACTAGCAAGTTTATATACAATATTGAGGCACAAATATGTGTCTAAACTTTCCAATCTAATTAACATTTATTAGGCATGAACACAACATCAATTGCTGACAATATTTATTATAAGCACCATATATATATCTAACACATGACAACTAAAATGCACGCGCAATAGAGAGTGTGTTAAGAATAGATATATTCCATCATGTATGATTTGCATGTTTTCAAGAAAACTTAGGCTTCGTTTGGGACGGCTTTTTTTACAGCTTCTTAAAACAGCTTTTTAGTAGGAAGAAAGCATTTATGTAGTTTTATTTTTTATACTAGAAAGTTGTTTTAAGTAGGAAGAAAGCCGTCCCAAACGAATCCTTAATCTCATCACCTTTATATCTTTATCAAATTCCAACTCAAGTGAATAATAATACAAAAAATGAGCTACATTTATTGATATCTTTTTTGTATGAGGTTTTATGCTTCTATCATCTCCTCCTAGCATTTATGTTTTCCCATCATAGTGTAGAAAACACCTATAAGTTTCCCTTTAGATGGATTCCTGTTGACTTAGTGTTGACCAAACATAGAGGGCCAATAAGCCTTTAAAATCCTTCTCAATTACTTTAAGTAGAATGATAAGGTTGTCCTCCTTTTTAAATTGAATCCTGTGGATCCTTTAATTTAGATTGGGCCGAACTCAACTCGACCAAAACCAATTTGATTCCAAACAAGTGGCTATAACCGAAACTCATCAAGTCAATTTGACTCGACTCGAAACCAATTCAAAATCAACAGATTCAATCAACACCGACTAACTCATCAGGTTAATTGGAATCAAATTGATGTCTATTAGAACAAACCAGCTCAATCCAAATCAAACTCATTTAAATAAAAATCAAGTTCAACATTAATTGAATCCGAATAAATCAAATCAATATTAATTAAATCAAAATTACTGCCATCAAAATTGAAAGCAATGTAGTAATTTAGAGGGCTGTTACAAGGGGCGATTATCGTTTGGTGCCATCAAAATTGCAGGAGGCCCAGACGGTTTTAAATTTGTTCGAACAAAAGACACAACTCACTTTGATATCAATCAAGATGTCATAGGTTCAAATATACTGTGCCAATCAAGATGTCATAGGTTTGAATCTTTAGTGTGTGCTGTCGTGTGATGTGGATATGAATTTATCTTAATTGATTTAAATATAATAATAATAATAATAATAATAATAATAATAATAATAATAATAATAAATCTCCAAGCATCCGTCTTCTTTATCCTCGGAGCAATCACACAAACCCCAGTTTTGCTCTCGAGCTCTGCATGCACGAGATCCCTTTCTTCTTCGATCTAGACGCACGCAAGCTCTTCCTCCTTCGGCTATCTTACGCGTCGGGCTCCTGGTTGACCCTCTCCCACGCTGAAATATATCTTCTTCTCGAAAGAATAAGCTTCCTTTCTGAGATTAATTGCTGTAAGGGTTTCTTTTCATTTTCAAATGGATTAGCCATGTATTTCTGCGGCTTTCAAGATTTAATGGCTGCTCTTTATTTCCCTTAATATGTTTTTTTTTTTTTTTTTTTTTTTTTAACAATTTTCCTCCCAAATGGATATATCTATTTCCCTTTATTTTAAGAATCTTGATTGCAAAAGAACTCATGATGTTTTCTTACCAAAATGCTGAAATCATGAACTTCCTTTCAGTGAAACTGAATAAATAAAACTTGCTAGAGATTCTCTTTCTTTGAAAACTATTGATGCAGATTTAATGCAACCTAAGAATCTTTCCACTCAAGTTAATTCTTCTTCAATCCGTCCAAATAAGGAAACCATACAATCACTTCTACAAAGAGGTATCATGCCCTCACCTTTGTTATGGACAAGGGTGCCACCTCTAACCCTTCTCCAAAACACTTGGCAAATAATAAATTCACAAAAACTTAAAAAAAAAACAATAAATAAAACACTCTTGCATGTTGTACTTGTGTGAAGGATGTGTTAATGTTGAACTAGAGATTGAAGTTATGAAGAATGAACTAGGAAACTTTCTTTCTTCAAAAAATTTTTTTTTTTGGCCAAGAAAAGTTTTGCAATTTGGGTTCTAGAGTTTTGCAATAAAGGGCATGACAAGTAATTGTTAATAGGCTAGGGTGAGATGCAACAATGTGAATGGGAGAGAAAAGCTAAGTGCAGGGAGGGAGGTCTGGAGCTAATTGATGAGAGAGATGGCGAGAGAGAAAAAGAGGGATTAAGTGAGAGAGCAGGATCTTTTCTTTTGTGTGTGGGAAATGGGGGTTTCTATGCGAGAGATCTGTGAGCAAGTGAGGCATGGGATCAGGCGATTGTGATTTGCGTTTGACATGTATGGGTATGGGAGTAAAAGGGATGGCAACATGTGACATTCTACATGAATCAATCTAGTTAAACATGATTTATTTTATTTTGAATGGTCTAAAGAACCCTAAACATAATCAATAAATGTCATATTACTTGTAAAGGTTGTACAGTTAATTTACCTTATTTATGATATTAATTGAGCTTTAAGTATAAGCAGGAGAGTTAATGAAACACAAACAGTGGAAGATGAAAATGTGCAGCTATAGCCTCTCATTAGGTTAACTATACCTTAATTAGGCTAGCTTAGCTTTGACAAAGTCAATTCAAGCACCAATATTATAATTGAGTTACATAACTATCAATTAAATATGTGAAATTAGGGTTTTAGTGTCCTTCATTAACACCATAGATGATTAATCGTATTCAATTGACCTCTATCTCGAGGTAAATAATTTACTCCAACAATAACAACAACAAGAAGCCTTTATACTACTAGAGGTAAATAATTTACTCCAAATGAATAAAATGTGTGGCTATAGTAGGGTGCATTCTTTGTGCGCTTCTTAGGAGAATCTTAACTCCACCAAAACATACTCGTAAAAAATATTTAGCTTTATTTTTGCAAAATCTGATTTAAAGTGCAATATGCATGGGATTTATTTTAGCTCTTAGGTTTATTAAACCAATGCATATTTATGCCAACTTAGCTACTAGAGGTTGTTGAATTAACTAGGGACTAAGGGAGCATGGTTGCTAATTCATTTTTAGGCTTGTTGAACTAATAAGAAGCTAATTTGTTTCTTGGACTTACTATATGCCAACTTAGCTACTTTGGCTTGTCGAATTGACATGGCAACCTGACCTCAAGCTTGTGAGTTGAGAATGGTAGTTCGACCTTTATTCATATTGAACCGAAACTCGATAGTTAAGCTCATTATTGCACCCACAGACCCATTGAGCATAAGATTTGTAATTGACTCAGATGTTGGAGCCTATTGATTTAACAATATAACTCGACCCTTAGATTTGTGAGCTAATGATGCTAGCTTGTCCTTTAGGCTAGTTGAAATGATAGGGAATAGTAGGTGAATGTATTTGTTGAATCAATGAGTGTGTATGCAAACTCAACTATTGGAACTTTTTGAATTGAAATGGTAGTTCAACACTTAGGCTTGTGAGCTAAAAAGTTTCACCGAATCTGCTCTTACACTTATTAAATTGACCTTTAGGCTTATTGAACTAGCAAGATTGAGATTATTTGGTCCTTGAACATCTTGAACCATCAATAGTGTCGACACATCTAGTAGAGCCTAATAAATTGACATGGCAATTCAGCCTTCAAGATGGGGAGCTTAGGGTGCAACTGGGAAAAAAGGTAACATCGGAAATCATATAATGAGAGTTTTTTAATGGACACAATGTTAGTAGAAGGCATAGAAACATGTTGAACAACACTTAACAACATTTATTCTAGTGATATGAATGTCATAAATCATAATGCTGCTCTTGTAATTAGAGAGCCATCAACAACTCAGTTTTGCCTAATACGTGGATATGAAAAGCATTCTTTGATGACAAATGTGCATGTGATATGTTGATTCCGATACAATGATCCATGACTTAATGATGGCATTATTTGAGGCTTTTAATCCATAAGCACAAACTTATTTGAGAGTACTTAGGAGCAAACATCATAGAATTTTAGGATTTTTTATCATCTTCAATAATTCTCTAAGACTTTCAATTTTCTCTTTATTAAATTCTCCTTGATTAAAGCTTGCCTCCAACTTTGTTTGAGTAGATGAGTAGATGCCTTCAATATGAGGGTTGATCAACTTTAACAGGGATCAGAGAAGCTCTCCAAACTATTGAGCAATGTTTAAAATTGTGCAATTAGGTATTGAGACGTTTTTTATTCATGAGGCGAGTCGTAAGCCTCAAGACGTTTTGAGGCGTAAGCCTCAAAATTAAAAAATTGCGTAAATTGATAATAAATTTCAAAAGTGATTTTTTGTATGATACCTAAATAATATGTTAAATGATGACATATTAACTTTCTATTGAATTATGAATTAACAAATTGACAAACACATGAAACAAAAAATTGCACAAGATATAAAGTGTCAATTAATAAATTGCATGAAATAGAATTAAAATTTAAATTTTATAAAACCAAAACAATATTAAATATAGAAATTGCATAAAAGTATCATATAACATCAAGTTCAACTCCATTTCTTTTTATCAATTCTCTACTCATTTACATTTAATTCTTAATAAAAGCTGAAACAGTTAGCAATAACTTAAGAATTAACTGCACTGTCATCACTGAAGTAGTCTTTATCTATGTTATTGCATGACAAATTGGTCTATCCCCTGCCTCATTCAATAGAGTTGAATGCCTCACAATATGCTTATTTTTAATTTATTTAAATTATATTCATCTTTTAGAAATATTTTCATCAACATAAATATGAGATTAATGCTCCAAAATTTTTAGGGTGGTTGTGTGCAGCTTTGAAGTGATTGTCGGTGACGACTATGACGGTGTTGGCTACGGCGAAGGCCGCGGGATGGAAGTAGAGGAAATCAAAGTTGTTGCGCTCGAATGTGCATGAAGGCATGATTTATATTAGTTTTAACAAAAAAAGTATACAAAGTGGGTGAGGCGTAAGCCTCACACTAGCCAGGCGAGGCGTGCCTCAAGGCGGGCCTCAACCAAGTTGAGGCGCAGGCCTCATAAAAAAGTTAGAGGCGTAAGCCTCGAGGCATTTTTCACTAGAATTGCGCTGAGGCAGGCCTCAAGGCGAGCCTCATATTGTGCAATTTTAAACAATGCTATTGAGCGCTATTAAATTTCGTTCAAGAAATTATTTTTATTTCACATAACATTTTATACAAGGCAATATATAGACTAATCTAGAAATTAAATAAGGAAATATGTATAATAAATGTCAAATTTAAAAATAGGTATGAAATTTGTTTCTTTGCGTAAATTCATGAGATCCTAATTTTCTTCTTTAGCATGTATCAACAGATCATGTTTTCTTTCGATGTCATGAATATGTGGGATCATGATTTTCATATTTGCATTAACGCATTTCAACAATAAAAAGATCTATAGCAATTTCATGCCTTCCAACAGTACATGTATGTCATCACAATTTTGATTTGCATATGCATAAACATAAATCTATTTACATATATAAAAACACATAATATATGAGTATATGATAAATAAATGTGCACATATACAATAATCAACTTTTCAAAAAGGAAATATTAAGTGTATATATATAAATTTTAGAAAATATCTCAAAAGTAATAAGTTCAGCTGGAATTAGTTTTTTTTTTTGAGACAGTTAGGCCAATTAAGGCAGACTCACACACGCATCCCATACATAATACTTGAACTCAAGACCTCTTAGTTAATAACTTAAGCTTCCAACCAACAGACCAAGGTGAGCTGTGTGGAATTAGTTTGAAAGTTTGCTGAAAATTACTCAACTTCAACTTGACTAGAATTTTACTCAAAATCTATGATTTCAAATTGAGATTGGTTGCTTGAATAGTATATACTATTCCGTTCATTTTAAGTAAACATTTTAAATGGCAAAGATGTAAGGCATGGCATTTTATCTTTCACAAGTTGCGTGGCAAACCCCATGAAATTATTAAAACAACAACATCAAGCCTTTATCCCACTACGTGGGGTCGGCTACGTGAATATTTTTTTCTCCATTGTGTCCTATTAAAAGTCAAATTCCCGTTTAAATCTAATAAAGAAAGGTCATTCATAATATTTTCTAACCATGAAATTATTAAAACATAGATAAATTTCAAAATTTAAAGTCCATGGCCATAATTCTTATTCTAATTTTAAAATGGGACATCAAAATAAAGGAAGATGAGCATCCATTCGGCCTTTACTTCGACAAACACAAGTGGTATTTCAGTAATAGAAATGTCCAAGCATTTTTTTTTAATATAGCCATTATAAAAAAATGCTCTAATCGAGATGTCCAAGTTTTAGTCATTATACTTAGTTTGGATTAGGTTAGTAGTTAATATGTAGTTAAGGGTCATTGTGGGTTGAAATAGTGTCATTATAATCTATAAATAATAGTAAATTTAGAGGAATATGTAATTAAATGAATTGAGCCCTTCCTTTCTTATTCCTTCTCTATTTTTTTTAGATGTAAGTAACCTAAAATTGCCTAGTTATCCTTTCATTTCACTTAAGTAACCCTTATTTTCCCCTTCTTCCTCAATAATTTTCCACTTACAGTAGCTGCCGAATCAAAACAACATAACATTTTCTATGTATAACAGTTGTCAGTTCCGAAAGCATATATCACTTGGTGCTCTCGTTGAGCCTCATTGACAGATGCTCAATTGTCATCAATATGCTCAATCACTGTCTCTGAGCTTTGTCACATCTTCAAACTCCATCACATCTTCCAAAGCATTCATCCTTTACCCCAACCACGAATTCTTCCAATACCCTTTGCTCTGATGAAGTGGTCAATACCCTTTGCTCTGATGGCACCTTCCAAATCTACAGTCTGCTAGCCTCATCACATATCCAACATCCAAATTCTTAGAACATATCAACAACATTTCATGGCAACTTTCACTGGTTTGGAAGAGGGTTATTGGGTAAGACACAACAATCATGATGATAAATTAGTCTGTCCTTGCTACCATAAAGGTTATTAGAGTGATTCACAAAGCAAGTAGAGAGTTTTGAACAACATTATCAAAATGAATTATTAGCAACACCAATAGATTCCACATTCACGGTTGTTCTTTCAACAAAAAAAAAAAAAAGGATTAGCCAAAATCCATTATCACTTAGGTAAATCATCAGGTTATGTTGTTTGATGAATGTGAGAAACTCATAAATAGAATATTCTTAAAGAAAGATAAGATAGTTAAATCAGGCGGAACACTTCACTTTGAAAATCATATTATGGACATCCAAAGTCCAGATAAAAACAAGAAGCTGTTAGCAAAGTTTAATAAGTCAATTGTAGAACTCGAGTTATAAGAAGGGTAGTTGTGTAGAAGGGAATGTCTCATACATAGCGTGGATGAATCAAACATCGAAGGATCATTCTAAGAAAGTCACAAATAGTTGCAATTAAAGAATTGGTAGCTTCATCAAATCTATTAATACAAACATTTATGATGTCTGGCTTATTTTATTAGTTCTCATGGAGCCAAGTCTTGAAGGGAGCCTTATCTCATAGGATCCACTTGAGAAATTATAGTTAGACAAATGGTCGCCATCTCCATTACTATCAGGGGATCAATGTGAGTTATGACAGACAGTCATCCATCGTCTATAACATTGTTAATGGTCCAACCTGTGCTTCATGACCAAAAAATAATTTATCGGTTTCCTACTTGATTATTTGCTTGTCCTATCTCAAAGTTTGGTCTTGATGGCGAGGTTAATTTTGAAGAGATGGAGAAATGATAGTAATGTGCTAGTGCTAATAATCATAATAAGTAGTTTGGGTTGGGATGATGGTTAATAAGTCATTATGGGTTGAAATAGCTCCAATCGTCCATAAATATTCCCAACTAGGGAATATGCATCAAAATAAAAAGATATAAGTATTCCCTCTATTATTCTCTCTTTCCTCTCTAATTTTTTTTAGACTTATGCATTCCACATTGCCTAATTATCTATTCATCTCTCTTCCTTAATCCGTACTTTTCCCTTTCTTATTTTCCTCCTATAGTAGTTAATAGATCAAAAGAAAATTAAATATACTATGTATGGCAACTGCCAATTCTAGAAATGTGTTTCAATGAATGAGGGAAATGAATAGCTACAAAGGTGCCTCTATTGAATCAATCGAAGATTTGATTATATATGTGACTTGAGGGAAGAAAGACATTAGATTTAGGGCTTTGATATTTTTGCAGGCTCCTAAGAGAGTAAACTAATCAATAAAGCATCATTTTATTAGGCTAAAATACAAATAATTTTTTTCATTCATACATTTAAAAAAAAAAAAAATAGATAAAAAAGTTATTTATAATAAATTTAAATTTAATTTGATAATTTAATTTAAGTTATCACACCAAGGGACATGGGACAATGCCTTGGCCAGTGGGGCGTACATCCCGTTGGTCCAAAACCCTCTGGTTGACTTGGAAAAATTTATTGCACCTCACCCTCTAAGGAGAGCACCAAGCAAGACCCAAAAATACCCTTTTAAGGCCTAATTTTTTTAAATAAATAATTGTGCTCCTCATCAACAACAAGATCAAGCCTTTGTCCCACTATGTGGGGTCAGCTACATGAATCGTTTTTCGCCATTTTGTCCAATTAAAAGTTAAATTCTCATTTAAATCTAATAAAGAAATATCGTTTCTAATATTTTCGCCATTGTGCTCCTCATCAACAATGAAAAAATCGTAAACATGAGATTCAGGTTTTGTTTGGGACAATTTTCTTATTGTTTTCTACAATAGCTTCTGGTATAAAATTTTTTTGAAAGCAGCGAAAAAGAAGTGGCCAAAAGTTGTCCCAAATGATGCCTAAGTGAAATAAGAAGCATTTTTTATTAGAAGCTTTTATGAATGTTTGAAAAGAGTATTTATGGTATAGAATAGGCTACTTACTTTCTATAAACGTATATTAAAAGCATGATTGACCCTTTTTGGTGGAAAAACTCGCTAAAACGAAATTCCAAGAAAGCAAGACCCGGCAACTATAAATTGACCCCCAAGTCAACTAGACCTCATGAAAAATTTTCAAATAGTTATTGCTCCTACAGAAAATGACACAGTAACATACATTTCTTAGATAAAGAATAAGAAAATAGAGAAGACTTACTCGGTTGTGGCGGAGGTCATCAAGCTCTAAACTCTGAAGCATTCATTTTACATGGTTGGATCTCTCTAGGAAACCTAGGTCGAAGAATTGCCAAGGCTTGTCGAGGATTAGATCAATGCGTGAGCATGTTTGCATTCTCAATGTGGGTAGAGAGATATTGTGAAAGGGAGAGGTAGGGATGATAAGAAAGAATGGGAGAACAAGAGGAGGAAACTTCCTAAGCCATTAAAGGCTCTTTTGCCTTTAGGGCTTCACCATGCTGAATCGATGAAGATTTCGGCCGATGTTGGTTGGTTTGTTTAAATGGTGATGTGATTGGCTTTTGTCCATATCGATGGGTAGTTAACCATCCAATCCACAGTCAATCAAGAACAACTCAAAGTCTCTAATTATATTTGCTTATAGATTAGCTACATTAAATCTTGAATTGAGTCTAATAGTTAGCTAACTTTGATTGGAGCTTAGTTCAAATAAAATATTAATTTAATTTTGATTCATTTTTAGTCTTTCATATTTTGAAGTTTTTGGTGGCAGGAGTGCTTGTTTGTCGCCATGAGGTCAGTATTCTGGAGGTTCAAAGTTTGCAGATATTTATGTTGCTTTGACCTCAGTACAACCATGAGTTTACAGTCTGACACAACAAGAGGCCAATGACTCCCGAGATGTTGTGATATATACAATATATATTTTCGCTTCTCCTTGTCGTATTATATTCAATTATGGTGTTAGTTATTCTTTCATATCCGAGCAATATTTTGATTCTCTTGGTTTGTCTTCCATACCATTATATATTTCGTTATTTGTGGTTTTGCTTACGAGAGATGGCATGGTTGCTAGTATGGTCTATTTTTCTAATTTGAAGTTTTTAGATAGAATTTGGAGACCTGATTTGATTTTATTGCCTATTTGTATATTTTATTTATTTTGGGTATGGACTAGATGAGTCAGTATGGGGCTTGGATTGATTGCCCGATAAAAAAGTTAACTCTTTATCAGAGTGGTGAGAGTTTTGTATTTCAGGGAATCATGAGAATTTTTTCGTCTGATTTTTGCTTTAAAAGTGGATAGACTTTAGAGAAAAGTTTTTCAATATTTTAAGCATTTGTTAGAGATGTGAGGATCTCTTCTATATCTATGAGCAATGTCAAATTTTATCGGAATTTGATCTCCTCATAGCTAAACAACAATACCGAAGGAATAATGCAGCAGAAATCAGTATGAAAGAAAGAGATTATTGGCTAATTCTCTTGATAAAGGTACAACAAATCAATATACAAGTTGATATACTATTCGAGAGGTTGATCGACTCCCCACAAATCCTAGGCACCGCTAGGAACAATTACAAAGAAAAACTACAACGAACACAATCGCATAATGAATATTAAACTACCTAGTTAGCCTCATGTAAGTCTCCCTAATTCCCTCCCAAATTTCAATTCAAAACAATCCCTTTTCCTTAAATAAATCTTTCCTAATTTTCTCCCAAATCTCAATTCAAATTAGCCCCCTTTCTATAAATAAATCTTTCTTAATTCCCTCCCAAATTTGGATTCAAATTAGCCCCGCTTTCCCTAAATAAACTTTCCTAATTTCTCCTAATTTTGGCTTCCTATGGTAAGTAATTAAATAAGGATTTATTCCCATCATCCCTCCTAGTGGGGCCACAGGCTCTGTCGGTCCATCAATACTCCCCTCCCAAAGAGCTACCATGTCCTCACAGTGGAACGAATGAAACTACTGTTGAATTATGCGGTACGATTCCCATGTTGTTTTATAGTTGAGCATATCCTTTCACTCGATCAACACTTCTCTAGTTCCTCATGCTGTTGAGCAGACTCCTTTCACTTCCCTTGGCTCTAGGATTATCTCCATTTCTTTTGTCAAGGTGATCGGTAGCGTCGTTGATGGATTGTGGTCACTAATAACTTTTCTCAGTTGGAACACATGGAACACTGAGTTATGGTGGAAGTAGGGATTATTCACAGTACCAATCCTCTCCACCACTTCATAAGGCCCATAATACTGTGGTAATAATTTTTCATTTTTTCTTTGAGCTACGGTCTTCTGTCTATAGGGTTGAATCTTCAAATACACTTTATCACCTACCTTGAACTGCATGTTGAAAGACTTCAACCTCTCCTTTATAGTTGCCCTTAAAACTCCACTAATGTTGCCCCCGTCACTTCCCAGGAATAACACCACTATAAGAACTTTGGCCTTGAATAGAAAGAGACTGCAACATCTTTGCCCAAATTATGTGTTTGTATTGATTTGCATTTTGCTACATAATTCTTCTGCGCCTCTGAATCCAATCATCACCAATAAATCCTTTGCCTTTGATCTTCGAATGGATCTAACCATGTAGTGGATGTTTTTCATTATGAATAGATAAGTCAACACAGGATCCTTATATTGCTTAGATTTGCCGTCCAGGTTAGTTTGAAGAGCTTGCATAATTCACATTGTAACAATTGTCAATTGGTAATTTGAATCTTCTCCCACCTTTTCATACTCCTGAAAAACTAATTCAAAGTTGATTGATAGTCGAATAAAAACTTCACATAGTTAATTGTATAGCTAGTCAGAGGGTGCATAGTTCCATCCATCACACCAATTTTTGTTGCATCTTCTTCCACTGCTTTTTAAAATCACCAAAAATTTCTTGAGTAGTTCAGGCTAAGTTCCTTGAAAGATTATGAGCATCATTCCTCAACTTAGAACAAGTTTTTCCTTTAAATATCATTTCAATCTCAGAATGAAGCTTGCACATTATTTAATACATGTGTAGAAGCACAAACAACTTCTCTGGTTAGCATCTCCAAAACTAAAAAGCATCAACACATTGTCTGTTGTTACTTCAACTAAGCAGCGATCCCTTTTAACATTGTTACCATTAAAAATTTGATCACAGAATTTTCTTTCTACAGCAAATAGGAGTTTCACAACAATCCTCATATAGTGAACCCACTTTCCAATTTTGGAATCTAGAACCTCCCATGGCCTCTTCTGTATATCCTCTTTATTGAGCTTTCTCACGCCTTTCACCCTGAATTGACCTCACCATAGTTTTAAGAGAAGCCTTGGGTTTGGACTGACCAGGATTCCCCTTGATCCTCACCTTCTTCGCTCCCATCATGAATTCCAATATGAAGCTCCCGAACTGCTGCCATTGTTGCTTCTCTCAAGTGAGTTTCTAGCCTCCACCATCTGTGATAGCTTTATAGGCTCCCCCAACCCTTGTGGCCTCAATAACCGGACAATGGCCCCGATCTCTAGCTTGATCCCCTTCATGAAATTCCCCTTCAACACTGTCTCAGATAGTCTCCCCAATAGGCTAGAAAGGTACTTAAACCTCTCTCGATAATCCATCATTGTCCCTACCTAAACCAGAGAAAAGAACTGCTCGTAAAAGTCTCCTTTCTTACTCGTTCAGAAATATTTTAATAAATTATCTTTGAACTCGCTCTACGATCGGATTAAATCTCTCATCTCTCTCCAGTGATACTGTGATAAGGCCTTCCCCTCCAAACATAAATTTGTCGTCATGAGTCTCTTCTCGGTTAGCCCATTCACTGCAAAGTACCTCTCCATCTTATGTATCCATCCATGAGCATCTTTCCCCTAAAAAATGGGCACTTCAGTTTTCCCACTTTTGGATCCCTCTGCCCCAACTTTCTCTTCCACCTCCGGCTACTCTCATGTGGCGATTGTTGTGATCTCTCCATTATTTTTTGCCACCCCTCCCACTTTCATAGAAATCTTCTTCCTCAAATTCAGCCCTCGTATCTTCCTCCCAATTTCCCGTGGTTATTGTTTTAAGAGATGATATATTTTCTCTGTCGCCCAAGATTTCTACTTCTCAATCATCCCTCATGGTGTTGATATTGGGGGTTTTACCAAACTCTCTTGGCCACTCTTCGGTGCTCTCACCTCCGATGTTGTTGATTAGGTGTAAATCTCCAATATTTTATTTATCATGTCCTCTAGGTTAGAAAACGTTCCTTCCATGGATGAAAATCGTTCCTCAACTTCAGATTTGAGTTGGCGAACTTCTCATTCTAGTTTCTCTTCCAAAGCATCCAATTTCTTAACTGACATAGGTCCTAAAAAATTGCTCTGATACCAACTTGATAGGAATCCAATCTCACAGTAAAAACATCAATACATAAGGAAAAATATAGCAATATATTTTTCTGTTCGAAGATTAACTTAAATGTACACAATATTTTGAAGTGATGCTTACTTTGCAATACATGAAAACTTTCAAACTAGAAGATGGGTTCGTGCATCCCTTTGTCGATAACCACATGGCTATGAGAGTATATTATGATAGACATCTTAGAAGGATTACTAGAGACACCATGAGGGTAGGGGTGTCAAAACGGGTCAACAAGTCGTGTTTGGATCTGACCCAAATCTAGTCAACATGAACCCGACCCGTTTAATAAACGGGTTAAAAAATTTAACTCGAATCCAACCCGCTAGCAACCTTAATGTGACTCGATAACCCATTTTAATTAAAAATAATACTTTTATTAGCTTATTAATCATATATTTTAGGTTAATTGATAAAAAAAATAAGGAGATTACACCAATATATAAAAGAAATTATGAAAAAAAAAATTAAATGAGTCAATTTCGGGTTAAAATCAGGTTGATTGGTCAACCTAAACCTGTCCCGTTTATTAAATGAGTCAACCCGAACTCGTATTGTTTGAGTCAGATTCGGGTCGGGTTGGTGGGTCAGGTCATTTATTGACATCTCTATATGAGCGATTAATTACTTACTCATTTTAATGGGCCATTTTAGCTAGGTCTTGCTTTGATTTCATGCTTGAAGAAGGCTATTTTGTTTGGAGGCACCTTAGGTTGCTTTCATTATTATTTTGATAAAGGAAAACAAGTTTCTTTTTAATTTTTGGAAGGACCATTTGGGATTTGATAAACATAAAACCAAAGTGAAAAAACCGGCTCTTAGCGAAATACAAATGGGTAGATCGGTGTGGTAAATCGGACAGTAGTCCGTACATTGAGATGCTACAATTGTGGCATTTGAAGACATGGGATGAAAGCCTTCCCTACATGCAATTTGTTCAACTGATATCCTTGGGACAACATTAATGTCACCAATTAAGGTGTGTTTAGGGTTCTTATTATAATGCACTTTTGAATTGGCATAGAGGAGGATAATATTATTGAAGAGAAGGAACCGTGTGAGCACTGCAATCATTCACAAAATACGACTGATGTAAGAAGAAAATCTAAAAAAATCTCAGGAAAGATACAAGCACATGATTAAGTGCACTTTTTATGAAGGATATTTTCTTGGTTAAACTAGTGTAAATATTGAAAAACGATGTATAAAACATCAAGTCCATTCATTATGTTACTCCAAAATGTACAAGTGATTTGTGAAAATACATTTTGATTAGACCTGTCTTCCAAGCGTTTACTATCATCATTACAAAGAATGTAAAGTTGTTTTAACCACCACTATTTGATGATGAAAAGAACATAATTGGGTGATTCTTATGGTCAGAGATCTTAACATAAGTTTTGTGGGCTCATTATAAGAGTTGGCCTTCTGGTCGACGTCTAGCATATCCTTAGAGCTACTAACCAAAGCAAATTGAAGACAATTGATCCATAGAAGCACGGTTAATCTCCTTGGGCTGGTAGGATAGTCTCTTGAGTGTGTCCATTGGATCATTCAACCCATTAAGGGTTAAATTTTATTTGAATTTATGTTATTATCCTTTTCTTATCTATTCCTAGATTTAAGGCTCTGGAAAAGCTCTTTCCTTGTATTTAGGAATTAGTTGATTGAATATTGAATAAAGTTTGTCAGCTTTCCAAATTTGAAGGAAATTTCTATTCATGGATTCTTGCAAGTAGTAGGATTTGAATTTCCCTGTTGTTTTATAACTATAACCATTTGATGGAATGAAAATCAGGAAACAAGTAGTTTCAAATCTCAAATTTTTAGATTACTCTCTCTTCGCACTATCTCTCTCCTCCCTTTTTTTTCCATTAGCTGTAGGACCAAAATCAAAAAGGTTAGGGACACCATGAAGCAATCGACAATGCTCTTGAGTAAGGGTGGAAGGTGCAATTGGTATCTCTCTCTATAGATTTTATTTGTTGTGACTTTGGTATACGGATGAAATAAGGGCCCAGTCACTTCGTTGATTTTGTTGTTAACAAAAAGTTATTCCTGTGAATGAATAGCACCAAGGTCTCATAACGAACTGCTGGTATGGATGTCTCTGAAATTTATAAATAAAGAGAATATGTTACATTATATTTTAACGTGTGTGTCTCTCTGTTTTCTTTTTTCTGCCGAGGTGGTGGGGGGTTGGAGGTGAAGGTGGTGGGGGTTGGGGGTTGAGGGTTGGGAGGGGAATCGGGAGCGAAGGAACAATTGAAAAAATAAGGCCATTTTGAAATTGATGACTGAAGAAGGAAATGAAGCTTCTGCTCCTAACTGCAAACTATTCTAAAATGAAATCTTTGAAGCATGTTGCTCCATTTATGGAATTGTTTTTGTGATGCAATCTCTTTCTTAAATTCTTCAGTTTATTTTCATTGAAAACAATGAATGTGATACATTATTGTAATTTCAGTTTTGTACGCTTATGAATATGAATAACACTCTCACTTTTATTCCCAGTTTCTAGGTATGATGAATTTTAAAGAGTGGCTTTCTTGCCATTCTATATCTAAATCACTGCTCTCGACAAGGCCATTCAGCTTCTTTTATGATGAATCATCAGAAAGAGAATTTTGGCATCATGGTATTTGCTGTCAATTTGTTTTTCTTGTCTGATTTATATACCTGAACTTGCTGGAACCTTTATTAGTTTCATTGATCGCTGTTTATACTCGTTGTTCAAAAGTTTTTTTTATCTGACAACTAGTTCTTTTTATGTTTACTGTTCAAATGACGTTTATCACAATATGATTTTTTTTCATCACGTCATTTACGTTGTTGTTGTTGTACGTTAATTACTTTGCAAAAACACTTATTCTGCAACTTTCGAAAGATATGAATGGTTGGTTTTTCAATCTTTCATGTATTTACTTATTATTATCTAAGCTGTTTAGAAGTAAGATGGGTTAAATAATCTGCCGAAGTCTTGGGATGAAAATATATATTATTAAGGGAACATGCTGCCTTTGAGGGAAACATTAGCACTTACAGTTGAGGGTAAAACTGAGGTGAGAATGTTAGAAAGTGATGCAATAATTAGTTAGAATCTAGTGGCTTGAAAGAACTCCTCAGATTGTATGCACGAATGATGAATCAAAACCTAATATCTAGCTGAAAGGCCCGCATACTCTTCCACCTAGCCGAGACTATCGACGAACAACGACCCTCCGGACAGTAGCAACTCGTCGGACGTCCACCTGCACCTCCTTCTCCGGCTACCTTCCCGTGGATCAAGACCGTCGGCGTCCTAACTTTCTTGGTGGCATTGTTTGGATTGTTGAAATTCTCTCTCTGCTAAAGCCTTTCATAGAGTGTAAGTGAGAAAGGAAACTCTAGGTGAAAGCTCTAACTATTAACCTATGGATTCTTATTACGGCACATTTAGTTTTATTGTATTTTTTCTGATATTATTTTAAGTTTTTCTGTTCTCCTTAAATTGTGAGCAAAACGTCAATTGAGAATTCTTAAAATTAATTCTTGTGGCTCATTACAATAATTTTATTATTTCCCAATAATTCCTGTTTGTTTCACATCAACTTTGATCTAGGAAATATGTTCCAAAATTTTGACCTGATCCTCAAAGTTGAAAAAAATTTGACAAGGACTCCACCACCAAATACTTAACTCTTTTAAAACATTGTGGTCAGACCTAGATATGTTCAATGCTTATTGATGGAAGACTCCAGAAAAAGTTGTTATTATAAAAAAACTTTGGAAGATGTTCATATCTACAATTTTGTCACTAGTCTCAATGTGGAATTAGATGAAGTCCAGGGAAGGATGAATGACACCGTGAATATGTGCAAAGATTAGGCAGAGAAGAAAAGTAATCTAGAATTGATTGTTGGCAAGTCTACTACACAACCAAGAAGTGTACAAAAAGCTAAAGAATAAAACTAGAAATATAGAACAAGTCAAGAAAGTTGTCTTGAGGTGGAATATGGTACCGAGATGAATTTGGCTGCTGAATTCTTAGCCAAGAACCAGGAATTTTGTTTTTCTTGGCGGCCGGAATGGGTTGACAGCAATTTTCTTGATTGCTGGTGAGAAGAGCAGCAACTCCAGGCTCTTGTTGGTAGGGAATTGTGCACTGTTTACTGGCTAGAAGGGTGCTGGTTGGTTGGAAAGAAGATCTCCCAGTAACCGGAGTGCAGGCCGGTGGAGAGGAGGTAGAAGTGCTGGGCGGTTGGCTGGTTGGGAGAAATAATTTCAGAGACTGGACTGCAGGCTGGCCGGAGAAGAGGAAGAGGAAGTATTGGCTGTCGGCTGGGAGCTGTGAGAGGGAACAATAAGATTGGAAACCGGTGGCTGGCTGGAAGGGGCTGACGGGTGGAGTGAAGGGGAAGGGCAGTTGGCCACCATTTGGATACTTCCAGGATACAGAGAACAAGAGAGCTGTTGCTCTTTTCTAAACACCAAATTCTGACATCTCTTATTAAGGCTCCTCTTTATAAGCTTCCTTTAAAGAAAAAAAAAGTAAAATAGAAAAATAATTAAAAATAAAGAAATAAAAATTTATAAAATAAATTAAAAATAATAAAACAGGAGGGTTGGGAACTGGTTGGTTGAACTGGCCCCTATTTTTATTAAAGTTAAGTTGAACTATTTTGGTCTAGCTCCCATGACTCTTCTTAAGAAATTATATTAAAGAAGCTGCCACGGTGCTATATTTTTTTGATAAAACGTCGATAGAAAGATACTAACGTAACTAACCCATGAAATTGTGGGACTTCAGTTATGGATGTTGGTGTTTTCCAATTGACAAAATGGGGTCCATTTTGATGCCATTGGTTAATGCAACATAGCCCAAGAATTTTATGATATTCATTTAGAATTCACATTTAGAAGGGTTGACAAATAGTTGTTGTTCTTGAAGTGTGTTGAATTCTCGACGAAGATGTTGTAGGTGATCTGCATTTTTGTTGTGGACTAGAATGTCAAAGTAAGATAAAAAAATGGTTCATCAGCCGCATAAAAGTGCTTGGTTCATTTGAGAGGCCAAATGGCATGATAGTCCATTTGTATAGTTCATTTCATGTTTTGAAATCGGTTTTCCATTCATCACCTGACCGGAGTTGAATTTGGTGGTACCCGCTTCTTAGATCAATCTTTGAGAAATGTGTAGTCTCTGCTAATTCTTCAGAAAGATTGTCAAGTCTTGGAATGGGAAAATGATACCTAATGGTGATTTTAATGACTGCGCAGTTGTCTATACACATGTGCCAAGCTCCGTCTTTCTTAGATACAAGAAGGATAGGAACGGGGCATGGACTTGTACTAGGTTTTACCAAGCCACATGGAATGAGTTCCTATACCTATTGTTGAAGTTTTTCATATTCTTTAGGGGCCATCCAATATGCAAGTCAATTTAGAATGGCGGATCCTGAAATAAGATCGATGGTGTGCTGAATTTCCTGTATTGGGGGTAGCCTTGGATGTAAATATTCTGGAAAGATTTCGGGGACTTGTTGAAGGAGTTCTTGGACGAGGCTGGTAAGGGTGGCGATTGCTCCGGATTTTTCTCAACAACAACTAGCATTAAACCATGGTTAGCTTCTTTTCAAATTTGTATAAATAAAGATTATTGTGCCACATCTGGAATGGCTTTTGTTGGCTTTTCTTGTTCTTTGGTGGGAAGCAGGACTACAGATTGCCCATCCTTGTAGAAGGAGTTAGTGTTGGCGGTCATATTGTCACAGGCGACTGAGAAGAATGTGACATGCATCCATTGTTGGCGGTCATATTGTCACGGGCTTGAAGCACAAGGAGTAGTGGCAAGACAAGGAGTTTGAACCATTGCCTAAATGGGTTAGTGCTTTTAGGCTGGTGCTGTGCTTAAGAGCGGGCCTCCATAGTTTTTTTCTCAGGGCCTTATGCCCAAGAATTTCATTCCAATGGTCACGGTAGTCAATTGGAATATGAAAAAATAAGTAAAAATATAAATTTAATATGTTAAAAGATTTAATCATCTTCAATCAAGATGAATTTAAATAAAATATTTAGTACATACCCTGACTAGTAGGACCTACCAGGTAGGGCCATACATGAAAAATAACATGCCTAAAAAGTCAACTCATATATGTTGACCCCCTTGGAAAAAACCTAACCATGTTTGTTGGACCCCGTTTAATTAGCCTTCTCACTTTTCACTCATCCCATCATATGTCAACTCATCGACTAGAGATTTAACAATTGTGAGATAAACTGACGTAGAACATAATTGCAAGAATGAATTGATTAAAGAAGCTTGCACACTTAATTTTATGAGCCACAATAATTATATCTTGATATTGATTTTGAACGACAAAATAAAACTCAAAGAGCGGTGACACAAGCTTAGGCTAAATCACATGCATAGGAGTTAAGACCGTAAAACAATCACTTAATCTAACAATGCATACATGGAAAGTTTCAACAAGAAATCCCTAGACTAACATTGATATTAGTACTATGAATGATCCCTCACACAACTCTTCCAACTTCTAGGCGTTAGCGAAGATAATGGTAAGAACCTTCATGAATCACTTATAAACCACAATTGAGTAGTGACTAAGAGATTAAAAGATTTGGAGGAGAGTTTACCCAAATAATCGGAAGATACGAAGTTCCGGTGGCTGTAGGAAGGCTTGAAAGGAAGTAGGTGGCATCCAAGAGCCTTCTTGAAGGCATGATCAACAATCTGAAACGTCCGGACAACGTTTGAGGACCTTCAAATCGGCTGGACAGCAAGAAACAGGTGCAGATTTTCTCCGGGACAGCAAACTGCACTGTTGGAAATAACTTGGACAGCTCCTAGGTGGTTTTGGGTGCTTTGCACCCTAGCATATAGCCTTCCGAGATATAGAACAACAGGTTCCTTCTGCTGGAAAAAAAGACTAGAAACAATAATCTCAGGAGAGCATGGAGAAGTCATGGGAAAATGCTTGGGGATTGCGGCTGGATTGCGGGGATGAGATTAAGGGATTGATTGGAGGATTAAATGGAGAATTAATTAGATAGGAGAGAGGTGTGGGCTGTCCATGAAAGGTGTGGGTGATTCGTGTCCACATTCAATGTATGTTGTTCATATGTAATAATTGGAGTTTGAAATTAAATCTGAAATTTAATTTTAGATTTAATATAATTAGGAAGATTTCCTAATTAAAGATTATCAAAGAGGAAAGTATTTGAAATTCTAATATAGAATTGATTTCAAATAAAGACACATTCCAAATTGATATGAGTTATTTTAGGAAAGTAATTAAAGGAAATTTGAATTTTAAATTTCAAAATTCATGGGGGATTTAAAAATTCGAATTCAAATTCAACCAAGGCTTAGGATCCAAATAGGCAATCAATGGGTGAAGCCCATTAAAGGGTTGGCGGCATGATGAGGGGAGAGAGAGGATTTGGAGAGTTTTTAAAAGTTTCCAAATGGGGTTTTCTAATTAGGGAGAGGAGTAATTAAATCCAATCCAATTTGAAATTAAATTTAATTTGGATTTAAAACTTTTCAAATATAGTCATGTCAATTTAGAAAGTTATTTGAAATTGAAATTTGATTTTCAAATTGAAGAGTTATCTTCCTAAATCACTTGGGTGAGTTTTGGTAAGTGGTAATGATGATGGGAGGGCCAAGGTGGTCGGCGGCAAGGAGGTGGGAGGGGTTTTAGGGGCTCGGTTGGATGGGAGGATGGGAGGGTGGGGTTAGGCCGGTGGTGGGGCTTGAGGTGGAGTTGGGGGAAGGTTTTGGGTGGGGGTGGATGGCCGGCGGTGGAAGGCAAAGGAGGAGCCGGCGGGTGGGGTGGGGAAGAGAAGAAAAGAAAAGTAAAATAAATTAAATCACGAGCCGCAGACTCTTCCAACAACTGGTGGGTATTGCGCTTGCCCTCACCTTGGGCCGTCTCTCCCTTCTCTCTAGTGTTCACACAAGAAGAAAAAAACACAAAATTTTTATTATCAAATCATCATCCCAAAATACAAGAGAACTAACCTATAAATAGGCCTCATAAAAAGAAAAGAAACAATAACTAAAATGTCATTCGGGCTATAACACCACATGACCACCCCTAGGGGTAAAATGAAAAAATAGAAATATAAATTAAACTAGTACATAAAACACATAAAATAAATAAATAAACTCCAAATCGTAGCCGCTGATCCCTGATGCCCTCATCATAAACTCAGTAGAAAACTTATGAAACATCAACAATAAGATTCAAGGAAAAATACTTATCATGATATAAGTAGCAATCTCAAAGATATTTATTAAGGAAATTATGAAATAAATGCATTATCAAGCCTTTCAAACTATCATGTATATCATTATCATGTTTGTTCACTTAGCCATTAGTATATATGATGAGGACATCGTCAGAGATTGCGACACATGTACCATCAGGAGATGCCGGAGATCGATGACTACGATCATGATCTTTATTTTCATCATTTTATGTAGTAGTTTATTTGTTTTGTATGTTTTTCCGTTTTTGCCCTTAGGGGTATTTGGTCGTTAATGTAGCCCGAGGGGCATTTTAGTCTTTTATTTTTCTTTGTCATTGTGAGGCCTATTTATATGGCCATTCTCTTGTAATAATTTAGTTTTTTGATGAAATGAAAATATTTTGTGTTCTCTTTGTGAGTTCCCCCTCCAAGATCTCTTAGTGAGTTCGCCGGAGATCTCTTAGTGAGTTCGCCGGAGGAGACTAGATCTCTTTGTGAGTTCTAGTTTTCGGGTTATCTAATCTTGTGGAAAATCAAGGTGTAAACAAGCGAGGTTAGTAATTCCGTATTCGTCATCGCCGTGGAATTTCCACCTTCTTTCTCCCCTTGCCTTACCGCCGCCCCTCTCAGCTTTTTAAAGCCGCCGGCCACCCTACCTCTCCTTTCCGCCGGCCAGACCTGCCACCGCCGGCCAACCAGCCACCGGCCAGCCGCCAGCCTCCCTCCGGCCAACCCCTTACCGGCCAGCCCAGCAGCCACCTCCCGCCGCCCCTTGTTTCCTTTAATTCCTTGAGTTTGAATTTCAAATTGTGTTTTACACTCTTTCCTAATTGGTTCCCTATCTTTATGGGAGCTCATTAATGAAATTAACTCCTAATTTGAAATTCAAATTAGATTTCCCTCTCATTTTGAATAATGGGAAGTTACTTAAGCCACAATTAAATCTGAAATTAAAATTCAGATTTAATTGAATTTCTTACTTAAACTTGGGCCCCACATTCATAACTCTCAAACCTTCCTCTCTCCTCCTCATATGGCCGGCCACTCCTAGTGGGCTTCTCTCTCCTCCAAATGACATAATAACTCCTCAAATTCAGCCCCTAAACCCCCTCCATTAACCGCCCCTTCTCCTCTTGGATTTAATTTGATTTTCAAATTAAATCCCTTCAATTAGCCCTCAAAATAACTTCCTGCAGAAAATTCCTGCAGTTTTCTTTCTCCCCCACCTTGGCCGAACCTTCCCAACCCGCCTCCTCTTGGCCGTTCCTCCTCCAACACTCGAGGCGCCTCCCTCACCTTTGACGATCAATGAAGAACGGACAAGACGTTGGGTGCTAACTAGTCATCCCATGGACTACCCGCCACCGACTACCTCTCCGGACTACATTTTGTGCGCCATTGTCTTCTAGTGGCATCACTTGGTTACTCTCAATCTTCCCCCATCAAACGTGCCACCAACAAGAGAGTGAGTGAGAGACCCAAGGTGAGAAGTTCTATTTGTTAATTGTGGATTATTGTTTCTCTCCATAACGTTACTATCAAATTCTATGTCATCAATTTGATCTTGTCCCATTAATCTAGATATAACCTCATGCCTTACTTAATTTCGTTTTGATAATTCCGAGAACTTAATGTGGGTAAGCATTAATTCTATAACTAGCAAAGCGTTAACAATCTTATATTAAAATTCTCAAGCAGTTCTTGTTTCCATCGCATGTGGTTTCACATCATCTTGGTATCAGAGCATGGCTAGCATGCTTTGTTTGTGCTAGATGCATCCTAGGAGTCTAGTTTACATTGTCATTCATCAATTACATGCATAACATCATCTAGATATTGTTATTCACTGTTTTACTTTGCTGTCCAGTAATTTTCTGCACGACATTTTCATTGTAAACATTCATTTGTATGTTACCTAAGTGTTATCTTTACCATTTTCCACCTAACCAATCACCTAGGTCACTTGCCACCCTAGAAAACCTTGCTGTCCAGGACTTTTCCTGCACTGTTTAGTGACTTTTAGGTGCCCCAAATCCCTTGTTATGTTGCTGCCCACACTTTACAACCAACCCGCAACACTTAGAAAACTTTATGCCATGTTGTAGTTTGCTGTCCACTTCATTCCTGCACACATCTAGTGAACTGTAGGCTAGTTTTCTTAAGCGTTTAGGTGCTGCCCTCAACCTTATAACCTCCCTAAGTGCCTAGGCCACCTAACCCACTAACTTAGCTAGCTGACCAAACTTTTCCTGCATCCTGTAGTGAGTCTAAGTGAGCCTAACTTAGTGTCTACATGCTGTCTCTTACACCCATTCCTCATTAAGCACCACTCAACACTTTTAATGGACTCGATAGGTTTTCAAAAGAGGATAGACGACCTAGTTAGTCTTGTAGGCTCTCTAACTAAAACCACAAAGGAGGCACATGTTGACTCTCCCCACTCTAGGTACGTTCCCCATTCGCTAAGTCATGCAAGCCGGAAGATGCCCCACTATGCTTATCAACCTAGATCTGAGACCAATCCTCAACCTCACTTAGAGTCACCATATCGTCTGCCTACCTTTGATGGCTCTTCGGATCCTCACTACCTCAGGGAATGGATTACACGACTAGAGGAATATTTTGAATCATGTCATGTCCCTGAGTCCCATCAGATTAACATCGCTAGGTCTCACCTTAAAGGTCGAGCTCTTCAATTTTGGGTAAGATTGGAAGATCATAGGGAGTCTCGCGGTGAGTACACTAATTGGAAAGACATGAGGAGAGAACTCAACTTAAAATATAGACCCTCTACCTGTGGACAACCTGCTGATTCTATGTTTAGGTCCCCCCCTCCCCATCAAACCACTGGATATTACACTCTCAATACACCCACCCCTAGTAACCGGCATTTAGAGTACCACCCTTGCAGAACAAACCATGGACCTTACTATGGTCAAGACCACCCACCCATTAGTAACATCCGGGTTGCTGCCCCACCCTATAGGTCTTCACCTAACCTTGATGGCCGACTCTCTACTGGGCCTTCTGTTAGACCAATCTCTTATGACTCTCCGCTTAGACCTACTTCTAGCCATCTCAGTCAACCTTTAGCCTCCCCAGTCCTTGACCCTGAAAGTGTACTTTTGATAGAGAAATGCATTAACAAGAAAACGTCCTCTGAACCTAAAACGGAGTGCATCCATTTCGTGGATGCTAGTGATATTAAGGATAACGAAGACTTCGTTGAGGAGGAAACAAAAGTGAATGAACCAGACTCCCAGCATGACTTAAATCCTGAGCTAGAAAAATTAGAACCTTTAAACGTCGACATCTTATCCCACTCCGATCCTAGTCTCCTCGAGAATAACTCCTTGAATAAAGTGTGCCTGAATGACAGTAATGTGATCTTGAAAGAAGCCAATCTGACTTTGAACACATTGAATTTAAATTTGGAAAATCTTGACTTAGCTGTAACCCCTACTAAGTTGACTTTAGATAATCTTGATGATAACGATCTCGAGTCAGAAGTGGTTAAATTGAATTTACTACCTGATGTGAGCCCCAATTTGACCAACCCCGAGCCTGTCAATCTTAAGGTTATACCCAAAGCTGATTCTATTGATGATAAAAATATGAGTTCGGAAGACAATGATTTGATTCTGAAAGTTTCTGAGCCTAACTTGAATAATGGGTCTCATCTTATTTTATTGGAGTCTATTTTAGGAATCACTCATCTAGATTTACATTTTAAAGAGTGTGACTTTCGTGATTGGGCTTATCTCACAACTCCTCGTACCGACTTTAATGTTAGAGAGAATCTTAACCCACACTTTCATATCAGCAATCTAGCTGTTGTGCCCTCTTATGATATGGATATCATACCCAAGTCCTTAAGTCCCCTACCTGATGGTGACTCGTTTGGCTATCCCGTTATGACTGTGAATCAAGAGCCACCACTTTATCTTGTTCCTGATTCATTCGTGTTGCCCGATATAGTCTTATCCTTCCCTGTTAAGGACCATCTCTCTCCTAGTGGGGTAATTTTACTAGAGTACACTAGTGTCCCTAGGAGACTACCTACGACCCTGAATGAAATTTCCTATAGGAATGTCCTTTTAACTAAGTATGTCTTCATTGCTCCCCCTACACCAGTTCCATTAGGCCGAACACTTTAGACCCTCTTTGTGACTCGTCCACCAGTTCTAGCAACGTGTTTGTGTGAGTTAGTATGTTGTGTGTGTGTGTTGTAGTCTATTGTCCTTCTAAGTTGTTGATGTTTTAATTTTTGAAAGCTCATGATTCTTGTCGTTCATCATGCACACTGAGTCTCTTGCATCCACATTTGCATCTCATCTTCAAGAACTGCAAAAGGATATTAATAAAAAGAATACCCAAAGCAATGCCAGTTATAAACTTACTGCCAATCTCAAGAGACGGTTCAAAGAATTTGATATTAGAGATTTTGTATTGGTTCGGATTCATCCGGAACAGTCCCCCAAGGGACCGTTATAAAGTTATATGCTAGAAACGTTGGACCGTTCAAATAACAACATAAAATTTTAAATAGTAATGCTTATGTGTCAGACCTTCTTGAAGGTTTTAACATTAATCCTATGTTAACATCGAAGATCTTGTAACCTTCGGAAGTCTAGAGTGTAACCCGCCTATTCCACGAAAATTATGAGCCTTGTGTGAACCCACCTGGTGAGATCCCCAGCCTAACTCCACCCCAAATTTGCCTATTTTACCCAATACAGAGAAGATTGAGATAATACTAAGTGATGAACTCAAATTTCCACTAGAGATGATGGACAACAAATGTATCTAGTTCAGTGAGCAGGGAAACTGGGAACGGAGAACACATGGGTTGATCGTGACGAGCCGCAGCGAGTGGGCCCCGACTTACTAGAGTGTTACGAGAGCTCTATAGATGCTTACTCGACGGGGTCGAGTTTTCTCCCACCTGGGGAGAATGATGAGGACATCGTCAGAGATTGCGACACATGTACCATCAGGAGATGCCGGAGATCGATGACTACGATCATGATCTTTATTTTCATCATTTTATGTAGTAGTTTATTTGTTTTGTATGTTTTTCCGTTTTTGCCCTTAGGGGTATTTGGTCGTTAATGTAGCCCGAGGGGCATTTTAGTCTTTTATTTTTCTTTGTCATTGTGAGGCCTATTTATATGGCCATTCTCTTGTAATAATTTAGTTTTTTGATGAAATGAAAATATTTTGTGTTCTCTTTGTGAGTTCCCCCTCCAAGATCTCTTAGTGAGTTCGCCGGAGATCTCTTAGTGAGTTCGCCGGAGGAGACTAGATCTCTTTGTGAGTTCTAGTTTTCGGGTTATCTAATCTTGTGGAAAATCAAGGTGTAAACAAGCGAGGTTAGTAATTCCGTATTCGTCATCGCCGTGGAATTTCCACCTTCTTTCTCCCCTTGCCTTACCGCCGCCCCTCTCAGCTTTTTAAAGCCGCCGGCCACCCTACCTCTCCTTTCCGCCGGCCAGACCTGCCACCGCCGGCCAACCAGCCACCGGCCAGCCGCCAGCCTCCCTCCGGCCAACCCCTTACCGGCCAGCCCAGCAGCCACCTCCCGCCGCCCCTTGTTTCCTTTAATTCCTTGAGTTTGAATTTCAAATTGTGTTTTACACTCTTTCCTAATTGGTTCCCTATCTTTATGGGAGCTCATTAATGAAATTAACTCCTAATTTGAAATTCAAATTAGATTTCCCTCTCATTTTGAATAATGGGAAGTTACTTAAGCCACAATTAAATCTGAAATTAAAATTCAGATTTAATTGAATTTCTTACTTAAACTTGGGCCCCACATTCATAACTCTCAAACCTTCCTCTCTCCTCCTCATATGGCCGGCCACTCTTAGTGGGCTTCTCTCTCCTCCAAATGACATAATAACTCCTCAAATTCAGCCCCTAAACCCCCTCCATTAACCGCCCCTTCTCCTCTTGGATTTAATTTGATTTTCAAATTAAATCCCTTCAATTAGCCCTCAAAATAACTTCCTGCAGAAAATTCCTGCAGTTTTCTTTCTCCCCCACCTTGGCCGAACCTTCCCAACCCGCCTCCTCTTGGCCGTTCCTCCTCCAACACTCGAGGCGCCTCCCTCACCTTTGACGATCAATGAAGAACGGACAAGACGTTGGGTGCTAACTAGTCATCCCATGGACTACCCGCCACCGACTACCTCTCCGGACTACATTTTGTGCGCCATTGTCTTCTAGTGGCATCACTTGGTTGCTCTCAATCTTCCCCCATCAAACGTGCCACCAACAAGAGAGTGAGTGAGAGACCCAAGGTGAGAAGTTCTATTTGTTAATTGTGGATTATTGTTTCTCTCCATAACGTTACTATCAAATTCTATGTCATCAATTTGATCTTGTCCCATTAATCTAGATATAACCTCATGCCTTACTTAATTTCGATTTGATAATTCCGAGAACTTAATGTGGGTAAGCATTAATTCTATAACTAGCAAAGCGTTAACAATCTTATATTAAAATTCTCAAGCAGTTCTTGTTTCCATCGCATGTGGTTTCACATCAATATAACTATATATTCCATGTGAGGTCGAGCATAAGATTCATCAACTCCTTCCTCCCGTTAGAGATTTGACAACATTACAAATGCTGACAACTATCATTCCATCGGAATATTTCCACTTGTTCTCTTTGGCACCTTACAAATGCTGACAACTGTCATTCAATAAGAATGTTTTCACTTTCTCTTTGGCAACTATAGTAGGACTTGCTCAAAACTCTTGAGTCTTATTTTTAGAGGTTAGCTAGTGACAAAATTACAAGATCTAATTGGAGCAAGTGACAACTCATGGATTTCAATCTTATCTAACACTTGGTGAAACTTTGTATGACTCTCTTTTATCATATTCTTTCTACCTAAGCGGCTTACTTTCTTTCCATTCTTTGTCTATAAAATTTGCATATCACAATCTAGTCTGACATCCTAACGACCTTGTTAGGTTTAGTTAGTAATGTATGTTCGATCACCCAAACTCAATCTGCCAACTAGGGATTTGGTCGGCCAGCTTTGTCAATCTAGCACTTATTCCAACTGGTCTACTATAATCTTGTTAGTTCTACTCGAGCAACCACTAAAATATTTTTGGCTTAATTTGGTCTTACTGGCCCACTATCCATACAAACAACTTTACAACTTGGTCTCAAAGGTTTACTAGGATGAGCCATCATTTTTGTATAAGGCTGGTCGAGCAACTTCCAACATTTGTTTGACATTACACAGTCTATATTTGTTGGGCCATGCCCATTAGGTTGATCCAAAAGGGAAAATTTTAAGTTGGATTTCTTGGTCTTTATAATAGTAGCTTTTACATCACCAATCGATTGAATGAGGATGTAGTCTAGCAATGACTATTGTGTTCTCCTTTTTAAGTACTATCCTCTTCTCTTTTCCCCTAAAATTACAATTTTTGTTCATTTTCTCGCCATGACCTGGTAGTGACTTGTCATTTGTGGTTATGAATTAACTTGTAATCTTACTTCCCACCTTGGCTGGGATCTTCTCAATAGCTCTGGCAAAAACCTTCCACGTTTTAGAGTTTTTATATTATTAGGTTTCTACTTGATATGCCAGTAACTGGGAGGAGAGCTTGGGCAAATTGGATATTATCATATTAGTTTGGAATAATGAAAAATAGGATTTTTCAATGGTTAACGTGCGCAAATCAACCATAGGCAGAAGATCAAGTTCATTTTTTAGTTGAAGTTAAATTCGGGGAAAGCATGATTTAGAAGTTGGCATCGTTTTTTTGTGTGGAAAAACCCCTATCTTTTGCTAACCTCAAAAAGCATGGCCACTATTCTTGAAAAAAAAAAAAAAAAGGCTACTACTCTTGTGTAAAATCTTAATCGCATAAGCTGCAACCTATGATGCACCGACACTCCGCTTAAAGAGGGTATGCAGTGTCGGACATGGACACGTGTCGGACACGGCTTGGACTCGTGTCCGACACGGCATTGGAGTGTCGCAATTTAAAAAATTAAAATTAAAATCGGACACGCGTGTCAGACACGCATGTCGGACATGCGTGTCCAGTTATTAAATGATAAAATCGTCCGTTCTATTTAGCCTTTTCCGCGAACGAGAAGCTCCATTTTTCCTATCCACGAAAGAAATCTTCTAGGGCGGACCGAGAGAGCTCGCAGTCGACGCCAAACAGAGCCTGCTGCCTTCGCCTCCAGTTCCTTCGTCATTTCTGCTCGAGCCGAGGCCAAGCAGAGCTCGTTTTTCCCATTCCTTCGTTCTTGCGTGATTTCTGCGATCATCCGAGGCAAAGTTCGCAATCAAGAGAGCCAAGACTTGTAAGTGGATTACGCCATTTCTTCTCTTCATTGTTGAAAACATAATGTACATGCTCGGTATCGCTAGGTACATGCTTGGTATCGCTCGGTACATGCTCGGTACCGCTCAGTACTTGCTCGATACTGCTCAGTACATGCTGGGTACCGCTTAGTACATGCTCGGTACTGCTCAATATATGCTCGGTTCCGCTAGGTACATGCTCGGTACCGCTCAGTATCGCTCAGTACATGCTCGGTACCACTCGGTATCTTCCCATACAAACAACTTACGAACTTTAAAAACAAGCAGAATTTCAAAATTGCAAGGAACCCTCATTTTATATAACAGGTGATAACAAGATGTGGGATGTTGCTGGAGATGGGTTTGAGTGCCTTGATGACATGAGATTATGGGAGGTTGTAAATCTTTCTTTAGATGAACCATAGTTGGAAGCAATGATATTCAATGATGATGATATTGAAGGCAAAAGACCAACATCTGAATCTAATTCTATCATTCCCTCTATTGAGTAGTTGGACTTTCATATTGTATTAAATGATTTTTTGCTTATATTTTTATGGTTGTACTAGACATTTTGTACTAAACATCTTTATGTTATAAGCTAAACAAGTTATCATGAAATTGATTTATTATTGTTTGTCATTTTTACTATAATGTCACCTTAATTTATATATATTATATTAAAAAATTATCATGCATGTCCACGCCGCACCCATGTCTTATATTTTTAAAAATTGCAGTGTCCCGTGTCCGTGTCGCCGTGTTCGTGTCGGTGCATCATAGGCTGCAACTGTTGTTATGATAAAATCTTGGTCCTTGATTTATTCTAATGATCTTATTGGATGTCTAGGATAGTTTTAATCTCCTGGGCGTGCATGCAAAGGGTATAACTAATGTCATTCAAATTTAAGATAATGAGTATAACAGAACATACCTTTATATCTTCATAATTAATTAAATGATAAAGATGTACAATCTATTTCTGTTTCAGGCACCATGGACATGGTAACTGGTGCAGCGATTTCTTCTGAAAGAACTCTAAGTGAGAACCAAGTAAACGTATCATCATCCCATGAGCAGTCCCTTGTGACTGAAGCGTCCGCTCTAGCTCAATATAATAGCAACAAAGGGAACAAAGATCCTTTGACCCAAGTTGAGGCATTTCAGATCAGCTTCCTCCGTCTTGTCCAACGAATTGGGCAGTCACCAGCAAATCCTGTTGTTCTTCAGGTTCTATACCGTTTGGAGCTTGCAAGCTTGATACGAGCTGCTGAATCCAATGTAAAGAAGCCTGGCCTTAAGATTGATAAAGCTAGAGCTATAGCGTTAGCTCTGGAGGAGTCAGGCCATGATGATATTGATTTCTCTTTAAAGATACTTGTCCTTGGAAAGACTGGTGTGGGTAAGAGTGCAACCGTAAACTCTTTATTTGATGAAGCAAAAGTAACCACCAATGCATTTCGGCCTTCAACGGAGGGTATTCAGCAGGTTGTTGGGACTATCAAAGGGATCAAAGTGACATTTATTGATACGCCTGGCCTTTTACCTTTGAATAACAACCAGCGTAGGAACAGGAAGATCTTGATTGAAGTCAGAAAGTTTATTAGGATATCCCCTCCGGATGTCGTTCTTTACTTTGAACGACTTGATTTTTATGACAGGATTTTCTATGATTTCCCGTTGCTTAAGCTTATCACCAATGTCTTCGGTTCTTCCATCTGGTTTAACACTATTCTTGTTATGACACATTCTTCATCCCCTTTACCAGAAGGAATGGATGGTTATCCAGTAAGTTACGAGGAATTTGTGGGCCAACGTACAAAGCTTCTGCAATCATATATACACCAAGCAGTATCCAATACTCAGCTTGAGAATCCTGTCCTTTTAGCGGAGAATCATCCTATGTGCATGAAAAATTCCAAAGGAGAGAAGGTTCTTCCCAATGGTCAAGCTTGGTTGTCACAGCTTTTGCTGTTAAGCATATCTACTAAGGTGTTGGGTGATGCGAATTCCCTTCTAAAGTTTCAAAACAGCTTTCAATTTGTGAAGTCTGATAGTATCAGACAGCCTTCATTACCACATCTCCTGTCATCACTTCTTCAACCACGTTCAACGGGGACCAGAATAGGTGGAAATGATTTTCAGGTGGATGATCTATCAGATGGTGAGGAGGATGAATATGATCAGCTTCCACCAATCCGTATCCTAACCAAGGCCCAGTACCAGCAATTATCTAGATTGCAGAAAAATGCTTATCTTGATGAATTGGACTATCGGGAGACTCTGTATCTAAAGAAACAATGGAGAGCAGAGATTAGAAGGAATAAAGAAAGCTTGCTTTCAAATAGTGGTGCATCTGAAAGCAGTGAATATGAAAACAGTTCTTCACATGAGGTTGTCCAGTTGCCGGACATGGCTATTCCATTAAGTTTTGACTCCAATTGCCCTTCTCATAGATACCGATGGTTACTGGGAACTAATGAATGGCTTCTTCGGCCTGTTCTGGATTCCCAAGGATGGGATCATGATGTTTGTTTTGATGGGATCAGCTTGGATTTTTCTAAACAAATCAAAGGAAACCTTACTGCTTCAGTTGCAGGTCAGATGAGGAAGGACAAGGTGGATTTCAGTATCCAATCCGATTCTGGAGTAAACTTTGTGCATGGAAAGTACTTTTTTGTGTCAGCTTTTGACATTCTAACGGCAGGCAAGGCTTTGGTTTGCACTTTTCGTGGAGATGTCAAGTTCAAGAATTTTAACTGCAATAGTACAGGCTGCGGGGTTTCTCTGACTTCATTCGGCAAAATGCATTTCATTGGAGCTAAGCTTGAGGACTCTATTTCACTTGGTAGGAGGTTTAAGCTTGTAGCCAATACAGGTCGTCTTGTAGGCAATAGTCAGGAGACATACGGTGGAAGCGTGGAGGCAACAATAAGAGGAAAGGATTTTCCTGTGAGAGACGAGAAAGTTACCGTTGCTGCTAACTTCCTTACATATGATAAAGACATGGTTCTTGGAGGAAGTTTTCAGACTGACTTCCGGGTAGGTCGTGTTGCAAAGATGTCTTTCAATGCAAATATGAACAGCAGAAGCTTAGGTCAGATTTCATTTAAAGTCAGCACATCAGAACATTTTGAATTGGGGTTAATAACGGCTATTTCGCTTATTCAAGCTCTGTTCCATAAGAGAAATAAGAGTCATGAGTGGGAGAAGATTTGAGATTTAGGTTTCGTTTGGGACAACTTTCATACTGCTTTCTAAAATAATTTTCTAGTACAAATTTTTTTAATTCAAAAAATTTTTATACCAGAAAGCTGTTTTAGAAAGCAACAAAAAAGCTGTCCTAAATGAAACAATGCAATTTTGTCACCTCTTCATTGTATTTTACTAGATATTTGCACAGGTTCACTGGTGGAGAAGGAATTTAGCTGACCGGTATCTATACATCTATTAATAATAACACATGTTTCTATTCGATTTGTTGATTATTTCCAGCAGCCAAGCTTTTTGGTAAAAATGGAAAATTAATGGCATCTACATCCACGTTGTCAGTATCGGATATCTACTGTTGTTGATTAATCAAGTTTTGGTCATAATGAGAAAGAACTTCATGCAACTAGGAAGTGCCATGCACCACTGTTAGCACAGGTACATAACTAAACCTTTTACTTTCTATCAAACAATTAGAATTTGTTTGGGATAGCTTTTTCGTTTTTTTTTTTTTTTTTTCAAAACGCAATCATAATTTTATTTAGTTACTATTTTTTTGTTGCTCTCCCACTATTTTTCAGAAATTTTTATTGTAAAAAGTTATTTTTTACATTAAAATTAGCTGAGTTTGTTTTCCCACAGAAATTTCACAATCAATTTTATAAGTCGTTGCAACCATGTCAATATATCATGAGAGTTTTACATATATCTATTCAGAAGCATCCTGATATGTTGTAGCAGATTTGTAAGGAGCAATAGCTAAATCTATGTTGCAGTGTTTTCATTTATGGAAGCATTTTTGTCACATAACCAAAATTATGTTGAAGGAAACAAATAAGGCATCTAAATCTCCTTAACAAGTGGTATTTAAACTCTTATTTTTGCAACTTTGGCCGCAGGATTGCCCTATTATTGATCAGCAAGAAGAATATACTTTCTTCGATAATATTCCATTTTAGGTATTCGACGATTTGTTTAATTGACACAAATTTTGACTCAAGTCTTTCAGATATTTCTATTACGGTCAGCTTTGATTCGATTGATTCTTGTCAAATTAGTATCTGCATGTTGTGAGGGCCATTTTAGTTATATAAAAATGGTTGATTATTTAATCATTAATCTTATGATTGAGAAGAAGAAAGGAGAATATGATTGTTTCTAATTTGATTTGCATTTTTTAGAGTTTTAACTATGTTTTGAATATTGAATATGTAATGCGGTTGGCGTTCATGAGTGCTGCAATAGATGCGCGAGCCATAGTTTGTAAATCTGTAGTTAAAAAGTTGAGATCAGCAGAGTGTGCAGTGTTATCTAATTTTACAGGATCCATTGTTGTTGTTGAATGCTCTTGGGCGCTGACATTGGCGTTTTCAAGATTTCTCATGTTGATATATTAAGATATTTCATTTTGATTATCCTTTTTGAATATTTTTATTACTAAACGAAAATATATTAGATTAATATTCATTTATTTTGAATTTAGATTGGGTGGTTAAAATGAAGAAGTGCTTCAATAGTGTTATGAGATAAAATAATAATATTTAGGCTTCGTTTGGGATGGTTTTCTTTTTGCTTATTAAAGCAATTTTTTAGTACAAAAAAATTTAATTTTGTACTATAAAGCTGCTTTAAGAAGCAGAAGGAAAGCCGTCCCAAATGAAGCCTTAGACTTAGGCTTCGATTGGGGTTGCTTTCTTAGTTTTTTATAAATCAAATTTTTAGTATAAAAATTTAAAATTTGTATTAAAAAACTGCTTTAATACAACAGTCTCATATGATTTAGTATACCAATTGGCCTTAGGTGGCCTCAGGTGATTGCAGGATGGTTGAAAAAATACAACAGTCTCATATGGTGGTGGGATGGCCCAGACTCCTGTAATTTCTTCTAAATAGGGGAAACATCATAAGGTTGTTGAAATTCAATATGAAAACCCACAAGACTTGAACAAATTAACAGGAGGCTTGATTTGGACAACAATGAATTTGCACATTGAATGACAATGAATTGAACTCAAATAATTTGAACTTAAACATGAACAAAATAACATGGGACTTGAGCTGAACATGAGCTACAGGGAACTTGAATCAAACTACAAGAAATTGAACTCCAATTTAATAAATGCACGATCGGAAATGAAAGAGTCAAAATAAAGTAATAAGTTTAATTGTTCAAATACACTCGAATGAATGCCAATAATCAAGTTAATGACTTGTAGATTTCAACATAACCTGCTTATAATTGATCGCAACGAATGTAACATATCCAGAAGAAAAGATCAATTAGAAAGTGCAACAATATGAGTACAATCAAAACACAAAACTTCAATGAGATATCAAGGAGTCGTCACATTGATTGGAATGCAAATGTTAATAGATTGGTTCATCATACGAGCCACAAGTCATCTTCAAAGGACAACAAAAGGCTTGCACATGACCCACTTATAAGCTATTGTAGAGGACTCATTCATGAATTGATTGATTTGAGAAAATTGCAATGTATAAGTGAGCATCAGTGAATTGATGAAGAACCCAAAATCATCAATGGAAGAGAATCCCGATGAATGTATTGAATCATAAGAAAACTCACGATGAATGTGTTGACAATACGAGCAATGGACTTGTGATGCTATAGTCTCCCTACAACTGTCGTCAGCTAACTCGCAAGTACATGTAGTAGTTCTCAAGAATGTTGAAAGACATACAAGTAAAAATAGTAGCTTGCTAACCAACATGCACAAGAAAATTGACGATGAGCATAGCCCGTTCGGTTGCATATATTGACATGAATATGAGCATATTAAGATTACAGGAAAATGAGACATCTACAATATATGCGAATCATGTGCAAGCTATTGCAACAAGAACATTACAAAATCCCCGTAGTCAACATTAAGATGCAAAAAGGCACACTGAAATATGCACAAGTTAATGCAGTAATTTGTCATATGAAGTGCAACAACTTGTCAATCAACAAATATGAAAGACTAGGTAATGAACATTATTTATCTGACAACCAATGTTAGCTTACAAAGGAACACATTGAACCAGCTTGCGAATGCATGCGACAATTCGTCAATTAACATGAATGAAGAGACCAGTGTCTAACACAACAACAATGAATTGACAATGAATGTGTATTCAAAAACTTTGAAGCAAATGTCGTCTTCATACAATCAATTTCACTTGATTGTAAGAGAATATATTGTCCTCTTACCAGTAAAGATGTATAACGTGCAACGAGAGTAGATGCCCACGAGCCACTATAAGAGACCTGTTGTGCACTCAACTTATCACCTATGGGAAAAATACAAAAAAACTATGATACACAAAAGCTTCCATGAGCTATTGTGGAAGACCCATCAAACATTTTAAAATTTCCCAACACATGCATTGCAATATGTATACATATAAACACAAAGAAATGCATGTGCAATCATACACCCGTATAAATACACACGTGACGTCTAGGGACGCTGCGCTGGTCAAATAATAAACCTAAGTTGAAACCCGATCCTCCTATATGGGAAAATAGGAATTGATGTGGCTTGAGTTATCAAACAAATGTACCATTGCGGTTTCGATCGAGACATTTGTTTTATATATTCATATTAGGCCTTCAAGATCGATAATTAAGAAAATTCATTAAATGAATGCATAAATCTTGCAATGAACTCAATCCTCTATTGACAAGTAGACAGAGTCGACAATGTTCAATCAATAAAATGAAAATTACTCATATATCCCGGTGATGATTGTGTTGAATGTAGAACTCAACCGGAGGGGTTATTTCCAGATGTTCAAAATGCCACCTAAATGCCTATAAAAATCCAAAATTCAAAACTACCAAAATTTAAATATTTAAAATTGAAATCAATCATCAAACGCCTAAACCAAAATCCATGCACTCTCTATAACAGTTTGTCGAGGTGGAAAATTTTGAAATATCCCTTCATCTCATAAAGAGCTAATGTCTGGTTGAGAATATCACTTGGATTCATTCTTAATTAGTCTCCTACCAGTAAGGATGTGGCACGTGCCTTTTAACCGGCTATTTTCCCCGCCAAATGACATCACAAATAAACGGCTATGACCAAGGCCTTCTGAACCTGGTGGTTTGCCATCAAATGACACCACTAAATTAGGGTTTTGGCCAGAGCCCGTATGCTCCTCAATGACACTAGATTCTTGAAATATGAATCATTAGGATATAATCGATAAGGCACAAAGCCCTCTATTAGCTTAGATAGATTCAAATTTATCCCCTTAGATAAATATTCACCCAAAATCTACAAGGTACCCTTGGACGAAGCAACCCATAACTACTGACATAGATCATTTTGTCAGGTTGGATCAACTACCACCTATAACTAAGTAGACCAGGGACCATAACAGCCCGAGATGACGTAACTATGGGATCTTAATCGGGTTCATCATCCATTCCTCCACCACCCATTTTAAGTGCAAGATGATGAAATTTCAAATTTTAAATAACAAAATTTCAAATATCAACCAATGCTGCTACTGTATGCTAGATAATATGTATATCTACGTATATAATTGACGACTAGCCTTAATTGAAAGTTCCTCTGTTCCTATTGGGAGGGGTCATTAACTATAGGGGCTTGCGCCTATAGGAAACAAGAACTAAGATCATAAAGTCCTCACAAAATAAGGGTGAAATCTCTTAATAGTGTCTTATTTCAAACCCAATATACCTTCTGAAAATTTACCTCATAACCTAATACGCTAAAACTCCCCCTCAAAAAGGGTAGGTCAGGGCCCAAATTTTTGAAGCACACAGTTACTTTTTATTTTTACTATGTGTAACATTTTTGATAATATCTCTAACACTATAAATAAAAGTTGATGAACTACATTTTGAATTTTTATTTATAGATCCTAAATTTTTTAATTGTATATAATATTTTTTATGGGGATTTACATACTTATCACTTTATAGCATATTATTTATATATCTAACACCTAAAACTTTAATATTTCATGTCTATCACTCATAGAGAACTTTAATATCAAATATATCACTTATATATTTTATTCCCACCACGTATACTACTACAAACTTTAATATTTCATTCCTTGTATTTATATTCGATCTATCGATGATACGTATAAAATATTAGATATATAAATAGCATAATATAAAATAATTATGTTTATAAATCCCCATTTTTTAACATACTTCACACTCATCAATCTCTCATTCTTCGAACTTGTCTAAATCTCTCTAAATTCCCTAACTCTTACCTAAAAAATTACTTGCTAATAAGATCGGATGTCATCCACTAACAAAATTGAAATCAACATCCAAAAAATTTATCTTTAAAAGTTCAATTTAAACAAGTGATGAATATCTTTATCAAAAATTAAAACACCTATCTTCTCATTTATATAAAAAACTAGATGAAATAAAACTTGAAGGGTATGTTGCCGTATCAGTTAAATTCCCTATAATGAAAAATGATTATATAAAAAAGATATGATCTAATATTCTCCTAATTAAATATATTTTTCTCAATATTAAAAAAAAATCTCATTTACCATCACCAGCATTAATCAGGGAGATTTTTCCAGATAGAGAACCATAGATTGGATTCATAATAATAAAAAAAAGGCGAAATTACTATACACATCAACATTTAAATGCCCATTCAGCTGCTTGCATAATCAAGAAAATCTTTTGGTGCCAAGATAAAAGCTTATATAAGAATAGTAAACTAGTTGATAAAAAAAAAGGTTCAAGTCAATTACGGCTAAGGCTTCGTTTGATACGGCTTTCTTACCGCTTTTTAAAACAACTTTTTAGTATAAAAAATTAATTTTTAGTACTAAAAAGCTGCTTTAAGAAGCAGTAAAAAAGCCGTCCCAAACGAAATCTAAATCTGCTATTCTACAGTTGGAAATGGGTAATACAAACATCTTGTTTTCCTTTACACAGTCAGGAATAATTCCTTTCTTTTTTTTTTTTTTTTTTTTTTTTTTGGATCAAGTTTCTTTACTCAGTTCTAAGACTCTTCCCAAAGTCTTTTCTGATCTCCCATAGCTGTTCTCCAACTTCTTTCATCAATGGCCGCTTAGCACGAGTAGGAGCAGCACAATGAAACGCCAAACTAAGCATTTTTGTCACCACTTCAAGGTTTACATCCTCCTGTAACTTTGGATCCAGTACCTCTCTAACATTTCCTGCATCGAACTTACTGAAAGCCTGTAAAATGCCCCAAAAATATGAACAAGTTTTACAAAAAGATAAGTATTAAAACAAATTGAAGTTTTACATAAAATGAGTCGTTCATTACCCATCGGACGGTGATCCTTTCATCGACAATTCTCTTCATTTCAACCGGACGGCGAGCCGAAAGAATTTCGATTAGTAGTATACCGAATGAAAATACGTCACTCTTGGGTGTGAGTTGGTAAGTTCGAAGATATTCGGGGTCAAGGTAACCAGCTGTTCCTTTTACTTTGGTTGATATGTGAGTCTGACCTGCTTCTGATGGCCCAGTTCTTGCGAACCCAAAGTCAGACACCTTGGCTCTAAAATTTTCAGTTAGAAGAATATTTGATGCTTTTACATCTCTGTGGATTATTGTCTTTTCTGTTAAGAATTAGGGGAAAAAAACATATCCGTTAAATGTGAATCACACAGTAGAGAAGCAGGTTACAGAAATAGATTTTTGACCAAGACAATGAGAAGCTACAAAACCCTAGTGGTTAGATTTGTAGTAACTTGTTAGAGTATCAGGATTATAAATTTTAAGCCGCTCCTCACCTTAAATTAACCTAATCAAAGACAAAAGTAGAGAAATAACCTTCCAAAAGTAAAAGTACTGCAACCATCAGTAAAGCCATTAAACATTATCTTATTTAACACAAAAAGGATCACTCGCTATAATGGACAAACAAGGACACCGCATGGAACAATGACATAGTCGGCCTGAAATTCGCAATATACACTTCAGGTTATCGAGAATATAAGAAGTTCACTACTTCATAACTTCCGTCTGATTCCAACTATTTAAGCAGCTTGTAAATCCTTCATCACAATTTATTCATCATGTAGTCAAGGCATGAGAGCATTTAAAATTTTGTTTTTTTATATATTATATTAGGATGCAAAATCAAATATGATAAATGATGGCAAGTCAAATTATAGTCTCATTATGTCATAGAACATCTAAACAAAGTATGAAAAACTATATCTTTCATAATTAAAATGGCATGGTTTGCATGTAATATTTGTGATGCAATAATGATCAAGGTCTAGGGTTTTCAAAGGAGATCTAAGCCTCATTTGTTTGGCCGTAATTTCTCTGTCTTCAGTTTGAATCGGCGAAAAAAATTATTGTTTTGTTGTTTGTTAAAACGGCTTTTTCAAAATACCATCTCCTGAACCTCCGTATTTCCGCCGATCCGAGAAGAAAAAAATTTCTCCATTCCCCGTATCGATACGTCCGTTTAAAAACGAAAAAAAGAAACCGGTGAACCAAACGAGGCCCTAATGCTTTAAAATGATGTTAAATGTAAGAAAATATTCAAATGTTAATAGAATTCCTTATGAAGATGCCATTAACGTTATGCAAAACATATGCAAAATAAGCAGTTAAACTAATTAACAAAGGTAGATAATTGTTAATTTTAAATGTTAATAGAATTTGATATACCCGTAACTAACAATGAAATTAACATGCACTGGAGTAAAGAAGACTCAGGTTTCGTTTGAAACGGTTTTCTTAATGCTTTTTAAAGTAGCTTTTTAGTATTAAAATTTTAATTTTTGAACAAGAAAGCCGCTTTAAGAAGTACTAAGAAAGTCATCCCAAACAAAGCCTCAATATACTATCAATCAATTGCATAAAACGGTTCACTGCAATCTTCACACGTTTAGCTTACGTCATGGTGTGTCCAAAATTAAACAAATCAATGGCTAGAACTTTTATTTGCCATGGAATGATGAACTAATAGCATCTGTACCTGCATATACATGGAGATATGTCAAGGCATGGGCAACGTCTATTGCTATTTCCAGTCGTTGATTAAAATCCAGAATGTGTCCATGCAGACCTGTGGAAAGTAGGATGAAACATAATTACTCCAAGAAGTATAAGATTAAAAAATGATAAAATCATATTAAATAGCTTACCATCAAGGTGTTCTCTGAGAGTACCATTTGGAACATACTCCGTAACAATAATACGTTCATTTCCTTTCTCGGTGTAACCAAGTAATCTCACTAAACTCCTGTGTTCAATTTTTGCAAGAAGTTCTACTTCACTACTGAACTCATCTCGTAGAGTCCCAAAATGTTCCTGTCAAGAAGATAACATCAAGAAAGTTCCAGGATCACAATTTTTATGAAGAGCTCATTTTTTACCTAACAGTTATAAATATACTGAAACCAAATTCCAACCTCATCATCATCACCACATTAGCCTTATCATGATTATTAGGAGTTTTTAGGAATCCTTATTGATGGGATATCAGACCATCGACAATGTATCAGAGGCATGGCCGTCGATCTAGGCGATGTAGTTTTAAGTCATTTCATTAATTTGTCTTTTATTATGTTATTTGTCTTTTATTATTTATGTTGTATTTGTTTTCCCGTTTTTACCCCTTACTTAAAGGAGGTCGTATGTAAACCCTTAGGGCATTGTCGTCTTTCTTATTTTGAGTCTTATGCATGAGGCTATTTATAGCCCCTATGTTTCTCTTTGAAAGTTAATGATTGAATGATAATTTTTTTTTTTTTTTTTTTTGTTATTGCTTGAGTTCTTGAGAGATCTTGAGAGTGCTTGGAGAGAGCGAAATCCCTAGGAGAGGGAAAACGGATCACCCACCAAACTTGGAGATGGACGGGTTCGTGGTTTGTATTATCGTTATTTTCTTTCAATCTCTCTTCCTCCTAGCCGCCGGATCTCCTAGCCACTCCACCTTGCAGCCGGCCAACGTCTCCCACCACCACTACCTCAAGCCACCACCTTACTTCCCCCACTACAACCACCAGCCCAGTTACCCACCGCCCCGCCCCACCGCCGGCCCTTCATCCAATCGAACCCAAGCCCAAGCGCCCCTTCCCCCTTAGCTTTTTCCCTCCATCCTTGCTTACATTGATTCCTTTCCTAATTGGGTTGATTAATTTAGGTAACTCATTAACTTATCAAATTCAAATTATTTGAATTTGAAAAGTTACCTAAAATATCACTCCTATTTTAGGAAACTTTCCAAATCATTGCCTATTGAATTAAAGTTAAATTAGGATGAAATATTTCATCCTAAATTTAAGTCAATGACTTAAGGAAGCATTAATAGCTTCCTTAATTTCTCTTTCAATCCATAGCCGCCGGCCCCCTTTGGGTTCTCCATTAATGCTTGCAATTACAACCTTCCTAATTGGGTTTAAATATTTGAGGTAACTCAATTAATTTACAAATTCAAATTCATTTGAATTTGAAATTGTTATCTAAAATACCAATTCTAATTTAGGAAAGTTTTCAAATTTCAGCCATTTAGATTTTAAAATTATTTGGGATTTAATTAAGTCTTTCCTAATTTAATAATCCCAATTAAGAAGGCTTGAATTTATTTCCCAAACCTCTCCCTCTCTTTCTACATGTCGCCGGCCCCTTAATGGGTCCCCACCTCCTAATTAATTTTCAACTTAAAGCTCTTCCCTTTGGAAAGATTTCAAATCCTCTTTCCCTCTCTCTTAGCCGCCCCCACCCTTACCTAAATACACCCAAATCCTTTCCAAACTAAAAGGATTCGTTGGGGAAATAATTGTTTGAATTCCCTCCATCCCTCTAACCAAAAATCTGAACCTAATTCTTCTTCAAGCTTCTTCCTTCGGTTGGCCACTTCCCAACATTCCATCTATTTGAATTCTTGAGAGAAACTTCTTTCTCTCAAGGGGATTCTTCAAGGCAAGCCGAAGATCATTACCTTCAACACTTCAACGCGTGAGAGAAATTTCTTTCTCTCCAAGTAAACCTTCAAAGGAAGCTACGAAGAATGACCTCATCCTCTCAACGACTTGTTTTCGAATTTTGACAAAGGTGAACATTCTTCCCCTTTTCAATTAACTATCTAATCCCCTCTCCTTGTAGGTAATGACGATTCTCAAGGAGCCGAGCTTCACCTTTGCCTAAGCTAGTAAACGTAGGGTTTTGCTTCTTCGTTGCCCAAAACCTAGTAAACGTAGGATTGAGTGCACTTCATTTGTTTCTAATCTTATTATTAGATTAGGGATTTTCGTTGAAGCTATTATATTTGCATGTCGTTGATTTTCTTTATTATTTTGATAATTCAAAGCTCTTATTGTGCAACTTAGCATAAACGGAAGTGACCGCTCTTACCTTTTATTTTGTCGTTTTATTTGCTAGTAGTTCTAATCTCTATTATTCTAATCAATAAGTCGTGCAAGTTCTTATTAAATTACTTTAAGCATTGTAGTCCTACATCACTTATTCTCAAATATTTCCTATTAAGTGCTATTTGAGGTATTAAGGAATTGTGATGTAGAACGAAAACGATTTAAGTCCGCTTCCCAAAATCTGAAAACAGTTTCAGATTTTGATCCAAAAATTCTGAGGACAGCAGTTTTCTGCTTCCTTGCAATCTAGACAGCAACTTGCAATGTTGGGGAACACCCTGGACAGCTTCTATAAAGCATTAGGAACTTTGGACCACCACGTATGGAGGCTGGGAGCCCTTGGGCAGCAGGTAGTGGCCTTCAAATGCTTAGGATGCAAGCCAATGGCAGAGAATTTTGGCTGGGAGAATTTCGGCCAGCAGGGAATATGAGAAGGAAATTTTGCCAAAGTACTACGTTGCAAATTTGGATAGATTTCAAAGGCAATTTAATAAGAAGATGGGGCCAGCGGTAGGGGGAGTTGGGCGGTGGAATTATTTCCTAAATCCTTTTTTTGGTTTTAGGAAAGTAATTAGAGTTTATTCCTTAAGAAAATTTCGGCTGTTGAGGTGGGGAAATAAACTCTTTTCTTTTAAAAGGAAAGGGGACTTATTGTTAGGAAATATTTCCTAAACTAAGCCAACAGGATATGAGGCCGGCAGATTGCATGAAACAGGGAATTAAATGGATTTAAATTCCTGTAATTAATCTCCATAGATTGGGGAATTAATTAGTAGAGCAAGGCAAGAGAAATTTCGGTTATGAAGGGGAGATGAAGGTGGATGTAGGTAGAGGATGAAGATGAAAACTAGGAACAATAAAAAGGAACAAAAACAAATAAACAAAATATCAAAGATACAACCGCGAGCTCGGACACATCCTGCGACTGACGGGTACTACGTTGCCCTTCTCCAAGGGACTTCACGCCACGAGCCCGGACCCATCCTGCGACTGGTGGAAACTCCGACTCCCTCCCATAGGGATTTCGCTAACGTTCTTCCTAAAGAACCCAAGTGCAAAACGCAAATTTTTTTATTAATAATCTATCATCCTAATACAAGAGAAGGGACCTCTATATATAGGCCTCAAAAGAGATTTAAAAGACACATTTGCCCCTTGGGCTTTTACATAAGACAAGAGGGTAAGAAGGGAAATTGCAAAACTAAATTAAAATACACTTAATAAACGAAAATAAAACAAAGTGATCTCGGTCGTCGATCTTCAGCTCCTCTGATTGGCATGGACGGTTGGATGTCCGCATCAGATTGTTGGTTTGAAGTAAGATAAGCGTAAAGTATTTCAAATATAGGGTTTTAAAAATACTGGTATTTGGTTTGAGATAATTTTTTTTTTGAAGTATTTAAAGTTCATCTTCTAGTTTAATTTTGATGTATTTAAAAAGCGTTAGATTTGATTGAATTTCGAATACACTATAAATTGTCTACTATTGCCGCCACGGTCGCCACTTGCCGTTGTTGTCCGCCACTACCTCCTTAGGCTGCTCCCGTCCCCTGCCGCCGAACAGGCAACGACCGCCACCATCACTGAGCTTTAAATTGCATTCATTTTACACTCATCCAAATAACTTCAAAAGATTTCAAATACAACACATTCTATTTTCAGTAAACCAAATGACCTCTACTCATTTTCCCTCAGAATCCTTCCACTTTAATCTCATACACTAAGCTTATTAGTGTTAACTTCCAACCCTTTGAGTATCTAGTAATAAATATTGAAGGAAGCATGGAAATTTGAAATACCAAAGCTAAAACAAAAACCCTAAGATATTTCACTTGGTCCTAAATATCATTGGACACGCTGCAAGCCAGCACAAGACATGCATTCTACTATAAATGGTAAAAATCAGAAGGCGTTCAAAAGAAACTAATATTAAAATGTTTTAACAGAACTAGAAAAGCTTTCAAATTAAACTTTCTAGCTAGGATGAAGGGATCCTTGATAATGAGGAAATATTATAATAACAAGTAATGCATATTTTTATTAATTTGGTTCATTTGATAATTTAGATATAATAATGCTATTCAAAGTACATGTGAAGATGATTATAGATTTTTATGTTGGTTAGAACATAATCATGTGATTGGTTTTGTTTCCTGTAGCTACAGCGCAAAATATAATTTCACCTATCCATTTATTAGTTGATTGCAGCAATGCATAAGCTAGAAAGTTTCTAAGTTTCAAACTTATTTAGCCTCTGCATCGGTGCTCTAGGTGATTTGAAGGTTGAAAATCTCCTACCCATTGCTTATGTTGTGTCATCTAGTGTCTTTGACACATCTATCTCACATAACAATGGTTGCTTCAGTAGCCTCTATCAAGCTCATCCAATTGCTAATGGTGTTCTCTATCCCTACCTCTATTGCTAGAGCCTACTACTTAATCAATGGTTTACCATCCACTATTATGACTAATGTCGCTCCCTTTTAACTTCTCTATCTATATACATATGATTTTACTCTAACTCCACGAATCTTCAATTATGTTTGTTTTGTCCACTCTCTTTACCCTAGATATGATAAATTCTCCCTCAAGCCATTAATTTATCCTTTCAGATATTCTAATGCCCAAAAAGATGATTGGTGCTATAATCCATCTATAAATTAACTTTAGTTCATTGTTGATGTTAAATTTCATTAGGTCTCCCTCTATTACCATTCTACTATCACAGACCTCATCAATTTTCTTGTTGAATCCTATTATGAATCTAAAAATTATTTTCTTCTCTATTATTTCCTTGTATTGATTTTGGTCTACAAGATGATCCAAATTATGCTCTTCGATCATATCAAGGTGCAAACAATGATGAGTTAGGAAGTTACATTATTGAATAACTGATAGATCTCCCGACGATTATCTTATAACATAAATTCAAACTCAAAAAATTAGGAAGTACTATGAATGTTGGAGTTGCATCTCAAGTTTCATTTGCAGTGCTAAATAGTAAGAAATTCTCTCCTATTTTATTGGTTATAGAGTTCATCTAAAAGATATGACCCTATCATTTTCTTAATTCATAGCTTCGAACTTGAGGTCTTCCTTTCTTATAAGGGCAACAACACCAATCAGATATCTTATGAGGGCAACAACACCAATCAGATAATCATCATTTCCTTTTAGGTAGATGAAATTCATGATGGATTGAGACCATTAAAGGTAATTGATCCCATTCAATTTGTGTCCTGTAATGGGAAGAAGGTTGTTGTTTGACATAGTACCATTCATTGTTTAAAATTGCGTATTCGGGTATTGAGGCATTTTTCATTCGTGAGGCGAGGCGTAAGCCTCAAGGCGTTTTGAGGCGTAAGCCTCAAAATCAAAAGATTGCGTAAACATAACAACAACAACAACATCATCATCATCAAGCCTTTATCCCACTACGTGGGGTCGGCTACATGAATCCTTTTTCTCCATTGTGTCCTATTAAAAGTCAAATTCTCGTTTAAATCTAATAAAGAAATGTCATTCCTAATATTTTCTAACCAAGTCTTTTTAGGTCTACCCCTACCTTTCTTAACACAAGTCAAATCTAATACCTCTACTTTCCTAACCGGATCATCGGAAGGGCGTCTTTTTATGTGACCAAACCATCTAAGGCGACTCTGATGTGATGCAATTGAGAGTTACACAAGAACTTTAAAGGAGAATTAAATATTAGCACCACAAATTACTTTATCATGCATCCAAGTCAAGTAAATTAGAAGAAACTCGCGATGTTTAATTTGTTAGGCAAGAAAATACGACGATAGTACTTGGTCTTTTAAGCAATTGCAAAAGAGAACATAAAACAAAAGCTAGTAAATAAAATCCCACGATTAATACCACGTTTTTCACACTTTGAGACCTTTAGCACTCTCTTCCTACGAAGACTAAGTTGAATGGCGGAAGATTGTCCAAGCTAGCATAGAGGTAGCCACTAAGATGGAAGCGCCAAGGAACGTTGCCGTGGAAGAAGATCTCGGAGGTGGAGGAGGCACGGTAGATCGACCTTTGATAAGCCAAGTGTAGACGGAGAAGTGTTCGTCGATGGAGTCTATGAGCGTCGGCACGATGCGGGCCAAATATTCTTCGACGGTATCGTCGAAATCAAATCCGACGTCGAAGAATTGTGACCGGAGGATGTCGACCCTTCCGTTGTTGTCGTACTCAAAGCCGTAATTCCACTCGGGTTCTTCCATTCATCCTTGATAGGGGTTGGGATGGTCGCCGCAAAGAGATCTTGAGATGGTGGAGGAGGTGGGCGGCGGCTTTGAGGAAACCAAGGGGAGGCCGGCGGTGAGAAGGGAAAAAGGAAGGGGTGTGATGTTAGAAAACTGAAATTAACTTCAGTTTTAGAGAATTTGGGAGGGAAAACTCAAGCTTCTCTTTTGAAATCCCTAAATTAAGGGGGGGATTAATTGCGCAATTAATGGAAGAGCCAAAGGAGGAGGGGGCCGGCGGTTTCACTAGGGTTAGGGTGTGTAATAGGAAGAAAAGCTGAGTAGGATTTCAGTTTTAGTGAATTTGGAGGGAATTATCTTGAAATTAAAATTTAATTTCAAAATAGGGATGAGGATTAATTGGGCTATTAATGTGGAGCCCAATTAGGGGCCGGCGGCATCAAGGAGTTGGGAGGAATTTGGGGAATGAGGAGGTGGCTTCCAAATTGGGATGATGACTAGGAAAGAAATTTTCATGAATCCAATTCCATTAGAATTGAAATTGAATTTCAAAAAATTTAAAACTTTCCTAAATTGAACTTTCCTAATTTGGAGAAATTTGAATTTTGAAATTCAAATCTCAAGAGGTTGGAAGTAGAGAAGGGTGGTGGGATGACGGGGAGGGGAAGAGGCCGGCGGCAAGGTGGCCGGCCGCCGGATCAAGGGTGGTCGGCGGGTTAGGGCTCCAAAGGAGGCGGCGGCAATGGAGGATCAACTTCGTCCAACTCTTGGGCTCGGCTTGTGATGGCTTATGCAGGAGGCGAAGAACTCGGATTGTAGTTGTTGATGAATTACTTAAAGAACTCACAAAAAGATATCAAGCAAAGAGGAACTCACTAAGAGATCCAAAGAACTCACAAAAAGAACATAAGAGCAAGAAAATTTTCATTTAATCAATAATCCAAATACAAGATACAATGGCCATATAAATAGGCCCAAAAGAAAATAACGCGCAAAGTCTAAAATGCCCCTTGGGGCTACATAAGCAACTATTACCCTCAGGGGTAAAATGGGAAACTACGAAAATAAAAATCATAAAAATGAAAACTGAAGATACAAGTGAGATCAAAAATAAAGGCTAGCAATCACGGCCGTCGATCTCCGTGGTCGTCTCTGATAAGCGCGCCGAAATCTCCTATCGATGACCTCATCAGACTCTCTCTAATCTTATCTTCTACTCCGCCTTTCTGTCACGTAAACATAAAATGATAAATTTTTTATATACTAATGAGTGAATAATATAAAACATAAAAAAACATAAGATATGAAGTGAAATCAAAATATCCCAATAATAAGACAACATGAAATATAGTTCAACTCAAAATTCTATATTTCCCAAATCCTAGTATTCTTTTTATTAACATATAATTCCAATTTCTAAAAATAAATAGCAATGACATATCACATAAAAACTCATAAGTCATCAGCATTGTCATCACTAAGGGGTTCTTCATTTGAATCATCATTACGATGAACTGTTCTCTCCCATTCCTCCTCTCATATAGAGTCCAATGTCGGGCATTTACTTCAAGATTTATGTAAGTTTTAATATATATAGTGTGAGGCGAGGCGGGCCTCAAGACGGGCCTCAACCAAGTTGAGATAAAAAAAACTCGAGGCGTAAGCATCGAGGCATTTTACTGGAATACCACACATTGCGGAACTCCCTCAGAATGTCCTGCGTCGCGAACTGCGAAAATTGGTACGGGAAGAGTTCCCCCGAGGAGATGTGAGGCATGCTCTCCGACAGAAGAACTTCGAGGAGTCATCACCTCTAACAGAAGCCATTCTTCAGCACCCCATTCCGGTTGGATTCAAAGTGCCAAACGTTGAATCCTACGACGGGACGACCGACCCGTATGAGCATGTTGACTACTATAGAACCATCATGCATATTCAACGAGCATCAGACGCGCTCCTCTACCAGGTCTTTCCCGCCACAAAGGCGAGCCTCATATTGCGCAATTTTAAACCATGGTACCATTGAACATGGTAGGAACTTTGGGTTTGTAAGTTAGATCAAAAGCAAATTATGCTTATCTTTTTTCCATGTTGTAATTGGTCATTATAATAGCTTAATTTCTACAACCGAGCGAAGGATGCGATCAAATAAGCAACTTGGATAGATCTTCAAAGAGGCAACCTATAGAGGTTTGAGAGGTGGCAATTGCAAATTGTTAAGGTGAGTAATGACACTTGATCGAAGTGTGAGTTCATCATATATGGCTACATCTGGATTCAACATTCAGGAGAGATTTATGAGTATCGACAAACCATGTGTGATAGACATGATAAGGGAACAAATCAGACTAGGGTGGGGATAAGCAAACAACTACAACATCGAAAAGAAACAAAGGTGGCATTCTTTGAAGTCGATAGGAAGATTTTACTGAAGGGATCTGCTCCTGATGCTTTGATACCATGCAGAATTTTGAGAGAAAAAAAAAGCTTCTGCAAATTTCTTTAATGATAGAAACCATACAACATAAATAAGAGATAGGAAAACAATCTCACTCCTTGAATTGATGAGCTTATTACCAAATTTCCTCTATACACTAAAACACGAATGAAACAATAAAAAAAATCTAGTAACATAGTATCTAAACCTAATTAGGAAAACAAACTAAAAAGTTATGAAATTCTACAAGAGCAAAACTAATAAGCATTTGGAAATAGATTTAATGCTACCAAAACCTATATGCATATTTTTAACCAAATCAGAATTGGTTCAATTTCAGTCACTTTTTATGCAGTTGCTATCGTGAGTGTGGAAACAACTATTGCTACACTTCATGTAGGCGTCATTTAAGCTGAATGAAATCATCATTTAAATATGCACGTGCTCCAAGAAGAGCACTAAAGAAACCCTCAATCCCAATCATAATAATCCATACTTTGATTTCATGTTTAATTCCTCTTTCTCCAAATTCCTATCCTCCATTATGCATGTCATATCCAATATCACTAGCAACATCCACGTTGAGCCATGTGTTTAATTGGGCAAGTTAGGAAGGTTAATTAGTCTAATGTGCAAGTATTTCTCAACAACAAGATGTTTAAGTTGCTAGGATCTTAAGAGGCATCTAGAATATTTCAGTAGAAGATGACACTAATAACATAGTATATCAAGACCATAACAACCCTTTTAAATTTGTTTTCTTGTCTTGAAAAGATTTTCACTTGCTAGTATTGTGCTGAATTGGACTATGTTGGTTCAATATATATAAAAGGTTACCTTGCTAGTACTGTGCAAATGAGAAAGCATAAAGCAGCGCTGTGAGTGTTGAGAGCAGAAACTAACCCTGGACATGTTGAACAGGAAGCACCATCAAGAGTATCTTCCTAATTGAGGTATGCCTTTTACAAAAGATTCTCCAGGGCAAGAAACTTAACACTGACTATTTTCAAATCTCCATTTAACCATGTTAAATATGGAAGCACAGCAGGTGTGCACCACGGGCTCCTTGTGGAAAATAGACATAATATGGGGTTTGGGATACAGGACGGCATAAACTTTAGTCATGTAATAGAATACACAATATGGGATTTGGGAAACAGGATAGCATAACATAGAAAGTTCCCATAACCAGGGTTTCACATACATGAGTAGAAAACACATATTCATATGTTTATATATTTAAACATATGAACTATAGCTAGTAAATGCAAAAACATAATCATCCATTCATATATATGATCATAAAGACATGCAAAATATTATATTTAAAAAAGTATGAAGATATATTAGAAAAATAAATTGAAAAAAAATAAATAGCAGATATCCTGACAGAATAACAAGCATATAATCTACCTAAATTTAGAGTGTATTGCATGTTGAAAAATTTTAAGTAGGCTAGAATATTAAGTATATATGAACCCAACCACTATAAAAATCTAAAGAGGAGAAATCCCAACCAAAAAAAGGAAAGATTTTGTGGAGGATATCTGCCAAGTGACAATTCAAACATTTAAGAATAAAAAGTCAGTCATCAAGTTTAGCCACAATATGACATCTAAAATTGATCAAAATTGGGCATGAAACCCGGTCTCAAATCAAACCAAACGACAAGGATAAGGAATTTAATCTTCTGAATATAAAAAAACTTATTCTAGCTTGAAAGAGAATATGCTGTCAAGTAATTTAGCTCCAGTAATTAAATGTAACAAATTAAACTCCCAAGTATTTGACATAAAAAAGTTTTAAACTTAATCAAAAGATGAAATGAAATTATAGTCTAGGCTTGTTTGGCAACGCTCTACGGTTGTTGTACAATTTCACTTGTACTAAAAAAAACCATTGCTACTCTCATAGAGATGGATGAGTTGCTTTTCAGTTTGCTGCTCAATATCATTAAGTTATGCAAAAGGTGCATATGCATAATAGTGTTCTTGTTGTATGTTTACCAAACAAATCAAAATTGTGATATGTTAGGCAATGCAAAGCTACTGAAAAAACTATAAATGAGGTCTTCTCAAAAAAACTAAAATTGGTTTGTTGTTGATTTTTGGCTTCCAAAATTGCTAATTTTAGTTTGGAATGGGGCTAAAAAAGAATACATGCATATAATTTCAATGTAAGAACTTAATTTCAAACTACATTCTTTCTTCCATGCTTTAATTTTATAACAGAAGGTCTATCAATCATTTTTTGAATAAGGTACTTAAAGTGCACATCATCTATAGTTTATGTTGCAGCAGACTGCAAACTAGTGGTTTGGATAAAAATAAGGATTAAGACAATAATAAAAAAGTAAAAGGTGATTACCTTCTTTGCTCGTTTTACTGCAACAATCTGACCATCACCAAGAATACCCTTGTATACAGTTCCAAATCCACCTTCACCTAGCTTTAGTGAAGGCGAAAAGTTTTGAGTGGCTTTGATGATCTGATTCACAGTAAGTTGCAATGATCCAATTCTATTTTGTTGTGGAGATAATGAAAAACGAGATGGACTTTGAGGTACTTTATGTGGAGTTGTCAAATTTTTGTCAGGAGATGCGGATACATCTAAAGGAGTAACTGAATCCGCTGCAATAAGCAAACTCATTTGATAAGAATGAGGCTCGCTGAAAAATCTCACTGAATACAAACGTAGTATCAAAAATCAACCATATTATTAATATCATGAACAATTCAAATGGTCTTTTGGAAAAATAAAGCAATTTAAAGTTCACTTTCCAATGTGTATTAAGGATCTCCAATTGAATAAAACTTGCTTTGTAATCAGAAAAATAAGTAGAATTATGTTCTTCCATTCAAAAAACAAAATGATCAATCAAAATCTTAGATTTATACAAGGCATGTCTTTAAGGGAATATTGAGCTACAGTAAACCACAGCATACTTGGATTTGCAGCAACCTTGATACTGCACTTCACAGGTGAAAATCTACAAGTATAATACATCACAAAATACTCTAAATGTTCAAAATTTTGAGTCTCCTTATTTAACTTACATGAATTTGTTTCATTGGCTAGAGCTTTCTGTTCAATTGGTTCTTTCCTCCTTGCACGAAAGCAGGGACAGATTACAGCACAACATAGAAGAAACATTCCTGGAAAAGCCAGAAACTTGCTTTTTGGTGGAATTTTTAATCTAAGATCTTTGACTTCGTACTTTGACAATTGCTTTCTGCTTAGCCGATCCAATTTAGAGGAAACTTTCTGAGGCTGCAACAAAAGTTTTCTACCTGCTGTATGAAAAACTTCCCCTGCAATTAACACAGATGTGGAAACAGAAAAAGGCATCAAACACCAATCTCATTTGATGAAGAAGAAAAGCCTTTAAAAGGAAATTCCATTCCAGGGCTGTAGCATGTATCTAGCATTCTAGAAAACAAAAAGTAACATATTTGATAATTTAAACAAACATTTCTGAAAATAGAAAATACCATATATGCTGATAACCTGTTCAAACCAAGCAAACTCATCATGAAAATCCAATATTAGCAAGACCACGATTACGTAAGACTCTTATCAACTATCAAGTATCAACAACGGTTTATACAAGACAATATGCTATATCACTTATTCATACTTTGATGCAATACAAGCTTTCTTTGTCAATGAAAATTCAATAAATTACTGCTTCATCTAACAACTAAAGCACTTCAACTCCATCATCCTAACACGACATCTGATGGAAACATGAAAAACTGCTAGTCTTGAAATCATCTACTCCATTAATTTGTACGTTAATTTAAACGAATCAAAATATTAACAGCACAAACAACAACAAAAACTCATGTGAAACAGGAAAGAAAATTACCAGAAACAGCATCATGGTCCAAGCCAGCAATATACTTGAAATTCCGAGCGCAGTACTTTCTAGCTATCTCCCCCCACTCCTCCACCCGAGAATCAAACTCCAAACATTTACTTGCTAAAAAAAACGACAACGCCTCGCACATCAAAACCCGATCATCAATCTGTTGACCGTTTACAAAAACCCTATAGCCATCTTGCAATCTTAGATATCCAACGCGATCGGAACTGCAGATTCTCGAAACACCTCTCACCGATTCACCAACCGCAGCCTCCGCGAACGGCGAAGCGACAAGTATGAGGAAAGCAAGGATCGAAGCCATCACTGCAGGAATCGAGCACAGCCAAAGCTACCCAAGAAAGACATCTCGAGCTCGAATTGGACTGCAAGAGAAATCCCAAATCCGTGAAGAGAATCGTAAAGGAATTGAGACAGGGCAAGTGAATTGTGGAGGACCGGATGGAAGTGCACGACAGTGGACCAAGATGGAGCTGGGATGGTAGCGGCTAACCGGTAAACTGGCGGCTTACCTGTACGGACAGATGGAAGCCGGTGACGGTAACATTAGTTCTTTGTCACCTCGTAGACCGGCGGTCGAGAGAAAATCGGGGTGAAAAACACGGTTCGGCCCGCGGGATTATGAACTTTTATTCTATCCTAGAGGAAGGTTCGGGAAAAAATTCGGTACAGACGCTTTTTTGTCTAAAACCGAACATTCTTCCTCTTCTCTTCGATCGTTCCTCTCGATTATCATTGTCTCTTCCAAATCTCCACTTCTTTAGCGATAAGAATGGAAATGAGTTGATGATTCTTATTTATGAATATGATTGTTTGCTAAAAATGGCGAAACTAATCTTCCCCAAGCCCTTTCGTGCAAGTTCAGCCGTTCGCCCCTATTCCGCCCTTTTGTATTCCGCCCTTTTGTTTTGTGAATCTCTCTGTTCACAGGATATAAAAGGGGGGGGGGGGGGGCAAATTGAACTAGCCGGATGAACCAGTTATAACAATCTCCCAAGAAATTTAAACTACAACAATATCATCATCAAGCATTTGTCCCACTACGTGAGGTCAGCTACATAATTCCTTTTTCTCCATCGTGCCCTGTTAAAATTCAAATTCTCATTTAAATCTAATAAAGAAATATCATTTCTAATATTTTCTAACCAAGTATTTTTAGGTCTACCTTTACCTTTCTTAACATGAATCAAATATAATACCTCTACTTCCCTAATCAGATTATCGGAAGGCCGTCATTTTATGTAACCAAACTATCTAAGGAAACTCTCTCTAATCTTATCTTCCACTGTAGCTACTCCAACCTTTTCATGTATATGCTTATTTCATATATTATCTCTAAGGGTAAAGCCACTCATCCACTTGATCATCATCATCTCTACAACACTTAACTTAGTATTATTTTTCTCTTTTAATGACCAACATTCGACACCATAAAGTATTGTAGGTCTCACCACCATCTTATATAATTTTCCCTTAAATTTAAGGGGAACTTTTCCATCACACAACAAGCCCGATGCATTCCTCCACTTCAACCATCCAACTTAAATTCTGTTGATAATATCCCTATCTATTTCACCATTATTCTGAACAATAGATCCAAGATATCTAAAACGTGTACTTTTATTAAAGACTTGATCGCTCAAAGTCACAATCCCTTCACTAGGTCTATTACTACTAAAATTACACTCCATATATTTAGTTTTAGATCTACTTAAGTGAAAATCTTTAGACTCTTAGGTTGACCTCCATAATTCAAGTTTACATTCAACTCCCTCTCTGGTCTTATCCATTAGAAGAATATCATCAGTAAAAAGCATACATCAAGGTACATCCTCTTGCAAATGTTTAGTGAGAACATCCATGACTAAAGTAAAAAAGATATGGGCTTAACACTGATCCTTGATGTAATCCAACTGAAATAGGAAAATACTTGGTCAAACCAACTTGTGTTTGAACACAAGTAATAACTCCTGCATATATATATTTAATTATTTGAATATAAGTGTTATTAACTCATTTCTTTTCAAGAAATCTCCATAACACTTCTCTTAGAACTTTATCATACGCTTTCTCTAAATCAATAAAGATCATATGTAGATCCTCCTTATTCTCTCTATATTTCTCCATCAAACCTCTCAATAAATATATGACCTCTATAGTAGACCTACCTGGCATGAATCCAAGTTGATTTTGAGAAACATTAGTATTACACCGCAACCTATGCTCCATTACTGACTCCCATGGTTTTAAAGTATGACACATTAACTTAATTCCTCTATAATTTGTACAATCTTGTGCATCACCTTTATTCTTAAAAATAGAAATTAACACACTCATTCTTCATTCATCTATCATATTTTTAGTCTTCAAAATAGCATAAAAAAAGTTTAGTAAGCCAAGAAATTCATTCATCTCCTAAGCATTTACACACCTCTATTAGAATATCATCAGGTCCAATAGCTTTTCAGATTCTTCATTAAAAAGTTTACCAAAATATCTCATTTATCTTTGTTAAATATCATCTTCTAAGAAGAAATTTAAATAGTAAAAACATAAATATATTTATATTGTCAAAATTTACACATTGACCCAAAGTAAAAATTAACATATATAATAGTCATGATATGCAACTAACAAGAGTACATCTATATAAATACATCATGATTACAAAAGAATTAAAAGAAAGATTAATAGATGTTAAAAGAAACCCAACCTTCGGCCTAAAATAACCTCAATCTATTGAATCATTACTCTTATCTGAAAATATGTAAAAAAATACATACTATTCATTAACTTCAAAAAATTATAACTATCAATTAACTAGGTGAAATTTTCATATAAACTAAGCAAAATATTTAGAATAACGATATACATCACATAACAAAGTTACATGCTAAAATTTCACTAAAAATAGATATCACCTTTTTATCACTTTCAGGAGGAAGAAATGTATCAAGCTCAAAATTATTGAAAACATAAATAGATTAGAGGCCACTTACAATAATGAGAACAACTTTTATAACATAAGTGACAGACAAAAAATCTCCAGAGAGCTTTCTCTCTTTTCTCTTTCTCCTCTTCTCTCTCCCTTATATTTTTCTTCTCTTTCTTTCCTTCCACGGAAAGCCAAATGAATGAGTGGTTATGAGGAAGATGGTGAAGGATATTTATATTAAATATATTAAAAACATGTTTCAGTGTCCATTATTGTGACACCTAGCTTTTTAGTGTCACTACATTGCATGTTTATGTTAGAGTTACTATAGAATAGAGCTTTCAATGCCACGAAAGCATTTCCTCGTGCCACAACACTGCATGTTTGATCTAAAAATTTTATATTACAAATAATCTCATTTTAAGAATTTTTGGGTTCTTATATTATCTCTCATAAATCTATTAAAGATACATCATTTTCTTATTTGTATATATAATTAATATGAACATTTTGATATAATCATAATGCATTTTCATTGACTAAATTTATATATATGAGTTTATGTAGAAAGTGAATAGTGATTAAACATGCATAAAATAATGAAAAACAACTTTTACTAGTTTCTATAATATGTGATATGACAAGGGTTTTGTGGAGTGGTTTATATAATGGTAGGCATATAAATATGCATTTTATAGCATAATATGAACATACTAAATATACGATTTGAATTATGTATAAATAAGATAGTGGAGTTCAAAGTACCTAAATGAGGCACTGAAAGTGATATGATATAAAACATCGAAGAATGAATTGAAATGTGACACTACACAATACAAGATTTAACAAGATACAAGAACAAGATATACAAGATATGCAAGATAAGGGTTATAAGGTATATGACATGATATTGATTGACTAGTGAGATTGATTAACCGTTGAGATTGATTAACTAATGAGATTGATTGACTAATTGAATGATACAAAAAATATGTCTGATATGCAGCAAAATTGATATGAATAATTAATGTACAACTAAAGACACATGATAAGATTGATGCACTTGATATATAAATGACAAGAATTTATATGATAGATTAATGTTTATATGTATATGATTTATGGAATTTTTGTTTTTATTTTTTTGCATTGATTTTTTTGTTGTGGATTTTAGTCACTTGCTAGGCTTTTAAGTTCACTATGTAGTTTCTCTCATGTTTTCATGCAAGTGTAAGGAATCAGTGGAGTGAAGTTGATCTAGCTGTTAGGTTTAAGTTTTCTTTTTATTTTTATTAATTCTTCATTTTGTGGTCATGATGTATTTAGTGATAGGTTATTTTGGTTAAATATCATGAGTATTCTATATTTTATTTTTTTAGTTATGGATCAATGCATAGATATTGGATGACTAGTTATATATTTATATTTTTTGTTGTTTATATTATTTTGATTAAATTAGTAAGCTCTAATTAATAATTAAGAAGATAGAAAAAGATCAAATTCTTTCCAAATTTAGATTATGAGGCATCACACCCGTAGTTAAGCCTAAGATTATGTCATGGTTCAATTAGAACCCATTGAAACAAATATGTTTCATTTGAGTCCAATAGCTAATAAATCAGTTCTAACTTTAGTTTCAACCTTGGGATCATTCAAATAGAATTGTTAGGGTTTGTTTATATTTTGTTAAAGCCATTAAAAATTTTAGGAAAAATGTTAACCCAACTAATAGATAATATCTTTATTTTAGAATATTTTTATCATATGTCCATATTTTTATGGACTCGTAGCAATGCTCCTTTTAATTTTCAAATTTTATTAAGTGAGATATTTATTTTCAAATTCCTTTGTGGTTTGTTAAATCTATCTTTAATACAAATTGCATGCTCCGTCATGCTTTTCACACATGAACATCCAATGGGTTTTTGGCTTAAAGAAGGGTCTATTGAGTCCTCGTGGGATTATAAGCCACTTGATTAAGATCAAGCAATGTGTTATTTATTTAAACAGCCTAGGTCTTTAGACTAAAGGGAAAATGAATGCAATTGAAGAGAAGTTGTTGTATCAAGTTTAAGCATATTGAATGGGTCGTGTCCTCTAACATTCAACCTCACCTTTGGACAATTCATTTAAATACCATCTAACTTCGACAAGCAGAGGTCAATGCAAGTATGTAAAACATCCTTCTCCATCAAGAGGAGAAACTTTCCTCAATCATATAATTTGACTAATAACCTGTAATAAGTACTCTTCTCATATATGATGAGATCTTAGGGGTTAACCTAAGATTTAAATGTTTAACCTTTCCAAAGTAATTCGATCACCATTCATTATTGCAAAAAGTTATTCATAGATAAAATAAGGTTACTTTGATTAGTTTGTTAATTACGTCTACATTGATCTCTAGGAAGACCAATTAATAACACATCCTTGTTGAGGTTAGACCTTTTTGCACATGAGGCAATATGAGTAGAAGGGGATCACTCAAAATTACTCAAGGACACTTAAGCATGGTGCTTAAAGAAGGCAGTGCAAACACAAGGCTAACTCTTACTCGATTAAAGATAATGGTGATTATAACTTTCTAACAGTTAATCTAAGCCCATAAGATAGTTCCCTTTAGTTAAGGCATTGCAGATAATGGAAGGAGGCACTGCAAATGGTCTTTGAACACCACCTTGCTTGAACAAATTGTTATATTAGTTGGCAAGAAGAAGAAAACATATGTCTTAAGTCATGGAAGCTAATGATCTTCACTAGTTGGACTAAAAATAAAGGTTAGAGATTTTCATCAGTAAGATTAGCTAAATGAACTTAGAAAATTCTAAGGCTTGGCAATGCCTTGATTATAATAATCCAATTAGCTTGATTCTTAATGTAGCTAGCATTAGCTTAACTCAAGTTATATACGCTTATTTTAAGCTTGGTCATGCTTGGTTGGTTCATACGCACCCAAGGGAATAAATGAACTAAGAAAGGATCAATTTTGTCAATGTGTCATTCAAATCCATTTAGTAAGGTTAGTTTGACCACATTGACCTATCAATAGGGTGAGTGAGCTTGAGCAGCTCCTTTATCTCTTTTAGGTTCAATGAGCTCCATTTAAATCAAAGATAATGCCAAATTAGGCTAATACAATCTTTAATTTGAAAAGTAAAATCCCTTTGAGAAATTGTTAGGCTAACTTGAGTGTAACCTAGGTTAGCTTGGTGTTAAATAGGTCTATAATTCCTTAAATTCCTAATAAACCTAAATCCAACATATTGTGACTTATGGAATATTCAATTAAGACTTATTGAGCCCCAATTAGGGATTTGCGCTAGGTTAGGCTAGAACTTTAGGCAACTAAGGTTAAGCCCGGATTTAAACTAAGCCATGAAGACTAAGGGCTTTTTTAAGCCATAAAGATCCAACTTTATCCTCACTTAGCATAAGCTAGTTTTTACTAAGCCAATATGAGTATGATTTGAGATTACCTACAGCTTGTGGTGATATTAGATTGATAAAACAAAAATCGGATCAAGGTCCTTTGGATCTCTTAAGATAGGTTATATCAATTTTAATCGGGCATTTTGTTAAATTAGAGTGACACTTGAAATAATTAAAAGTAATATTGATTAAGTAAGCCTACAATTATGGTACATAAGTGCCTTTAAAGCAAGAAAATTACCTTATTAAACTTGACCAAATCACTCTTTGAGTTTGGTTAAAAAGTCATGGGATTGTATGGGCTTTTTTAGCATATTAGGTTAATGTTAGGATTAAGAGATTCAAGCTTAACTTATCTAATTACCATCTATAAATTATTTTGGTGTGTGTTTATAAGTATGACACTGTGACCAAATGGATGGTCAATAAAAAAAGAAAAAAAAATGGAATTCAAAATCTATGGATATATTTTGAGATATGTGCAATACAAATTCTAAATGTATTGAACTCATCCCAAGATAAACCCAATAATTTTGAATCATGTTCTAACAAAAATTTTGATAAGATATTCAAAGTCAATCAGGAGCTTATGTATTATCCTTCATATTACCATAAAATAAGTAATTTTAAATTTTGTCAAAACCATTACCTAAACATAGCAAGGTTATAATTTATGCTTATTATATGTAAATTATAAAGTTCATCAAATTGTGTGTAGTCATTCAATTGCTTTTTTCCATAGTATATATATATATTCTCATAAGGATTCAAACTTAAAGTCATTTAGTGTAATATCTAGTGAAGCAATACATAGTTGTACTTGTTTTGACCCGATTTAGTAAGGATAATCCATTGAAATTTTTGCATTTATATTTCTCTCACTCAATATCAACAAAATAGGTAAAACAATAAAATAGTATAGTACAAAGAGCATTAAAGTAACTAATAATCTCGTAAACCAGTATAGGCACCAATTCAATGAAATAGTGACCAACCATGTCATAGTAGTACTTATTCAATCAGTAAAAAAATCATATGAATCGGTAGGATAAAAGTCATGATAAAATTAATATAATCACATCAATGCACTAAAATCGTATGCAAGAGTATATGCCATATCCAATCATTTTATATTAGTATCAGTTTAGTATATTAGTCACATGTTCATTGTATCCATTATATCATATAATTGATATTAATGAATCAGTAAAAAATAATGGTATCAATGAATCAGCATTAACATAAGTGAATTAGTAACATTATCGTTGAAAATTGTAACAATAGAGAAGTACAATGACAGTAATAGTAGAGCAATACATTAATATTAATAGTAAATACGCACAATAATAAATCAATGCAATAATAGTGAGGTAGAACAGTAATAATGAATCAATAACATTTATTCTAATAATCACACTAAACAAGTAAAGAGTTTGGCTTGCACGATGTTTTTCTAGTTGTCAGTATCAGTAGTCAGTAACCTTTGGCTCAATAAATAGAGTCGTCACTCTCTACCCGTCGGCATAGTTATAACTCATTATAACTTCTCATATGTGTATCAATTGATCAGTAGAGGATAACACCGAACTACAATATTTAAAGGAAAGTTCGTCGGCTAACCATCCTATACATGTTAGTTAGTCTTCAATCAACATTAGTAAAACTAACTTTTTACTTATTTTCACTTATTTTAGTATCACAGTATTGACACATCAATAGCGACGAACTATCACACATTCATAAATTAGTGTTCATTCATAATATTTGTATTAATAATATGCTTAAATAAAATACCTATTGAGAAAAAAAATTCATTGTTTCAAAACATAACCAAATTATCAAAGACTTATACACAATATCATTTTAAGACTTTAAACATACTACACCGCTATTTTTTAGAGTCCAAATTATTTTTTATTCAATAAGAATTGCACAAATTATAACACCAAAGAGAACATTTTAAGAAATATTCAAAATGTTTAAAATCTCAATCTCTATGACATATAAAAACATAAAATTTGACAGTAAATTATCTTTTTTTTGTGATGAAAATTTAAATAAAACTATTTTTGAAAACAATTAATAAGTATTCCTTGAATTAACTAAAATTTAAAAATAATTCGAAACAGTTTTAAAACCCATCATTTCTCTCTCTAGTTTCGGCTACCACCCGTTGAAATAAATTGAACAATGGTTTTTCAAATATATTTAAAGTGTTGTTAGTGGTTTAGTGACGCGATGCTACTATCTAGCAATGCGGTGCCAGTTTATTTTTCAAAAATACAAAAATATAATACTAAAATGTCAATATTTGGCGTCTGGTACTGTAGCAGCACTATAATGCTCGAATACCTAATATTGTGACGCTCAAATAATATTATTTTTCAAATTTTGCCAAAACTCAATCTAGACCCTTGAGACACATTCTATTACACATGCAATCTTTTTCAAGCATTAAAACACTTCCAAACACAAAATTTTAAATCTTTATTTTTTACACTTTCGAGCTTTTACACTAGCATTGAGAGACATAAGTATCTGAATTATGATATTTGATTTTAATTGGGAGATATAAAGGCTTGAGAGAGATCTATTATTTTCTATTTTGATATATGAAATGCTAGCTTATTTTCTTTACACACATTATTATTTAATTCTATCTAATACAATGAAGTATAATTAACTGATTTTAAAACTCAATTAAGTATATAAGTGATACGTTGATTCACAGATATTCTACATTTTTTTAGGTTAAAAAGAGAGAGAGAGAGTTGATTGAATAGCTATTATCTAAGTTTTGATCTAATTATTTATTTTGTTCTATTATGGCATCTAACACTGTAGTGTATAATTATTACATATAAATTTTGATGATAAATAAAAAGAAAAGAAATTTATAAATGAGTTTGTTTTATGTTCAATTGGAAACTAATTAATAGCTCAATGATTTATTTTAAATTAAAAAATATAAAAAATCTCAAAAACCTTGATCATGAGTTTTGGCCAGTCACAATCCAGCATGATATACCATATTTTGTGACTCATATTGAATTAGGTTGTCACACTTAGGCCGAGTCAACTGAATTACGTCGATCTGCATAATTCTACCGATTTCTCGCAAAACCCATATAATGTCACTCAGGTTTTCTATTATTTGCACAACAAATTTCTCGCAAAACCCATATAATGTGACTCAGGTTTTCTATTATTTGCACCATATTTGAAACAACACCCTAAACGCCCTTAGGATCCCCCAGATACACAATAGCATCATTGATTGATCAAACTTGTTTAGACGGCAATAAGCATTCCGGATCGCAACTCTAACTCTAACGGGAAATTATTGGGTCAGGTCACCGGACATGTTCGGTGCCCAATGAAAATACGCCACATCACCTCCTACTCGGTACTGCTTCAGTACCGAGCTCAGTATTGCTCGGTACTCAGTACTTCACAGTATCGAGCTCAGTATTGCTCAGTACTGTGAATACCGAACGTAAGCTGTGTCCGGTGACTTGACCCAATAGTTTCCCAACTCTAACATATCCAGCTCAAAACAACGGCACTATTTCGGCATAAATAAGGAGAACTCGCTTGCAAGACTAAGGAAACTAAATGATGCTGCAGCTATTAATGGCAGTGAAAAAGAATGTAACAATGCACCAAAACAGGGGAAGAGCAATATCTTGATAAATAAGAAATTTATTCAAAATTCTATCTTTCTTTTAGATTTTGAAGTTAAAAGCCTATCTGTAGTTTACAGCAGCACTGTTACAGGAAGTTCCTTCGCAACTCTAAGTCCTTAAAAGTGGTTCTGCTACTGCCTTTCCAGCACAATCAATCTACGGTTGAGACTTGCAGCTTGCTTTCAGGTGATCACTCGTTAAAGATTCAAAAGTCGTAGCTTCAGGAACCTACAAAACAAAAAAAGAGTAGCAGTTTTAGGATTAATAATGCCTCAACTAAAAAAAAAAAAAAAAAAAAACAGCTGTCAAGATCATACGATGAAGTAGGGAGGAAAAAAAACACTGATAAATAGAACATTATCATCACATCATTATTATCATTAGCCTTGCCTGTCCATTATTTATGATTACACATTCTCAAGTCATTTTTATTTGGTATTGTATACATTATACAACAACAACAACATCAAGCTTTTATTCCACTATATGGGGTCGGCTACATGAATCTTTGTCTCCATTGTGTCCTATTAAAAATCAAATTCTCATTTAAATCTAATAAAGAAAGATCATTCCTAATATTTTCTAACCAAGTCTTTTTAGGTCTGTCTCTATCTTTCTTAACATAAGTCAAAATCTAATACATCTACTTTCCTAACCGGGTCATCGGAAAGCCGCAGTTTTATGGGACCAAACCATCTAAGACGACTCTCTCTAATCTTATCTTCTAATAGAGCTACTCCAACCTTACTTGGTATTGTATGAGGTATTAAATTTACTCTTCATAAATTTTTTCACAATTTTGATTTAGCCTAACTCTTTCTTTTAACTTCGTGCAAACAATGCAAAACAACGCCTTTGTCTCTTATATGAAAGGAGGACTCTATGGCATCACATACTTGTCTCCTTCCAGCCACCAAACTCATATTTCTCCTCTGACTGAGAATTGTTACAAACCATCTTCCTCTCTTAGTTTTCTCACTCTCTGTCCTTCCTCCATCACAGCCATCTTCCTTGATTAAGCAGACAGGGATCATGAGCTTCTCCTTCTCACTAATTCTCAATCCCAATTGCCACATATCCTTTTCACCCTTCAATTGAGGAATACAAACTATAAGCCTTCTTCTTCTCCACCCTCACCTTTCTTTCTTTGAAATTATGTCATTTAATCTTCTCTGCTAAAATTAGTAAAGGTAACGAGTCTTCTTAATTTTGTAGTAGATTAGTTATTTCTTTGATCACCAACTGTTCAGTAGATTAGCTCTGTATAGATCTTAGCTAGATTCATGAAATTGTCTGTGTTTTAATATAATGTTGAGGTTTGTTACCATACAAAGTCTTTAGAGATTTATAGGATTCGCATATGTCTCTCAGCAAGTGGATTTTTACAATCCCATCGACAATGCTAGTTTTGTTATTCAACTGATTACAATTCCAATTCCAGAGTCGCCCACTATCAGATGCCTATTAGGTCATAACTAGCAATAGCACATCTCGCCCAACCTTCTCAACTGAAATTCCAATTCCAGAGTCGCCCACTATCAGATATTTTTTGAATTAAAATGATAATTAAGATATTTTTTGAATTAAATATTTAACTCCCTCCCTCAACACATACTTCACTAAGGGGCTGCTCCCTCTTTAGTAATATAACAAATTATTTCTTCTAAGAAACATGCTTCAATAATGGTCTGGGTTTGCTCTACTATAAAATGCTACAAAGTAGCATTCAGGGGACAAATAATCCCAATGTAATTGCATTTAGGCTGGAAATATCAAGGATGCAATATAATTGTAATTCAGAGAGTTGTGCATGCATAAACAACTAAAATACAACAATAATAAGTCTTTATCCCACTATATGGGGCCAACTACTTGAATTATTTTTCTCCATTATGCCCAATTAAGAGTAAAATAAATATTTAAATCTAATAAAGAAATATCATTTTTTATACTTTCTAAGAAAGATTTTTTAGATCTACATCTACCTTTCTTAACATAGATTAAATATAATATATCTACTCTCCTAATAGGGTCATTGAAAAGTTGTATTTTATGTGATCAAACCATCTAAATTGACTCTCTAATTTTATTCACCATTGGAACTACTCCAACCTTTCCACATATACACTCATTTTGCATTGTCTTTAAGTGTAAAGCAACTCATCCACCTGAGCATCCTCATCTCTGCAACACTTAACTTAATTTTATGCTTCTCTTTTAATGGCCAACATTCTGCGTCATAAAGCATTACGACCCTCTTATAAAATTCTCTTAAGTTTGAGGGTACTTTTCTATCACACAATAGATCCGATACTTTTCTATCACACAATAGACCCGATGCATTCCTCCACTTCATCCATTCAACTTGAAGTCTATTAATAATATCCCCACCTTTTTCGGCACTACTGTGAACAATAAACCTGAGATATATAAAACCAGCACATTTTTTAATGACTTAATCACCCAATATCACAATCCCACCACTAGATTTATTACTACGAAAATTATACTACATGTATTCGATTTTAGATCTACTCTAATAGAAACCTTTAGACTCCAAGGTTGACCTCTTTACTTCAAGTTTTTCAGCAACTCCCTATCTAGTCTTATCAACAAAAATATCATCAACAAAAAGCAATCTAAATTACTTATAGTATGAAAAAAAATCATCAACAAAAAGCATATACCAAGGTACATCCTCTTGCAAATGCACAAACAACTAAAATAGCACAGTAAAAATAAATAAATAAAGTATCGGACAAGATAAGCATTTTCTAAGCAATGATGAATAAATAATTTAAGATGGGTTATTGTATGACTTACTGAGCACAAACATCTACAAACCTGCAGGTTTATTTTTCCAAGCCCACTCTTGTGAGACCTGAATCCCCTGGACAGAATGTAAAACAGTATTAGATTAAAAGTTATATAACTAGAATTTACTTACGTGAAAATTCGTAATATTAATAAGAGCAATTTTAGCATTTTGGTAGAATCAATTACAGAACCAGCTCCATGTAGCTGTGGATTGCTGATATCCTGGACAAAAGAATAGAGCATTTTTGTAAGGAGAAAACAAAGGTGTACAAAAAGGTATGTTTATCACATTAGATGTCCATTGTTAAGTACAAGCGGGCAGGTTTAATAAAAACTAAGCTATTTATGCATGTTAACAATGAAAACTGTGCTTACTAAATGATGTAAAAGATCTTTCAAGTTATCTATCAACAGAATGGCAAGAGAATTATCATAGAGGAATAAGAAAGAAATATGAGGTACGCCTTTAAAACTAGACGACGACAACAACAACATCAAGCTTTTATCCTAATATTTGGAGTCAAGTCTTTTTCTCTATTGTGTCCTATGCAAGTCAAATTCTCATTTAAATCTAATAATAAAATGTCATTTCTGGTACTGTCAAATAAATTCCTTTTTGGTCTATCTCTACCTTTCTTAAGATAGGCTGGATCTAATACATCTATTCTTCTAACCAGGTCATCGGAAGGCCGACATTTTATGTGACCAAAGCATCAACGTGATTCTGTCTAATCTAATTAGCCACTTAAGTTACTCCAAACTTTTCATATATATACTGGTTTCACATGCCTTCCAGACTCGGAAACCACAAATTCACCAAAAATCAGTCAATTAGGCAGCTATATCTTGAAATAATCTCGTAAAAATGTATGATTCATTCATCTCAATTAACAGAAAAAAACTTCCTCTAGAAGACCCCATCCCGTGGCCACTTCTTTTCAAGTCATTGTCTCTTCTTATACTAAAATACTTGATACTACAGGGATATAAGCATGATGATTACGTGATTATTAAATGATACTCTAGCCCTAACGATCATGCTCCCACTGTAAACAAGATATTCATGACGAAGAGAATGAGGACATCCAACAAAAGGAAAATAAGATCACTTTTTTTCCTGACAACTTCAGATAAACATTCTCATCTTATGCAATAAATATTTACTCTCATCAAAATGCACAACAAAAGAACTAATCCATTATCCATATCATCATATAACATCCATTTAAACCAAGAGATAGCAAGATAAAAATATACTAAGTTCAAATTCTTTTGCAAGGTTGGCAAAAGGGCACAATAAGAGTTATCATTATAAACTTTTGGCAATATCATTCATTCATCTGTTAAGGTTAATAAAGATGAAAATAATGTACAACGGGCAATCAAAACTTGACATCAATCAATTCATCTATATGGTCAAAAACTTTAAATTCCTAGTCAAGACAACAGGTCAATAGGTACTACTCTTAGAAAGCGGTGGCACAATCCACTTTGTTCAAGTCTAATGGATTTAACATTCCTATTTGAAACAATACACAACATTTGTTTCAATATGATTGCAGCAAATAAAAGTCAAAAGTCTTTCACCATGTATTTTAAACAAAATATAAAAACTCTTAAAAATGAGAATGAGAAGAAAGGAGAGTACAAAACGGGAAATTTTATTCTGTGGTTTTGTGTAAGAAAGGATAAGAAGTTGATCATAAATAGGAGGAGAAATCACTATCAAGAAAATAAACAAATTTGGAAACCTGTCTTTATTTCTAGAATCCATAAATAACTACACAACTTAAATAAAATATTGGTGTCCATGTATTGTTCAATTGCTATTTATAAAAGTTATTATCCACATATTATTAGATTTTTGTAGATGTAAAGTTGGTGTCCACGAATTATTGGGTTGTTGTTGTGGCCATAGATTCACAATTAGTATAAGCTGACATGCCCAACTTATTTGTTACATTATCAAATTCTTTATGGGTAAAACTTTAGTAAGGGTATATGTAATTTGGGATTTTGTTGGAACATAATTTAGTTTAGCTCATTTAATTGTTTTCTCAAAGATAAACTGTAGTTTTATCCCAATGTGTTTAGTCTTGTCATGATGGAGAGAATTTTTTGCAATATTTATGACAGCCTAACTGTCACAAAACACTTTTAACAGTTTTCTCACTTGAAAGTTTAATTCTTATAACAATAAACATATCCTTTCACAAATACTAAGTATCAATGCTCTCTATTCACCTTCAACATAGCTTCTTGAAACCACATATTGTTTCTAGCTTCTTCATGTAACTCGTTTTCTATATACATAAGTACAATAGCTACACATGGATCTTCGGTCTTACGTGTCTTCAACCCAATCAAAATATATGAAAATGTTAATTTCCATGTTGGAAGGACTTCTATAAATAGACATTTTCCAGTTGATTTCCATGGATCTTCGCTTCGGTCTTACATGTCTTCAACCCAATCAAGTTAGGCTTTTAAATTTATCCATCATCCCATCCATTTTATATTTGAATATAATGATCCATTTGCATCTAACCGATTCTTTTCTTGGTGAAAGATCAAAAAATTCTCATGTACCAATCTTTTTAAGGCCTAGATTTCATCCATAAAGTTTTCATCCACTCGTGAAACAAGGGAGTGTTGCAAGCTCCATGACTAAGTTTCGAATATATATTTTATCCATAAAAATGACATAAGCACAAAATATAGGTGAAAACCCTTTATATGCCATGAAATTATAGATTAAGTACTTAGACAAGAATCATCATTTATGGATTAAGTTCACTAGTTTTTTTTTTTTTTTTGTTCACTAGTTTGTATTTAATTGGTCCTTGAACCAGATTTAGGTTCATTGGAGATATATTAATTCATCCCCTAGGATTTTCTTTTCCCTTCTTATATATACACGATGTTCATTCTACTTGCGTAGGATGTATTGACAAGGAGATGTGATAGTTTGCAGTTCTAGTACGACTTTAGTAAGTTGGATGGACTGATTAGGTACTAAGGAAGTTTGCCATTCTTATGCAGCTTCAATAGCTTGAATGATGGGCAATGAAAAAAATTCAAAATAAATTTCTTCCTTAAAATTCTTATTCTTAAATTTAGTCATCCTAAATTTGAGCTTTGAAGTAATAATATAAGAGGCGTGGTAAGCCTCGAAGCAAGCAAAACGATAAAATTTTCAATGTACTACCAGAATACAAAAATAAACCAGAATGCACCTTATATATTATAAGAGTAATTTTTAAATTCTGCTTGTTATATATGCTCAATACCGAGCGTACTAAGCATGTACCACTCAGGAGCCAGTACCGCTCAATACCGAGCATGTACCGCTCAGTACCGAGCATGTACCACTCAGTACCGATACCGCTCAGTTTCAGTAGGCATGTACCGCTCAGTAATATCGCGTGTAATTTATATTAATTAGGCTCTGGCATGCACTAACTAAGTTAATCAATAATAACTTAGCTGTGTCTACGGTTTGCCTTTCATCTTCTCTTTTCGTCTTTGTTGTTCGGCTTCGTTGCTTCAATGAAGAGATTGGACTCGCTTCTTTGGCTCCTTCGTGGCTGTTCGACTTTGCTCCTTCGACGACTTTCCCTTTCCTGTCGGATCGTAAGCTACAACATTTTGATCGGGAGAAACAACGGGAGCTCGCTGACTGTGAAGGTAACTTTCTCGCTTTCGAGGCGCTGCCTCGATGCGCCTCGACGCCTCACGCGGTGAGGCGTACGCCTCCATGGAAAAAGGCGTAAGCCTCGCCCGAACGTTCGAGGCTTAAGCCTCAGTTCGTCCAACCTCCGCCTCGATTCGAGGCGCGCCTCGAGGCTTCCGCCTCGAACGCCTTTTTAATCGATGAGTAATAATATAAGTGGTCAAGCAAGCATAAAATTTTCAATGACTCAGGAATGCATTTGAACCATTTTAATTTGGGGAGTATCTAATAAAGATACCCTTGATAGATTTTAGGTCAAATTTGCTCTGGCACTAACAATGAATGTGAATGAAGACTAAATCAAAGACTTTTGTAGAAATAAAAGTAATGATTTTTCCTTTGCGAAATGGATAGAAAAGGGTTTGAAATTTAAGTACCCTTGAAGCATTTTATTAATGAGATATATAATTGTCGAGATAATTTCTCCTTAGAGCAATGAGGAACAATTCAAACCACCTCTAAGAGGTGTCTATTTTTCTTTTTAACAATCCCAATTTGATCAGGTGTGCCAACACAGGAGTTTTCGCGAATATATGAAAAAAATTTCAGAATTAAATTTAAAGTCTCTTTAGCATCATGAATTTCTAGAATTTATATTTTGGACTGAAACTGAGAGTGGATCAAGTTGAAATATCTAAAAATCTTTCCTACAACAACAACATCAAATCTTTGTCCCACTATGTGGGGTTGGTAACATGAATCCTTTTTCGCCATTGTGTGATGTTAAAAGTCAAGTTCTCATTTAAATCTAATAAAGAAAGATCATTTCTAATATTTTCTAACCAAGTCTTTTTAGGTTTAACTCTACATTCCTTAACATAAGACAAATCTAATACCTCAACTTTCCTGATCGGGTCATTTGAAGACCAAACCATCCTTTTTTTTTTATCTAAAAATCTTTCCTACTTGGCGTGTTTCTTTCATGTAGGAAACTCAAATGAAATGAGCATATCATTAATGGAGATAAAATATCCAACTCCAGTGATATTTTTACTATATATGAACCACACATATCATTATGGGCTAAAGCAAAAAGTTGGAAAGGTAGGAACTACAAGTTGTTCGCCTGATGAATATTTTAATACTAAAAATCTTTGAATTTTTGTTGGTGAATAAAAAATGAATTATTTTTTACGGTAACTAAATTGGGTGTCCTAAAAAATGTTGTCAAAGTCAATTATCAATACCATTATTTGAAGCATGTTAGGAACATGAAGGAGGAGCTTTGTGAAAACACAACCCACGTTTGACCCCATGTCTTGCTCGAGGTTTAAATCTTTCGTAGGTAGAGTCATGAATGTATCTTTATAAAGTTCAAAACTTAAAAGTGACTAACTAAATGAGAAATTAGCACCACAATTTTTGTCTCTAATGAGTTTGTTGATTGATAATAATTTGTAAACTAGGGTAGGAACTAGAAGCATACAATCAAGTGCCATATCTTTTGAAAAAAATGAAAAGCCTATTCAAATCACTTTTTACGGTGACTCATCTGCAATTTGAACGTTATAATTTTCATGAAATGGGCTATAATTGTGAAAGAAATTTGTTTCCTACCATATGATATAACATTTTGAGTTTACTATTCAAGTAGAAATTTTCATATTTGCAAATATAGTATAGGAGAAATTACAATTTTAAGAAACTACGCTTATTCTAGTGATATTCTGGAATAAGCTTCAATTTGGATAATAGTTCGCTGTCTTCGTTTTGTTGTATGTTTGACTGAAACAGGAAGGAGAGTAGCAATGACTTATTTTTGTTATTGATTCTCTTCAAAAAATTTCAATCAAGTGTTTTGTTAAGGATTTTACATATTTTGAATTTTAATTTCCCATTTTGAGGTTGATTTCCAGAGTTGGAGTTGGGACTTCTTGGCCACTAACTTCATGTTAACTGCTGCCGTTTTCTTTCAAAGATGTTCCATAACATATATGTTTGCCACTCTTGCTAGACAAAGACTATCTTTCAGCATCACTGAAGAAGGCTTGTATGAGACTCCATGTTGAAATATCCATCAGCCTCACAAGAAGTAAAATCTTAATGTCTTTGATACCATCTTGAAAATGAAAATAAGTACATAGTTAAAAATGGGAGATTTTTAAAACTGAAATTTATTCCTTTTCTGGGTTTAAAAAATGAAGATAAGAAGAAGGCATACATAAATAGATGAGAAATAACTAACATGAAAATAAAAAAAAAAATCTGAAAACTAATCTTTAATTATGGAATCCAAAATTAACTGAACAACATAAATGAAGTTTTGATATCCATTTTTTTATTTTGAAATTTTGATACCCACGGTTTAATGAATTGTTGTAGATTAAAACATATCCATACATTATTAGATTATAACTAATGAAAAACTGTTGTTAATAGATTGTTATATAGATAGAAAGTTATTGTCCATGGATTGTTAGGTTATTGTAGATGGAAAGGTGTAGACCACAAAATCAAAATTATTTTAAGAAAAACAATAGTTCTCTGGCCATTAAACATTCCCTTTAACCTCCTTCAATGCCAGCAGCAGCACAGCTTTGCAACATGGGTACCATGCCATTATACAAAACATGCATAGTGTCCACTCAGCACAGCTTCTTTGATTTCAAGCAGTTTTTCTCAAATTAAACTTGATGAACATTGTAAACAGCAATCAAACAATTTATTGCATTCATACAATAATTTGGCATATCAAAGAAAAGCAATTGCATCAGATCATAATTCACCTGAACAGTTTGATGACTGGCCGCACCAGATGCCTGATGATACTGAGATGAAAGGCAATAAAATTTAGTCCAACAAAAATTGTTGCTCCTAAACAAGAAGAAATATGCAAGTCAAATTTTACTGACAACTAAAGAAGGCTGAATGATCTGCAATTGAGTTTGCTGTCTTGGCTGCATTTGAGGCTGTACTTGTGTCTGAGCCACTTGTTGGACAGACTGGACCGGTGTCTGAACCTGCATCTGTGATGGAGTTTCAGAGGGAGATTTAAGTTGTGGAGCAGAAATTTTCTGTTGCTGAAGCAGTAGCTGCTGCTGCTGCAGTAATAGCAACTTTTGCTGTTGTTGTTGCTCAAAAACTGTTAACTCTTCTGGTTTCTCCCACTGTGAACCAAAACTTACTAATCACTTGCAGATAATACACAAGGAAAAAAAAAAAAAACAATATTATAGGAAAGGTAAGCAAAGCAGAAAACTTACTAATCACCAAGAGAAAATAAATTTACCTTACTTTCACGAGTGACACTGTTGTAGTAATATTTAAATCCTTCAGGAGAAGTATGCTCTGTCCAGTTGCAAGTTGAAGTAACTGCTCCAGAAGGTGCGCTTAAAGCATGTGATGGGGCAGCAGTACCATGCATACTAGCAGGAGTAGTTGTAGTGGCTGGTGGGCCGGACCATGGCGACTGTTCAGGCATTTTACAACAGAAAATCTCTTAATAGTAAAACAATCTAACAGAGCTCTGTTCTACCAACTAAAGGGGAATGTAGGCATTCATAACAAAGATGTAATGATAGGTGAAAAAGCCTACTAAAATATGCAGCATGCTTCTACTTAAAACATAGATAATTATTAAAACTTAAGGATTCAGACAGCCAAAGAGTAGGAAGGTCAGTCACGCCCGACATTATAAACCTAAAGCCAAAATAGTGTAGAAGATTACCTGCTGCTTGGCAGACTGAGAACTCTGCTGCTGGCTTATATTTGACTGCTGCATCATCTGTAGCTGTTGTTGAATCTGAAAAATTGCCTGCTGTGAAGTCTGGTAGCTTGATTGTAAAGTTTGTGCTTGCTGCTGCAGCAGCATCTGGGTCGGCAACTGATGTCCTGGTTGCTGAAGCAGGTGCTGTGAGATGCTCGAAATAGGTAACTGCTGTTGATTAGGAACACCGGTTAAGCCTTGTTGTTGTAGGCCTAAAGGATTATGAAGAGCAGCAGCAGTAGCATTTTGTGGCGTTAGAGATGATGAAGCAGACAATTGTCCACTAAGACCAGGAACTTGCTGTGCTTGGCTGAAGGAGTTGAGGGCAATAGATTGAGGGAGCGGAAACTGTCCAAGTTGCTGCATCGGTGCTTGTAAAGCTTGTGTTTGTGCATGCGAAAATGAAATCAGAGAATTATGCAATGGCAAAGCCGGTGGTACATTTTGGGGAAGCTGGAGAGACTTCTGCAATGGTAAAATTTGTTGACCAATAGATGGCGGAGCTTGTGCAAGAGGAGGGTTAAAACTCTAGGGAAAAAGAAAAAAGATAACACGTTACCTAAGCTGATTTTCAAGAAATATAAATATAGATGGTTTGTTGAGGACAAATAAGAGAAAAAAAAAAGTTTATGTGAGGGACTACCTGAGAAGATGATGATATTGGTGCAAGGTTTGACAAAGCACCATTTGAAGGAGGCAAACCATCTCCAAAGGAACCGGGCTAACACATACACAATGAAAACGAAGACCATTTTAGAGAACATATGCTGATCTTATAGAGAACCCAAAAATAAGTTTAGAGTTTACTCCAACCAATGTAGGAGGAATGCCACCCATGCCAACTGTTTGGCTTCCCAATCCTTGAGTACTTGACTGTGATGGCAGAACACCACTCTGAGGACTAAGTGGGGGCCAACCCTTATGCGGTACGTGTCCACCTCGTGGCTCATCAAATTTTTCTGGTTGTCTACAAGGAAAAAGAATTAGCATAATAACCACATAAATATGATTAAACGTAATGTCCATAAGGCATATCATCTATACTTTCTAAGTTTTATTAGGAATAAATTAAGAATGAGGATTCATAAAATCAACTTTAGTAGTTGACATAAGACTAATGATGATTATGATTTACATTTTCTAAGATTTCAAACCTTGAGGAACCCTTTTTTAATGCCAAAATGTTGCATTACAAAGAAGTACCCTTACCCAAAAAAGTTTATGCCTATGTACCACCAAACTTTATGGGATACCAAGGAGAAAATGGAAATAATAACAATAATTAGCTATCTGAAATAATGAATTATCAACTTGAAATCAAGGCTGTTAATGCACAATGAGATGCAGAAGATTGAATTGCTTTAAAGCTCTAAGCATAACCAAAACACACTTGGGTTAATTGAAATGCACATATCAGAAAAAATATCATATATTATTATACTATTTGACAACCATCATACAAATTAAAATCATGAAATGATATATGGTATTTTAAATCAAATAGTAATACAAAAAATTATTAACCAAAAAGCAATAAGGCATGCACAATGTGATAAGCAACATATAATATTAACTCATAACTGAATCGATCTTCATCACCGACTAGGAAGGAGTGGAGCACCCATGTTGATGTGAAACAAAATGCGATGGAGTTACTTTAGGAAATTCTAGAGAGCAATTTGAACAAAGTAAGCCAAATTAAAATTATCATTTGTAATAAAAGAGTGAACCCAAGAATTCTTAGTCTTAACTCGCTTAGGCAACGAAGAGCGACATTCGTTTAACCAATCAATTCAAGAAAATGCAAGGAATAATTGTATGCTACGACAATAAACAAGAATCCACGAATTCATAAAGAGAACTTTCACCTTTGGAGCCCATATGCTCAACTAATCTAGGCTTTAGCGGAAGAAGAGTCTCCACCTTAGAATCGAGGTCGCTCCGAGGAAGAAGGAACCTTGGATCGTCGTTCTTGGATAGGTTGCCAGAGTATGGAATTCTTGCCAGCAATTTCTTGAAGGTGTATTCGGCGGCTCTGGTCGGCTAAACAGTAGGCTAGCTTGCTTTGGGCATCAGGGCAGCAAGCTATTTTGCTCCGGGAAGCTTCTAGACAGGAAACTGGGCTGTTTCTGAAATTTGGACAGCATTTTCCAAGATGTAGAAAGCAGGGCAGCCACCAAAGAAATAGAAGATATGGAATTAACCATGTGAAGGGCTGAAGGAGAGGGGCTATTAATGAAATATGGAATTAACCAAAGGTGAAGAGCTATTTTAAATTTCAGATTTCTGAAATCTAAAATTTCTATTAATGAAATATGGAATTAACCATGTGAGAGGAGACATTAAGGAGGTATTTAAGTGGTGGTGAGGTGGCCATTGGAGAGGGAAGAAATGGGGTGAGGTGGCCGGCTACATGGGGAGAGAGAGGGCTTGGAGATTTTAAGTAGGTGGGGACCACTAGTAAATAATCAAAATCTGATTTTAATTTCAGATTTTAATTGCCTCGTGTAACTCCCTAATTTAAATAAAAATTAGGAAGGAATTTGAATTTCAAAAGAGTGTAACTCCCTTAATTAATTCCCCAAATTAATTGGCTCAATTAGTAAGGGAATTCAAATTTCAAATAGCTCCTAATATCAATAACTGCCTTGCCTTAAGATGGATTTTAATTAGGCAATTAATTGAAACGCCTGGAATTGAATTTCACGGGCTTGGGCACAGCAGGGAGCAGCCGGCGGAATGGCTGCTGAATTCAATTTCCCGTGAAGGGCTGAAGGAGAGGGGCTGAAGCTCACGGCTGGACTATTAGCCGTGAGGTTGGGGAGCGGTAAGGGGGGGGGGGGGGGGGGGGGGGGGGGGGGGGGCCAGGCATTGAACCTGTGTGGATTTCAGCCAACAGGTGGTGGCTGGGTAGGAACGGTGGGCTGGAGCAGTTGGTTGGCGGTGGGCTTCAGCTGACGGGGATGTTTTGGCTTGCGTGAAATCCAAAACAGAGAAAGAACTCTGTTGCTTAGGTGAATTCAAACAGAGAAGAATCTCGGCTGCTTTCGTGAAATCAAAACAGAGAAGAAACTCTGTTGCTTGCGTTAAACAGACTATAGATAAGGGAATTCTAGAACTCACAAAGAGATCTAGCTTCTCCTACGAACTCACTAAGAGATCGTGGAGGTTTGCACTCACAAAGAGAACACAAAGTAAATAATTTTCATTCATCAAAAAAACTATCTATTACATGAGAAGGGCCATATAAATAGGCGTCACAATGACAAAGAAAAATAAAAGACTAAAATGCCCCTTGGGCTACAGCTATCAAATACCCATAAGGGCAAAAAATGGAAAACCAAAAAAATAAAAATAAACTACTACATAAAATGAAAAATAAAGATCATGATCGTGACCGTCGATCTCCGGCATCTCCTGAAGGGACCTGTGTCAAAATCTGATGTCCCCATCACATGTAGTACTCTCTACAAGCAAGGAAAAAGTGTGTGCTTTGGTACATAGACCATGCTTTATGGTGTAAGCCCATTTCTTTACAGTGACGCACATTCGTACCACTCTACTCCGCATCAAACTTAAAGCACAAGTTCAATGTGCTTTAAATAACCTTGCTTGAAATAAGTAAAAGTAACAATACTTTGTTGAAATAAACTGCAAAAAGGGGATATACAAGCAAGTAAATTTTGACTAAAAATCCATTGCATTCCTCCACATACAGCTTTAACAAAAAGGTTCATTGAATTTTTTAAATCGGCTTCATTAATGATAGTTTGGCTGTTGTAAGGTGATGATTGTCCAGAAAAGTTTAAAGCTCTTATAATGGAGAAACCCAATTTCACAGGTCATTAGTAAGATGTGTTAAGGCAAGTGCCCACAACACAGTGAGTCATCTTTCCTTGATTTGATTGATGAGAGTTAATACTCTGAACACTCAAGACGAGTTAATTTTTGTTGGTGGTAATTTGATTATGGGATAATGTGGAAAGAGCATCAAGAGTTGAAGAAATAAAGATGCACTATAGGAACCAAATTTAATCAAGCACATGTAAGTGCTTCAAATTATATAGGAGTAAAAATTCAGGATATTAACGATGGGATTATTTTTAAGAGACAAAGGAACAAATGGAGTGTTTAAATTTGATGATAAAGATGAGAGCACGGATAATAATTGAGATGGACAATATAGTAGTGAAGATTGTATTACCCTTTGCTACACACTATAATATTACCCTTTGAAGATTGTAGATACTTGGACCATTTAACATGTCTTCGAACTTGGAACACATATTTTTAACTTTGAATGCAATGAAATATGAAGATTCATTCTTCTGCTCAGTGTAACTTCATGTGATCATTATTTCTTTACATCGTTCAAAATTATACCTTATAATTAAGATAAATTTATAAGTGCTAAAAAAATTGAATACCTCACTTAGTAAAGAACTTATGGTAATGGCTAATTGATGTGGACATCCGACGATGGACGTGAATAAAAGGAAGAGACGAAGATCGACGGCTGAAATCCCTCCATTTTATCTTAGTTTATTAATAGTATTTTTGATTTAATTATGCCCTTACTTGAGGGTCTTATCTTATGTAAGCCCAAGGGACAAAGTTATCTTTTAGTTCTTTTTAAGGCCTATATATAGAAACCCTTACTCTTGTATTAAGAAATAATAGAGTTTTAAAAAAAAAATAGTTCTGCACTTTTGTTCTTTGGGAAGAACTTTGGTGAGATCCCTATGAGAGGGAATCGTAGTATCCACCAGCCACAGAATGGGTTCGAGCTCGTGGCTTGAAATCCCTTGGTGAAGGGCAACGTATCACTCGTCAGCCATAGGAAGCGTCCGGGCTCACGATTTTATCTTTCTTTCCCTTAACTCCTTTTCTCCTTCTCCCATGACCGCCGGCCATACCCCCTCCATAGCCGCCGACCGAGCTTCTCTCTCCCCTCCCCCCCCCCACTCTCTAAGTCGAACACCACCACCGGCCTCAAGGATCATTTCTTCCCTACCAAAACCTTCCTTTTCCTCCTAGCCGCCACTATCAAACCCTAACCCTCACTTGACCGCCAGCCATAGTGCCTCTCTTTGTCTCTAAATCTTCAAATCCTAAATTAATCCCTTTCCATATGTGGTGTGTTTTAAATTGGACAAATTTCATATTCAAATTTCAATCTTAATTGAATTGAGAGTCTTTCTTAAATTAACTACATGTTAATTTGAAAAGTTATTCAATTTGAATTCAAATAAATTTTGAATTTCAAAAACTTCCTATTTAATAAGTTCTACTTTAAGAAACCCCTCCAATTACTCCCAATCTGAAATTAATTTCGGATTTAATTCTCAATCCCAATTAATGCTTGATTCACATTCAATGAACCTAGGCACCTCCTCCTTCCCTCTCACTTGATCGGCCCCTCTTTCTCCCCTACTTTAATTATTTCCTTACTTGCTAAAGAATCCAATTAGAGGAATAATTAACCACTTCTTATCCTTCCCTCCACTTATTTGAATATCAAATTCAAATCCCTTAATTAAGGAAAATCTGAAATTGAATTTCAGCTTTTTATTTTCCGGCACCCCCCACTGTTCTACATCACTAATGGATCAGTTGTTTGCATCATATCACCTTAAAAGTGTTTGACGCTTTTGATAACATTGGTTCAAACAATAGCAAGAATAGACTTTAACATTCATTACTCTATAATTAATTGGGCCGTGAAGCACCCGCATAAACTTGGATCTAAAGAGCATTCAATTGACATCATACAATTTTCTTTAACTTCATAATATGTTCAATAATCAATTACAAGACAAATGTTCCTATTTATAGAAAGAGGACTACAAATATAAAGCCAATTATTTGAAAGCAAATCTACTCCTATCCACTCCTACCAAACATTTAAATTCAAACATAATATTTTCCAAAATGGATAATTAAATGTAGTAAGAATAAAAGGAATTCAATCACAAATAGATACGGGCTTAATAGGGCATAAAAATGTTCCCAGTTTACCCGTATTATGGATTAGTTTAATTCTTCCATATGCCCAATTAAAATTTTAGGGTGATTTAACCCGATTAGTAAGTTGTACTTCATCAACTCCCTTGAGATGCCAAAAGTTATTCTTTAGAAAGTTAGCATACATATAGTCAACCAAGAGATTATGTGCTTGCTCTCCAATCCATCCTTAATCATCCATGTATGATCTGTGGGAGGCTCCCACTGGGAGCTCTACCTTTTTATTTTACCAAGATATTTTGGTCAACATTTTTTCCATTTACAGCTCCATCCATATAGAAGCAAGCATATATGTGAAATGGATGGAGTAGCTCCAATGGCAGATAAGATTAGAGAGACTCTGTTGGTTTGGAGCTTTGGTTATCAATTAAGATATCTTGGGTTCAAGTCTTGTGTATGCGTATGTGAGTGAGTTTGTCTTAATTGGCTTAAATGTTCTTTAAAAAAAAAAAATTAAGAGAGTCGCATTAGATGGTTTGGTCACATAAAACGTCGGCTTTCTGATGACCTGAGTAGGAGAGTAGATGTATTAGATTTGGTCTATGTTAAGTCTATGTTAAGAGATGTAGAGGTAGACCTAAAAAAATTGGTCAGAAAATATTAGAAATGACCTTTTTTATTAGATTTAAAAGAGAATTTGACTCTACGTAGAGAAAAAGGATTCATGTATCCAACCCCACATAGTCGGATAAATGTTTGATATTGTTGTTGTTGTTGTTGTATAGCTTCATCGACATACAATCAAAATTTAGGAATGTAGGTGGAATTGGACTTAGTTGGAAAGTACTACAAATCCTTGTACGCAATTTCTTCTGTTTAATTTGAATGAAGTACTCAGAGCATCTAGAAAATCATGACAAAATCATGTCCATAATACTCTTAAGTCCTAGTGATATTTACAGTATCAAGAAATTTCATATTATTCAATTCAAAATGCTTAGATATTTTGTACTATGTAATTCAATATGTTTTTTGAATTCATCAAGTCAATATAAGTTATACAAATGATACAATAAAATTAAAATATGTAAGCAATGGTGAAGGATAACATGCTTTCAAGGGTTTATTCTTTGAACAAATTTCAAATAATGTACTGTCTATAGATTTATATATAATGTTTTCGCATACAAATTCAACAACAGAGAGTAGATCTCAATTGCCTAAATTGATGAATATTAGAAGAGAGATGAAGAAAAGGAAGAGAGGAAGAGAGAAGAAGAAGCAACCATAGAAGGGATATAGAGTGAATGGAAACAGAAATTTTTAGAAAGAAAGGGAAAATATAATTAGCACTCAAAGCTATAAATTCATTCATCTAATCAATACATATTTACAAAGCAAACAACCTTATTTATAGAAATAGGGATAACAAGATAAAATCTAAAATCAAACCTAGCCTAATTTAAAATTCAATTTTAAACTTATTATAATAATCATCCAAAAGGATAATTATCTATAAACTAAATACTGTAATAAATCTAAACTTAATCTATCATGCATCAATTCGTCAAGGTTGAAAAAACTTCAAAGAGTTGTGATGTTGTTGGGGAGATACAGAAGGGCAACAATTTTTCTGAGAATTTGCAATATTTAACATTATAAGAGACAAATAAAAAATCCATTTCAAAAAAGAGGGATGAAGAGAAGAAATACTGAAAATCACCCATAACGGCCTAATTATCTTGTCAAAAAAATCATAAAAAACATGAACAAATTTTGAATAGAAATCTCTACACCTGAGAATACATCATGTATCTTATTTAATTGACTAACTAGAGAACAGATGGTACCATAATTAATCTAGGAGTAGAATGCCCTCCTTATTCTTCAAGGATTGATGATTGGCATATTAAACGACAAATGATTTCCATAGTAGCTTGGCAATGCATGCAAAGTGAGGATGTTCATTAGAAAAGGCAATTATTTCTCTCTACTTCCAATTAATTCATAAAATATTATGAAGTAAATCTACAAAATAATCTAGCAAAGTTAAAACAATATTTTTTTCATTCTTAATACGGAGAGAACAAAAGATAAGTGAAATGTGCACTGGAGATGATGCATTGATGTACAATATTATCACAGATGCGAGCGTCAAAATTGAGCAAAGCAGAAGTTAGGATATCACAAATTTAGTGGTGAAAGGGTGGAGGCAACGCACATAGCTAATGATGAACAATGAAGAAGCAATAAGGAAGTGGAACCAAATAGGAGCGAGCTAGGGATGCTATTGGATTGAAGTCAACAATGGGTTCACTAGCAGGGAAGAGAAGTGGTGTGAAAGCAGAGAAAATGGTCATGGAAGCAAGGCTAGAGTGCAAGATTGGAAGGATCGTTGATTCAAAGATTTAATTCCAACCTTGATGCCAGGAAAAGAGGGAAATTTTGCATGTACAACTTGAAGCGATCTATGTGCACAATTCAAAACCAGATCGCAATTGATTGCCCTCAAAAAAATTTCATGCAATTCATAATGTGTACAATAATCATGCAAGCCGTGGGTCCCCATTTAAAAAAATATAGTTGAGACGCAAAGTTGATTAATTGAAATCTAGTCCAATCCAATCCTAAGAAATATTCAAATTCAAACCTGATAATCTCCAAAGAGGATAATCAAATCTAATTAAAATAAGAGAAATTCAATTATGAATGAATATAGGCCTAAGAAGGCATGAAAGCATACATGCTTCAAACCTGTTGTGGCCTAGTATTACTCCTAGTAATTAGCCCATGCCCAATTGGGCTTTTATGACTTGATTTGGCATGATTTATGGGCTGTATTGCATCAATAAAATATATTGCTTCCCTTAATGTAGCAGTATATTAAAGAAGGGAGAGAAAATGACTCTTTCTTACAAAAAAGAGGATTCTAATGGACAACATAGACATGTCTATGATCACATAGAACAACTCAAGGACCATCCAAAAAAAGGAGCTTCTATAAAGACAGATGCAATTTAAACTCTTTAATCATTCACTCCCGAAATAGGTTACTTCTCGATCCAAAATCCATGTGATTGCTACCAAATTTTCAAGAGAAAAAAGCTAAGCAACTATTCATACAAAGGCTCTTGTTACACTAAGGAGAACATTCAAGCTGTTTTCTTAAGCTCGTGCAATGCAGAAAATCTGAATATATAGTTTCCGTGATCCAGCAAAAAATACCACATTCAAGATTTCCAATCCCAGAAATGAGAACTATTACAACTCCACTAGTGCTCAGCATAGTAGAAAAGCCAAAGATTTTTTAGCAAATTGAGAATTTAGCAAGAAAACAATACCAGTGAAGGATTTAATCACCAAACAAAACACAAATTATAACCCCTTTCATCCATTCATGAAGGATTTTAATTTATGCATGGAATAGAAGTGACGCACTATTTGAAGAGACGGAGAAATTACCTATTAAGGATTACGGCATCAGAATGAGGACCAAACCCAGGACCACCAAATGCAGGGGCATTCCTGCTTTTCAAAAGAAGAAAAAATAACAAAATGCTTAGAGAGCACTATTAGAAGTACTAAGATAATAAAGGTATCACAGATCACATGTAATAGTCGCAATTTCAACAAAAGAAAGAAAGACCTCTGATCAAAAGGCCTTGGCCTCTTTGGTTCTGCAAACCGAACAATCAATGGCTGTTCGCATCCCTAATAAGAAGGGCCAAAAAAATCGTCATAAAATAAATCACATAATTAAGAAAAATCAACAAAAAGTCCAACTTACCCTCATCACATAGGTCCCATGTAGTGCATTCATTGCTGCTAAAGCCATATCCCTATTCGAAAACTTCACAAAGCCACATCCTCCACAAAAGGGAAAACAAAGATAAGTAGATAACTAACTCGCAGTGTAATGCAGACAAAATAGTCCAGTAAAGGCAGAGTGAAAGCACAAACCACGACTCTGTTTCATCTCATCTTTAATAAGGTAGACATCCTCAACATGCCCATAGAGAGCAAAAATCTGTCACAGAATTTTGAGTTTTCAAAATGTATTAGTATATCAAATGAAATAAGCAAAATCTTCGACCAATCAAGAAAACATATGGCTAAAGAAAGAAATTCTACTCAAGAATTCTTGAACATGGCTTAACAAAGACAATTTTTGCAATATAAGTTCCCAAAAACAATATCAGACAGCATCATGGATGATAAACTAGAAGTAAGCCATCCAGTCACGTATTTAATCTAGAGGATGAACGATGTCATAGAAGAATAATTTTGATTAAGAAATTAAAAAAATAGAAATTCTTACTTCCTCAACTTCCTTTTCCGTGGCCCGCCTGTTGAGTGATGCAACAAATAACTTGTCCTCAGCTGGGCCTAAATATATTCAAGTATTGAATCAAAAAACAATAAGTAGCACAAAAAGTATAGCAAATAAAGAACAAAGTTACATAAAGAAAACAAAGGGAAGCTACATTATGCAATTTACCGTAATTTAAAATTATTGACAACATTATCTAAAATATTAGCATTTTATAAGCTTCTAAACTGGACTTCATTACTGTTTACATAGTCATGATAAAATATAGAAAGAATACAAATAAAAGAAAGATTAACAAATGAAGATTAGAATTTTAATGCGGCAATTACAGTGGTTTTTTAATCACTACAACGAAGAAAAGTAAATTAATTCTAGGTTTTAGTAAAAAGTAGCTGCAACTCTAGGAAAATTTTTTACAAAAGAATAACTAATGCATTGCATATCTAAGTATGGTCAATCCAACTAGCATCTGCCACTAATAAATGTTACTTGGCTCCACAATAGTCACACATAAGAAAAAATATAATCAAAACCAGAGTCAAACTCAAATGCTCAAACAAACCCAATAGGTAGTGCCATTTCTATTTTGCAGGTAAAGGGATGAAGAGAAAGTAGCGGGCTTTTCCAGCTATAACGAATCAGAAGCTGCTATTGTATTTAGATAGAACAAATTAATTCTTTCTTACATGGGCATTGCTACTTTTTTACTTCCATGTATGTCAATTCGTTAATGAGTAATTAGTTAGGTCCAATATAAAGTTCTGCAGCCAGCCACATTTATTTTTCTACTTTGGGAAAATATCTAGAACCCAACAGAAATTCCTCAACTTATACAGGATTTTACTGTCAGAAACTCTATTATTTTTCATATTGGAACTATTCTTCTAATTATTCTTGTTATTGACCTTATTATCTTCAGTTCACCATATCAATTTATTTATCAGCCTTCACCCTAGTTTTCAGTCTCTAGTATCTGATATAGCTACTAAAATATCTGTAATGCTAATCAAGTGAAATCAGCTCGACTCAAATCTTCAACAAATATTGAAATAAAGAAAAGTCAAGCTGAGCTTGATTTTGAATGAGCGTATGGATGTTCTCTTGAACACGATGCATTATCAAGAATAATTCAGTACAAATTTTACATTACAATATCATTCTCACAGAAACAGCACTACGCACACATGTTGTTCATATTCTTGTAAAAATTACAACATTCTAGCACTTAATACTTATTTAATGCGCTCCAAAAAGACAAAATTGTGCTGCTTTGTTCCTACACAAATTTCTCAAGTAATCATCCATAACAGTGCAGCTAACTTTTCATGCCTCTATGTACAAAGTCAATTTACTGAGCCAAAGAACAACTGCAGTAGATATGGAGTTATTTCATATATAAATGTTTATTTAAAAGGCCCTGGCATTAGGCATCTAGGGCATAGGAAGAGATATTGCTAAGCTATTGAAACACACCAATATATTGTTGAGATGTGTGGTAAGGCATTAGACAGTTTGATGGCGCCTTGCTTAAATTTAGTGAGTGAAGGCCATCACAGTACCACCTTAATTAATATGGTATTTCACGCTCGTCAATATATTCTAACAAATTTGGAAAAATCCAGCATTCTTTAGTACTCAACATGCAAGTAATTTCTATACAAAACTTACTGAAGAAATAATCATATACTTCATAAAAAATACTTCCAAAACTGATGCGGACATCCAACCGTCCATGCCTATCCGAAGAGTTGAAGATCGATGGCTGTCATCGTCCCACATTATCTTATATTTTATTTGTAATTTTATTTTTTTTATTATAAATTTTCCGTTTTTACCCTCACTTAAGAGGGTCGTCCTATGTAAGCCATAGGGGCATATGTGTCTTGTTTTAGTTTCTTAGGCCTATATATAGAGGTCCTTTCTTGTGTAATGCGATGATGAATTATTGAAGGAAAAGTTTATTCAACTTGTGTGATCTCTTAGTGAGTTCATGAGAGGAGAAGGATCTCTTTGTGAGTTCCGAGATTCCCAAGATCTCTTAGTGAGTTCTTGAGGAGGAAATGATCTCTTTGTGAGTTCCGAGATTCTCAAGATCTCTTTGTGAGTTCTTGAGGAGGAAATACTTGAGGTTTGTAGCTCCCTAGATTTTCCAATTTTTTCTCTTATTTCTCCTGGCATTTGTTTTCCCCTTCCCCATCTCCGTACACCCGCCGGCTCCACCTCCCCAAATTCCCCACCCGCCGGCACCCAAAATTCTACACCCGCCGTCCCCTAGGCACCACCACAATCACCGGCCCCTTTCCCCCCATAGCTCCCAAAATCTGAATTCAATTCCATCATAAAATCTTTCCTAATTTAGCCCATCAATTTAGGAGGAGATTTAAAATTCAAAATTCAAAGATTTGAATTTGAATCCTCTCTTAAATGATCCCCCTCTAATTTAGGAGAGGTTCTCAATCAACATAAATCTGAAATTAATTTTCAGATTTATGTCCCCAATCACCTTAATTGCTTGGGCCCACCTCCTTAATGCCTAACCCCTCTCTCTCTCTCTCCTTTGTCATTAAATGCTCCCAATTAAGACTCCTTAATCACCTCCCTCTTGCCCCATTCCATTATGATGATTTCAATTATCATAACTCCCTTCCTAAATTAACTCCAAGAGAAAAGGAAAGTAATTACCTCAATATGAAATTTGAAATTCAAATTTCAAAAACTTTCCTTATTTGCAAATCTTAATTAGGAAAGTGCATAAATTCAAATCTATTTGAAATTCAAATTAAATTGGATTTCATGATAGCTTTCCTAATTCCCATGAGTTATTTTGGAAGCTCTTAAATTCCTCCACAAAATCCTCCTCCCTCTCTTAATGTTGCCGGCCCCATGATTGGGCTCCACCTTGGATTTCCCTCTTAAGCCCAACTCCCATTTGAATTTGAAATCAAATTCAAATTCTTTCTCTCTCCACTTTCCACCTAAGCATCAATTAATCCCTCTCTCCTGCCTTGGACCTGCCGCCCACTTCCCCTATCTCTTCTCTTCCTCCACGAAACATCCATTTGTCAAAAGGTTCAGTTTTTCTCTGCTGTCCCAGAATTCCAGCCAAAAAAAATCTGGATTCCGACCGCCTAAAATCTCCAAATTGCGGGCTGCCCTCTCACAACCTGCTGTCCAACTATTTAGGCCCTAACCCTTGCTGTTCTGAGGAGTTTCCAAAGTCAAAAACTGCTGTCCAAGGAAACTAGACGGCTGTCCGCTGATTTCTGCAGGCTTCCCAACACCGTATCTTTCATCCGGAAGACTCCAACTGCTGTCCACTTCTTCCCCAACACCAAAGTGACTACGCCGGAGCTCCGTATTTGTCTTTCCCTTTGGAATATTAAGTGTGCAAATTTCCTTTAAGCAACTCATCCATGCAATTATGTTTCACATCAAAAACTCTAAAAAGAAGCCACTTTGACATAACCAAAACTGATTAATTGATTTATGATCCTGGAAGAGCATGGTTAGATTTATTACATCTAAAGAAGTCAAAAGGTAAACATACCATTAGCTAATTTGGGATTGGTAAGACACTTCCGAGGTCACCAGATGTACTAATGGTGTACAGCAAGAATGTTTGAGCTTATTAGGCATGCGAATGTAAAGCACATACAATATGTAGACAAATTGCACGTGAATTTGATTACTACTTCAAGTTTGATACATAGTTTATAATAGCTAGTTCTTACGGAAAGGCAATGACATTCATTTGGAGCACGTGCGCATGCCTGATCATTACTTTGTCTCCAATTGTACTATGTCATGTGCTATACTAGCAGGAATTATTATGTTTATAGATCCTCCTACCTGATCCTCATGTCTCATCTTCAATATATTTCACTCCAACCATTCATTTAATATTATAATTTCTTAATTTTTAATTTCAAGTCATTCCACACATCTAACTTAATATTCTCATTTATGTACTAAGTTTAGTGACTTTTTTATGATCCAACACCGGATCCATACAATATAGCAAGCATATTTACAATTTCACAATATTTACCTTAAATTCTCCATAACACCCACTTTTATCACATAACACTCATGAGGCACTTCTCCATTTTAATCATTCATCTTAACTCTAAAAATTATATCATCATTCTGATCTATAATAGATCCAAGTTACTAAAAGCATATCATACTTGTGTACCAATTTATATTATAATAATATTTAATATTCACTAAGAATTATTAATATCATAAGATGCTTTCAATCTGGTAAATGTCTTCACCAATCATTGGATAACCATGTGTAACATTCAAAGGCTATGTTGGTTAGGTTGTTGGCAAACTCCCATAGAAACAAAGCACCGATCCACCTAGTGTTACCACAAGTGGCCTTAAATTAGGCAAGAAATTGGGTTTTTAATATTAACAAAAGTGTGCAATTTTGGCTATACATGTCTTTCGGATATTGCAAGTAATAAAACTTAACGAGAACTTCAATAGTTTCAAAGCGATCATTTCACCTATCTAATTGATCAAGTCATTAATTTGTATATTGTTCAATATTTTTATTTGAGATAGAGCGTCTGTAAGAAAATTAGTTGAGAAAAAGGGAATTTCAGCTTAGGATCTAATGATTATTACCAAACATCTCTAGGGGCTGTTTGGTATGCGGATTTAGGCGGATTTAAGGCCGGATTTGGGCGAAATCCAGCCAAACGGCCTAAAATGCAAATCCAAATCTCACGGCAAACGAAATCCTCCGTGGAAGGAAAATTCCACCGATTCGCTCTAAATCCCGGATTTCCGAAATCCTTTGGTTCGGCAGATTTATGGGATTTGGCCGAAGAAGCGCGCGAAAGGGAGAAAGTTACCTTCACAGCAAGCGAGCTCCGTTGTTGCTTCAGATCAAAAAAATGTCGTAACTTCGTAACTTCTGATCCAACAGGAAGGTAATGTAGTCGAAGGAGCAAAGTCGAACAGCGATGATGAAGAACTCTTGAAAATTTTAGGTGCGAAGGAACAAAGCCGAACGAAATACAGGAGGGAAAAAGTAAAACCTAGACACTTCTAATTATTGAATAATTTAATTAATATAATTTAAAATATTAATAATAAAGTGAAATTAATTAAATAATATTTAAATAATTGATAAAATTATTAGTTAAATACTTAGTTATTTCAAAATAATTAATAGGATTAAATATGATCTAAATTAAATAATTAATTAGTATTAATAAAATTTTGTTATATTTTATTTAAATTTTTCTTGTCGTGCTTTAATTATCCTAATAAAGTATGTTAACTTTTTAACTGTCTTAAATCCTAAAATGAAAAGCCAAACAGTCACAAAGGATTTAACTGGATTTATCATGAATGTTACCAAACAGTTTTCAGGATTTAACCCCTCAGGATTTCGTAAATCCGGGATTTGAAGGATTTACGAAATCCTACTTAAATGAAATCTTAAATTCTACCAAACAGCCCCCTAGAGTTGACTAGGTTTGAGTTTCAAAATGAATTTATAGGAAGTTTATTTAAATGGAATAGGGATAACGATGGATTTGGATTGCATTAGATAGTTAATTTCATAGGAAAATCTTAGAAATTAGTTAAGGATATCAATTTAAACTAAACTTAAAATTTAAATTTCAAATTTGGGAAGTATTGTGGAGATAGTTGGGGAGACTTAAGAGATAAGGTGACAAATAATTTAAATTTGAATTCAATTTTAACATTCGAACCAAACTCAAATTTGAATAGGTTGTTGAAAATTTTGAGGTGCGACTCAGGGACTTATGGTGGAAGAGAACTGCCATGAGCTTTTTGAATTTTTGAATTAATAGAGGTACGGTTGCTATTCAAGTGACAATACTAGGTGCTCTTCACCGTGAACAGTAAAGGGACTGCTGCGTGAGATTTTTTTGTGGCTAAAAAGGTGGCAAGTGTTGGGATTTTAGAGGCCAGAAACTGGAAGAGTGTAGAAACAATCACAGTGCAGGGATATAGATGCAGAAAAAAAAAAGTTATGAATTTCGCGCTATTGGAAGTGCAGAAACAATGAAATTTGTAAAAATGTCAAAGCAGCAAACATGAAACATGAAAATTGCAGTCAAAACAAATGCAAAACCATGGAACTTCAAAAAACAGCAACAAAAATAGCAGGAAAGTAGGAAATAAGCAAGTGAGAAGATAGAAAGCAGAAAACACAGAAAAAAAAAAAAACATTATATTTTGCTCTGTTACCCAGATTGACAGATTGTATGCAGCAACATAGTAGAAAAAGGGATCTAAAAGAAAAAAGAGTGACGCAGCTAGGAGGTGATTTTTTATATGTTTTCCTTTTAAGTCTTTTATAAGCCTTTTCTATTATTAGAGGTAGTTTAATAATTATTGTTTTTAGAGTCTTTAGGGTTTTTTTCCCCAATAAATACCTAAGCCCTATGTTAAGTGAGGGAGTCTATTTAAGGTTTCCCGAATTTGAGAAGGAGATCCCTACACTTTGGGGTGGATTTTCCCAAAGATCAAGGAAAGGAGAGGAGTAAGGGAATGATAGTGGGGCAAAATATTGCCAAGATTGGTTTGCCTAAACACTTGAACTCTTTCCTTTGTGCTCAAGTCCATTCCAGCCAACAGAAAACAGAGACTATCTCTGTGTTTTCTCCAGCCATCTCCACTAGTCCGTTCCATCTCCATGTCCGCCCTTATGTCCAACTGAGTAGCAACCTATTTCCTTAAAGAACTTTTTGATCTCAAGCATTTGGCTAAAATATGATTTTAGTAGCCTTCCAACACATAAGATTCTCAGAACTAAGCGAGTTTGGCTAAAAGATGTTTTAAGCATGGAAATCAATAACCAAAGTTTGCAGGAATCAAGCGAAAAGGGTCATCTCTATTAAATCAAGAAGTTTCTCATTAAGCTCTCTGTTTTCATAACATTGTTAATTTCAATTATTTAGATTTTATTTGTACATTTGAGTACTTTGTTTTCTTTCTTTGAAACTTTAACCACAGGTTATCGGCAGGCAACCAAATTAGCCAGGAGCTTCTGCTAATAACGCCAATTGATCTATCATCAGCTTTATCTTTTTATGACAAACAGCCATCAATTCTTCATTCAAGAAAAGACATTCAACATCAAGTTTTTTATTTTCCATCTATTTTATTATTCCTAAATTTTATTTTTGTAGAATAGTGGTTTAATTTAGTGTATTTTGCATTTTGGCAGGGGGCTGGAACAAAATTCACATTTGACACTCATGCGGGTGTGTTGTCCGTCTAAAACGCACATTAGCAAAGCATTTTGTAATTGGGAACAAAATAAGTTGAAAGGCTATCTTATTTCAGCATTAAAAAAGAGATCTGTTTTCATATTATTCACTTTCTTGTGTTAATTTCGGCTGAGCAAAGTTCAGTCTAGTGTTTCTGATTCCTTGAGAGGAACATGGATACACTTGTTTAAATCTGTTTTACCATAAATTCAGCTAATAGAATTCAATTCTTGCCCTTCTTAGTGCCACTTGTGGTGTGCATTGGTATATGAGCCTTCGATTTAAGATGCCAACAAAGAGAAACAAACCCCGCCAAAATCAAGAAATAACTTCAGAAAAATTACTCTGTAAACTTCAGGAATCATAAAATAGATTAGAGAGATATGAAAGGCATGAACAAGAATCTTATTCATTTCATTTAGATGAGAACTGCTTAGATCTCAAAATGAAAAACTCTTTCCATCCGGCGCTTCAAGAACCACTTAAAGAGGAAGAACCTTATCTTAAAACGAAAGCAATAAGATATTGCCAGGATTTTAGGGTTAAGATAGACATTCAAGATTAAATCCTGACTTTTATTGATTGGATGCATACGATAGAGCATGCGTTTGAATAAAAAAGATATTCCAGCTAACAGACATGTAAAACTTCCTAAATTCTTTATTCAAGAAAAGCCATTCTTATGAGGACATCAACCGGAGATTTCGACATACTTACCATCGGCGGAATCGTAGATCGACGGCTACGATTTATAGTTTCTTTTATAATGTTTTAGTGCATTTCTTTTAATTTTTTTTCAGTTTTTCACTTGTACCCCTATGAGGGATTTGCGTCATGTTGTAGCCTTAGGGCATTTGTATCTTTTACATTTTGTGCTTTAGAGGCCTATATATGAAAGCCTAGTCTTTATATTATTTTCTAATGATGATTATGAATGAGAATTTCACTTTCTTGCTAGATCTCTTTGTGAGTTCTTGAGAGGAGAAACCCTATGCGAGGGTGAGAGCAATACCCGTCAACCTTGGTGAATTCCGAGGTTCGCGGTTCATAGATTTCTCTTTACCTTCACACCAATTCCCTTCCTCCATCAACTGGCATCCCCTTCTCGTTGCCCCATCTCCTACCTAAACCGAACCCCCCTTCCAACGTCGCCGGCCTCCCTTGGTCGCCCCAACTGCCGGCCACCACCCAACCAGCCGCCGGCCTTCACTCTCCATCCGCCCCTCTCCACAAATCCAAACTGCCGGCCCTCCCATGGCTTCCCAAATTTGAATTTCAAATTTCAAATTTCCTTTGATTACCTACCTAAAATGCACCCTTACTAATTAGGAAAGGATGTTTATTTGAATTCAATAAACTTTTGAATTTCAAATACCTTCCTATTAGTAAAATCACAATTAGGAAGCTATCCTAATTTTAATCAAATCTGAAATTGAAAATAAGATTTGATTTCAATCCAATTAATTCCCTTGGACCCACATACATTAAATCTAGACATTCTCCCTCCATCTTCTTAGAAACATTGTTAGATGGAATGTTTCTAATGGTAATTCTATCAATTGGATGTTTGATTCATGGCTATTAGACAAATGCTTAGCAAAGTTGCCGACTTTTGTTAATATTCTGGAAACAATAGAGTTCAATCTTAACACATTCATCTTGGATGGGCAGTGGAATATCGATCAGCTCCAAATCGTCTTTGGAGAGCAGCTGGTGAATCTTATTATCCAAATTCCTATTGATGCCGGAAGGAGTTCAGATCTTATGGAGCTAAAATCAAAATATTCAGGTAAATCTATTGCCGCCCTGTCTTTTGAAGCAGAAATGGAGCACAGTGGATAGATTGCTCACTAGACTTGGATGAAAAAAATTAAAATTAAGACCGAAAATTGAACTCTTTTGGTTGAGGTTGTGTAATGATGCTATTCCTTCTAATGCTTTTCTATTGAGATGGAGATTGAGTAACTTTTCGGGTTGTCCGAGAGGTTGTGAAGAAGAAGAGGATAGCTGCCATATTGCAGGGAGATGCTTTAAGTTTCGAAGTGTGATTTCTCTTCTTAATAGTTGGGGTTTTCAAGTTCCTGTGTTTGATAATCTTTCAGATTGCTTGGAAGGATTACAGAGGTATGCTGGTAAGAAATCTTTCGTTGCTAATATATATTTTACATCTGCTTGTCTCGTTTGGAAGAGTAGATGCAAACTGGTACATGGAGGCATTGAAGATTCGGTTAATGTAATTGCTGCAAATGCAGTTTCTTCTGCTACAGTGAGAAATTTTATTAATTTCTATTCGGACAACTAGGATGTCAACCAGCGCAAGTTGTTTTCTTCTTGGCATCCTCCTCCACCCGGGTGGATAAAAATAAATGTGGATGCCTCACTTAAGAGTAATAATATGACTGGAATTGGAGGCGTGGCGAGGGATGATAGAGGAAGATTCTTGGTAGCTTTTGGAGCTCATCTTTTGCATTGGGACATTGCCCAAGTGGAATTGTTGGCGGTCTTTTATTTAAAAAATATCATACGGGATTGGATGTTTGAAGCTCAAGGAGTTATTATTGAAGGGGATAACTTCAATATTATAAAAGTTCTTCAATTGGCGGTGAAGAGTTGGAAGATAAATAAAAGAATTGAAGAAAATTTGGCTTTTCTTACAAGATTTCAACCAAGTTTTGTTTTCTTTTTTCAATAGAGACTGTAACAAATTAGCGGATATTTGTGCTAATTTGGCTTTAAAAAGGTCTTTTATTTGGGATGATCTTAGCGTTGAGGAGATTCTTCCTTCTTTCTTGTTATGCTTGAAGGAGGAATGTAATTCTTTAGGAATTACTTGAGTAGTTTGTAATAAGGGGTTTTATTTGGCTTTTAATGCATTTTAGCATTTCTTTTCAAAAAAAAAAGCCCCTTCCCCTTGCTTTTCTCTCTCCAATTAAATCCCAATCTCATTTAATATCCCCCAATCCCCTCCTAAACCACCGGCCCCCCTCATAAGTTTAATTTGCATATTTTGAATTCAAATTAAGCTTCTTCCCTCCCATTAGAAAAATCTGAAATTGAATTCAGAATTTTCTAAATTAATTCTCCACTACTCAACCAATCCCAATCACCCCACTTCACCTTGCCCAAGCCGCCCCCTCCACCTCACCAATCTTCATTAATTGGTATCTCATTAAGGATCTGATTAATTAAGATCTCAAACCTACTTCCCTCCTAATCCTCCCAATTTCAAATTTCAAAATTTGAAATTCCCTAACACCCTATTAAACAAAATCTGAGAGAAATTTTAGATTTTGTTATTTCTCCTCTCCCACCATCCTAGACCTAACTTACCTCCACGCCTTCTCCTCCGTGGCCGACTTCCCTCTATCCCCTCCTCCTACCTGCCAACTTCTCTCTCTCCACCTTCCTCTCCATCTCTTCCTACCGGCGGCTCCACCATAGAACACCACTCGCCTACCCTCATGCTCATGGATGGCGGATCCGGATGTTGATCACGGATTCGTTTACAATTCTCAAGAGGAAATCAACATCATTCAATCATTTTTCTTCAATCCCTGATTTTGGGTCGGAAGGCACCGTCGAAAGCGTATTCTCTTCATTTTGGCAGACGTCATCGAAGAGCAACAACCTACAGGATTGTGGAAGATCGCAGGACGACCACCCGTCTCTCCAACTCCAGCCAACTCTTCGTTGATCAAAACCGCCTGCTTCCTCTGTCTTTCAGTGGTATCACTTGGCTTGCAAACCTTCGTCCTCCGCTAACCCACTTCCAAAGAGCGATCGAGAGGGAAACTCTAAGGTGAAAGTTCTAATTGTTAAGTGGCGGATTATTGTTAATCGCATATTTGTTTTACTATTTTCTTGTCATTATTTCGGATCGCTCTGTTAATCTAACGTGTAACCGCATGCCTGAAGCAAGTCAATAACCACGAAAATTGAAAGTCTTAACTTAGTGAAATATTAATCTTAAAAATTCATTGCTAAAACAAATTTCTTAATAAAATCCTGCAGTTCCATTGATTGTATCACATCACATTCAACATCATGTTTTCTATTTTCCACCTATTTTATTCTTCCTAAATTCTACTTTTTAGAATAAATTATCTACTTAAGTGTATATTACATTTTGGTAGGGGATTGGAACAGCTTAATTGTTTGTGCATTTGAAATCCATGCCGGTGTGCTGTCCTACTAAATTGCAAGCTGACACAGCACTTTGTAATTGGGAATGGAAATAAATTGACAAACTATCATATTTCAGCGTTAAGAAGGAGAGAATTGCTCTGTTCTCAGATTATTCGCTTTCTTGAGCAGAGTAAAGTTTTGTGTTAAGTTTCTTGTACCTGAAGACACTTGTGAAAAAACTACTTTACCTTAACTTCAGCTAGTAGAATTCAACTTTTTCCCTTCTTTTTGTCATTTTTGGTGTCAAAGAGAGAAAGAGAAAGGAAAAGAAAGATACGCAACAAATTCTCCAACTCTCAAATGGATGAAATAAAAATTATTACAGTGCGTGTAGTTTGATGGGCACTTTTCTATAAAATGCCTATATGGAATTATAAGATGTCAAACTAGGTCTGTAAACCAATTGAATTATAATTGGATAGGCACTGACCCAAATCTGATCCTAATAACTTTCGGATCAAACTAGAATTCAAATTAGGTTGGGGTCAAATTTAGATACAATCCATGACCCTTGACAAGTCGGTTATTGGATATGATTTCCGGTTGACCCAAAAGTGCCTGAACTAACAAGGAGAGAGTGGATATTATGAAAATTTAGAAAGAGATAGAAGTTAGAATGATCTTAGTGACAATGATAATTTCTGAGTTCACAATTTATCTTAATCGTACAAAGAAATCAACTCAAAGAACTATTAAATGATAATTCAATTACACATATAAATGCAAATAATCGTAATATAACTACTATTTAATGACATAAATAAGATCAAACTATTTATCGATGAAAATTCAGCATCAGATAACTTACATAATTCTTCATTAACAAGACAACATAAAAAATTTTCATAGCAGAAAAATTCACAGACAAACATAAAATCAGCTCTACAAGGAAACATAACGAAAAAAGCAGATTAAGCAACAAAGGCTAAAGTTCTTTAAAATAGAGCATTTATCTAATAATAATTAAGGCTAATATATCAGATGCGTTAAAAGATCATGATGGAGATGTTAGGATCAGCTATTTACCGTATCATTAATTCACTAACAGGCAACAAGTATATTGACCTAGTCGTAAAGGAGTTCAACCAAGGTTTACAAATGCTGTGGAGGGTAGCTATGAATGTGGGGCACACCTTTGGATGGTTGGAGATATTTCATTTGAGATTTAAGTTAAGAGAAGAGAGTCATCCAAAGGTTACGTCAAATAAACCTTAGGATTCTACCTTCAGGGTTGGGTCATTGAGGGGGCTTTGGGCGTCAATCATTTTGGAAGTTGTGGGGGAAAGTTTATGAGATGTGATCTATCGTTTTTGGAAGAGCAAACAAGTTTAAGGTTGTTTAGTAGAGGCTTAAACAAAACAAGGTCAAGATGCCTAGTTTAGGCTTATTATGATTAACTTTTAAATATGAGGTTGGGTGCTAGGTTTAATGGTGTCTTAGAGGCTGCAGAGACTTGAAAGGGTTAGGGGATGTTTATAGTTCTGATCTGGAGTTTTTAATAGGATTATAAGAAGTTTGGAGGGTGGTGTAAGATGTAGAACCAAATTAGGTCAAGGTTGTCCTAATTTTGGCTGAAGAGGCTTTATTTTTTCCCCTTACAATTGGAGGTGTAGAATACATTCAAAAAGAGACTCGGAAAGTTGGGGAAGAAGTAGGAGAGGTCGGGAAGAAAAATCAAGAAGAAATAAAAAGGATATAAACGGGTCTTGCACTAATAACAATCAAAAGAAGTCATCACCTAGCACACAACCAAGAGGATTTAAGCCACCAAGCATACAAAACCTCAGAGATTTCAATCTCCACATTTACAAAAGTCGGACACGCCGAAAGCATATCCGATTAAAAAAATTAAATACAAATTAGACATATGTATCTTAAATATTTTATGAAAACTTTTAAATATAATTTCTTATATTTAAAATTATATATATATATGATGGGGACATATTGGAAAGTCTACCGTCGACGTAGATCTATATATATAGCATATATTGATGTATTTTTATATACCCGTGCTTGATATCTTGTAGCCCTATATTTTATATATATATATATATCCTTCTTGTATTTTCATGGTTAAGGAATATATTTCTTCTTATATATATTTCTTTGTAGAAGCTAGAGAGAGAGAGGTATAATATAAACACTAAATTTTTTTTTCCCCACCTTCCCTTCTTTACTCCGTTTCCACAAGGTTATTCCTCCACCAAATCGTCGCCTCCTAATCAATTTTCCCCCTCCTCCAAGCCCGTCACTCCCCCTCATCCCGCCGGCCACCACTTTGGCCGCCGGCCTACCGCCACCACCACCCTTCATTTTTTTTACCGGCCAAATATTTTGAAAATTCTTGTGGAAGTTTCATTTTTTAGGAAAGTTTCATGACGTTCTCTTTGAATTTGCGGGTTGCAACTCGGAGCGGATTAGTTTCACATGCCGCCGGCCCCAGAATGCCCCATAAGGGTGATGTCTTTGATCTCAACATCAGCGTCTGATGTTGTTACAACATCACCATTTTAAAACCATCTCAATAACAAAGTCTGACATTATCTTGACATTGATACCCGATGTTAGCAATTTCTACTCCACAACTCAATAGCATGGTTTAAAATTGCGCAATTAGAGGCGCGCCTCAAGGCGCGCCTTTGCGCAATTTCACCCAAAAACGCCTCGAGGCTTACGCAATTCTGGTTCTGGATGAGGCGTACGCCTCACCTGGACTGAGGCGCGCCTCAGAGGCGCAATTGCGCAATTCTGGGTGAGGCGTACGCAATTCAGAACCGGCCCCACCCACTTAAAATGTTGGCTTTTCTCCCCTTGAACCCGCACGGCATTCCTCCTCTCCGAAAAAATTTTCCTCCCAGCTCTCTGTACGCGAACTGGACGCGTCCCGCACGGTCGGCCGAAGCTTCCCGCCGCTCCTCCCGCCGGCGCCGCCCCTCTCCGGCGAAGAGAAAAGTTCCGGCCACCCTCTAGGAGTACTCCACATTCGATTTTAGGTATTTTTTAAAGTTTAGGGATTTTTTTTGCAAGTTTTAGAGAAATTAGGGTTTAGTTTTTTTTGATTTTTTTGGAATGTATTTGTTTTTTTTTTTTAGGAGACATGGTTAGAGGTAAAGAAAAGACGAATACGTCATTGCGGAGGGACCCTTCTTGGAAGTATAGTGTACAAGTTGACATTGGCGGCGGCGAGAAGAGCTATGTATATTTAAAGTGCAACTTTTGTGAGAAAGTTGTGAAGGGTGGAGTAACCCGCATGAAGGAGCACTTATCATGCTCTCACAAGAACGTAGCACCTTGTGCAAAAGTGCCGGACAATGTGAAGGAAGAAATAAGTGCTTACATGAAGAAAACTACCACTGTCAAACACTTACAACAGCAACAATTTGATGAAAGGGTCGACCAAGGTGCCTATTTTGGGAGCGAGAGTGGAAAGGGCTCCTCCTCCACTATACATAATAGAGGTGCACGGGGTCCTATGGATCAGTACATGACTACTGAAGGAGCAGATAGAGGAGAAGCAGATATAATCCCTGCAGGTGGTACTAGAGAGGGTCGGCGACAGGTTTGCATGGACATTGGGAGGTTTTTTTTTGAAAATGCAATACCTTTTAATGTTGCTACATCGCCTGCCTACTTCAGTATGATGCGGTCTGTAGGATTGTATGGAAGAGGGTTGAAAGCACCTTCTATGTATGAGTTGCGCACTTGGATTTTAAAGGAGTTGCAGAACACCGAGCGAACCATTGGTGAGATTAAAAGGACATGGATTGAGACAGGTGTGACTATAATGTCAGATGGATGGTCAGACATGAAGAGTAGGAGTTTGATAAACATCCTTGTCAACAATCCCTATGGTACAGTGTTCTTAAGATCTGTTGAAGCTTCTGATGAGGTGAAGAATGCTACATTTATTTTTAATTTACTTGATGGAGTTATTGAGGAGATTGGAGAGCAGTTGGTTGTCCAGGTAGTGACTGATAATGCCAGTGCATACAAAGCAGCTGGTTTGATGTTGATGGAGAAGAGGACACACCTCTATTGGACACCTTGCGCAGCACATTGTATTGATCTCATATTAGAGGATCTTGGTGACTTACCTCAGCACAAGAGTGCTCTTGTTAGGGCGAAGAAGATTACAAAATTCATCTACAATCACTCTTGGGTATTAAGCTTAATGAGAAAATTTTCAAAGAAAGAAATCATTCGACCTGCAACCACTAGGTATGTTCATATTTTTTACATTGTAAATCATTCCAACTGTATGTTCATAGTTTTAACATTTGGGCATTGTAGGTTTGCCACCTCCTATTTGACACTTCAGAGCTTGATGGAGGTGAGGCAACCTTTGGAAGCCATGTTTACATCAACTGAATGGCTAAACTCTGCTTGGGGGAAGAAGAGTGAGGGAAAGGAGATAAGAAAGATAATTCTGAATGATAAATTTTGGGCTACTGTGACCTATGCCATTTTGAGCACGAGACCCTTAGTGCAAGTTCTACGCTTAGTGGATGCAGAGAAGAAACCAGCTATGGGTTTTATTTATAATGCTATGGATGAGGCCAAGGAGTTGATTGCACATAACTTGGGAGGAGAGGAGGCAAGTTATAGGGAGATCTGGGATATCATTGATGCTCGGTGGGAGGTGCAGTTACACCGACATCTACATGCAGCTGCATATTATCTTAACCCTCAATTTCAATATTCAGAGAAAAAATCTTCAAATCCGGAAGTTAAGCTTGGTCTATATCACTGTATGGAAAGATTAATACCGGAGCAGGCAGATAGGGAGCTTGCAGATTTACAGCTTGTTCTGTTCCGGAATAAAGAGGGTTTTTTTGGTTTGAATGCAGCAAAAACTACCATTTCTAAACGGTCTCCAGGTATAATTAATTTGGTAAATGCAATACACTTTATTCAATATTCTGAATTTTGATTATATTTTCTTTTTGAAAACAGTTGAATGGTGGATCCAATTTGGTGATTCCACCCCTGAGCTACAGAGTTTTGCTGTGAGAGTGTTGGGCCTCACTTGTTCTTCTTCTGGGTGTGAGCGAAATTGGAGTACATATAGTCAGGTGCAAACAAAGAGAAGAAATCGACTATCTACACTCAGAATGAACTCCCTCGTATACATAATGCACAACAAAAGGTTAAGAGATAGGAGGTTGAGGAATAAGGGGTTGAAAGATGATGAGGACCCGTTGGTGTGTGATGATCTGTCGTCTGATAATAAGTGGTTCATAGATGATGAGGCAGATTTATCATTATCAGACTTACAGGTAGAAGATCTAAATGTGGATGTATTGAGGGGCGAAGCAGATCAAACGGGTACATCCACTAGTACCACACCACACACATCTTCTAGCTCTGCAAGCAAAGGTATATGTTCTCTGCCAGTCTGCTTGATAATGAGTGGTTCATCCAATTAATATGCTAATAATCTTTTCTTTTAATGAACAGGGAAGAGAAAAGTGAGCCATGTTGAAGATGAAGATGACATGGCATTCATAGATACAATTGGAGAAGAAGATTCACTTGAAGACTGATATTTTGTGATGGGATATGATCATATGACTTCATTTTATATGTTTTTTGTATTTTGGGAGTTTTGATAAACTGATATTTTATGTTTTTGTACTTTGGGACATAATTTTATTGCATCTACTTTCTTATTTTCCATTATTGCTATTATTTTCCTGCTAAAATCCTTAATTTTTCATTTACGCAATTCTGTGTTCGTGAGGCTTACGCCTCAGACCGCCTCGAGGCTTACGCCTCGCCTCACGGACGAAAACCGCCTCGAGGCGCAGTTACGCAATTTTAAACCTTGCTCAATAGCTTATCTTAATCCATCGTCTTAACATCATTGACCAATGCCCTCTCCACACTCACAATAAACATCCTCTCGACATCGACGCCCAATACTTACTACATATCATGGTTTAAAATTGCGCAATATGAGGCTCGCCTTGAGGCCCGCCTTTGCGCAATTCCAGTAAAAAATGCCTCGATGCTTACGCCTCGAGTTTTTTTTATGAGGCTTGCGCCTCAACTTAGTTGAGGCCCGCATTGAGGCCCGCCTCGCCTCACTGGCATGAGGCTTACGCCTCACTCTATATATATTAAAACTTACATAACTCTTGAAGTAAATGCCCGACATTGGACTCTATAGGAGAGGAGGAAGGAGAGAGAGTAGTTCACCATAATAATGATTCAAATGAAGAACTACTTAGTGATTACGGTGCTGATGACTTATAAGTTCTTATGTGATATATCATTGCTATTTATTTTTGGAAATCAGAATTATATGTTAATGAAAAGAATACTGGGATTTCGGAAAGATAGAATTTTGAGTTGAACTATATTTCATGTTGTCTTATTATTGAGATATTTTGATTTCACTTCATATCTTATGCTTTTTTATGTTTTATATTATTCATTCATTAGTATATAACAAATTTATCATTTTATGTTTACGCAATCTTTTGATTTTGAGGCTTACGCCTCAAAACGCCTTGAGGCTTACGCCTCGCCTCACGAATGAAAAACGCCTCAATACCCGAATACGCAATTTTAAACATTGCTACATATCAATGATGCCAAACTCTCGACAACATTATCGTCTCCTCTCCCAATGCCGCATCGATGTCCGACTTTCAACATCATAATATTAATCATTTTAAGTATAAATCTACTTAAATGACAATTTATTTCTAAATTATTTTTAATATTATACTTATTCAATTTCTATAAATACCATATCCAACCTGTGTCTGTATCCTATTTTCAATAATTGGCGTGTCTGTGTCGTCGTAGATTATGACCTTTGCTCTCACCTTGATGCTTGATATTGCTCTAATAGTGGGACCATAATAATTCCCTGGTAGATGTTTTGCATCAACTCTCGTCTCATTAAATTATGCCCTGCAAAGTTGAAATCCAAGTATCTTCAGCAATTCCTAGTGCTAGCTTGCCCAAATCCTACATTGTGACTCATGTGCCCTCGATGTGGCTTGTTCTACCATTAGATCAAAAAACCCCGATCCTACACACGATTTGCAGGTAAATTCTTTTGTAATGATAGAGTTCACTTCAAGAGATTTGATAATAAGGGCGCTTGCAATTTGTTAAAAATATCTTTGGGCAAAGGGTTAGATGCATTACTTAGAGGTTGATTAATTCTTTTAAATAAAAATAATTAATATTACAAGGTGAACTAATTAACATACCAATGGAAAATCAAGATGGCATTTTTTATGTTTAATTTTTTCTAATTTTTATGGGCCACAAGCCCTAGCTTATAATTACTTATATTTTAAGGATGGATATCTCTTAGGATAAATGCAAACCAACACATTCAATTTCCTTATATTTTTTTGGAAGAATGATAATGATTCACCCTTTCAACATAGTTTACATTGCTTTTAGTTATTTGTACCCTCACCTCACTATGAAAGACTTGAAAACATTTTATGAATATAAAAGCATAATCAGATATTGCATGAGTTGCAATATTAGTCCTATCAATGGGTTTCTTTGAATCAAGAACAATATCATTTCCCTTAACATTAGGGGACCTAATCACCATAAATTGAAAGTCGTAATTCTTTATTATATTTTTGTTGGATAATAGAAGATTATGGAGTGCAATTGAAGAGGACTTCTATATGGGCTTGCTAGGTAAAAGTTTGACCATTTTATTTTTATGTTTGAACACATGTACTCTCCCTATTATATAGTGCATTAAAAAAAAATAGTGCATAATACTTGAATCATATAGCCATAGTTGACCTAATCGGACATGTGGTGTCTATGAGCAAGACATCAAACTAGAATTTATCCTCATAACTACCTATCTTAAGAGGGGCAATACAACTACTAGTGATGGGGAGTATGGTAGGCTTCACCCTACTCATATGAAAGGGGGTTAACGTGTGATTCAAACCTAAAGATTAGCATTTACTAACACATGTGTGGATATCACATTCGTGGCACTCCCACCATCAATAATAATCAATAATAACCCAACTTCTTTTCTTACTACATAATATAAGGAGCAAATATTCTTCCTATTTAAATCCTCTATCTCACTACTAGAAATTCCTAAACACCTCATAACTGCAATATGGTTAGTATTTCCTAGCCAAATCTCTTTAGATATAAGCATCACATCAAAAACTTTCTCAATATCATCATCCTTGAGTGAATCTGACTCATCTAAAAATAGGATTTGTGCCTTCCATTAATATTGCATTAGCCCTTTTCATGACACTTGAAGCATATAATATCTTTATTGTCCTTAAAACTCCCCTTAGTAGGAACCGTAGCACTCTGAGTAGTACTAGTGGTGGAAGTAGGCCTAAAAATAGGCCTTTGGTAGGAGTACGAGTGATTTGGCTTCTGGGTTTAGCACAGGAGGTATCCTTCTCTTGCTTTTCCAACATGAGTAGTGACAAGATCCTATAATGTTTGCAAATTAAATATCTCTATTTCATTGCTAATGTCTATACCAAGACCAATGATAAATTTATTAATAAGTTGCCAACCATTATCAACATAATTGTTCCTAAAAACTTTGTCCTCAAAAATGTTGAGGTACTCAGTGACTCCAAGTATTCATTGTCACAACAATAACAACATCAAGCCTTTATCCCACTATGTTGGGTCGGCTGCATGAATTCTTTTTTCTCAATTGTGTTATGTTAAGAGCCAAATCTTATTTAAATCTAATAAAATGTCATTTCTAATATTTTCTAACCCAATCTTTTTATGTCTACCTCTACATTTCTTAACATAGGCTAAATCTAATACATCCACTTTCCTAGCCAAGTCATCGAAAGGCCGATGTTTTATGTGACCAAACCATCTAAGGCGACTCTTTCTAATATTATCTACCACTAGAGCTACTCCAACCTTTTCACATATATACTTGTTTCGCATTTGGTCTCTAAGAGTGAAGCCACTCATCCACCTGAGCATTCACATCTATGTAATACTTAATTTTATGTTTGTCTTTTAATGGCCAACATTCTACATCATAAAACATTGCAAATCTCACCACCGTCTTATAGACTTTTCCTTTGAGGGGTACTTTTTTATCACATAATTGAACAATAGAAAATATTTAAAACATGTACTCTTATTAGTAACTTGATTGTTCAAAGTCACAACCCCTCACTAGATCTAATCCTACTAAAATTGCACCCCATGTATTCGGTATTAGATGTTCTCAAATGAAAACCTTTAGACTCTAAGGTTGACCTCCATAGTTCAAGTTTATCTTCAACTCCCTGTCTAGTCTTATCAACAAGAAAAATATCATCAGCAAAAAGCATACACCATAAACATTCTTTCATTTCTAAAACTCTCCAGAATATTTCTCTTGGAACTTTATCATATGTTTTTTTCTAAATTAGTAAATATCATATATAGATCATCCTTATTCTCTCTACACTTCTCCAACAAACCTAAATAAATGTATAACTTCCATAGTAGACCTACCTAGCATGAATCTAAATTGATTTAGAGAAACATTAGTATCACATCATAACCTATGCTCAATAACTCTCTCTCTCAGTTTTAAAGTATGACACATAAACTTAATTCCTCTATAATTCATACACTCTTGTGGATCAACTTTATTCTTAAAAATAGGAATCTAATAGGAAATGCTTGTAGGAAACAAGAGTCTCTCTTGCTGAAATTTAATTTCAGCACTTTGCAAGATAGATATTGAGAAGAATTTGGAAGAAAAACCCGAATTAAACTTTTTAAATTGATAATTATTGAAGTAAAGCAACAATATACAATGGATCTTCTATTGGAGAGGAAGATCCGTCTCTTCCAACTCTCTAGATGCCACTAGAGCCCACTCAAGAACAAAAGAACTCCAATTTCAGCAAAAACCATAGATAAAAACCTAACCCTAGCCTTCAAACATACTTAAGCATACCATTAATTGAGTTAACTACCCAAACAACCCTTCTAATTTGAATTTCCCTCCCAATACCTTTTAATCTCCCATTAATTCTCCCTCAATTGATTGTTGGACCCCACCCCCAAAGGGGATGGCTTTACTGGGGGCGGAACCCTGTTCCGCGTCTGGTATACAATAGCTGGTCCAGGCTGGACCGGTCCATCAAAATCAAAACAATCCACTTATGCAGCATCTTATTGGTCCTTAAAATAATATTAAAAAGTTTCGTAAGCCAAAAAAATTCTTTCATCTCCTAAGCATTTCCCCACCTCTATTGGAATAACATTAGGCCCAACAGCTTTTCCACATTTCATTTTCTTTAAAGTCTCTCTAACTTCAATTTTACTAATATGTCGATAAAAAAAATTATTTTCTTTTTAGGATGCTAAGGTCATTCAAATCAATCATATTCTAACAATCATAATTGAAAAGCTTATTATCTAATCCATTATATAAATCATTAAAAGCTAAATTCTTTGCATCGTATGTCGCTTTCTTAGACTCCTTAAGGGCCTCTTTATATATTTCCCAATTTTTCGAGTTTATACGCCTAAATCAATTTTTATAATAAAATTTTTTATTTTTTATCTTTCATACATATTTTGATTTCATCAACAAATATTTTTACTAATAGGAGTTTTTACTTTTAATGCTCCAAACGCATCCTTTGCAACATTTTAATATCACAATCTACTTTTTTCCACATAACATAAGCTTCATCATGCATAGTCCAAAAACGATATAAGATTTGGGCAAGCAAATTGCAAAGTAAGCTTCCTACAATAAATCACAAGTAAGTCCAAAAAAGATATGAATTTGGATCTTATACGTGAGTTAGCACTCAAGGTTGGTTGCTGATTTGTATGAACACTATCCTACAAAGGGTTTCACTCAATATAGGGTTAAGGTGATATGTTCTCATATAGGAAAGGTTAGGCCTTATAAGTGGAGGTAACTAGTTGGAGTTAAAATACAATAATATATACGCTTGTCACTAAACATAAAAAAATCCCTAATTTTCATTGTGATTTTATTAAATCACAAATTAAGGAAATTAATCAACTCCAGTATCAAATATTACCCTTTGATGGACAAGAGATCCACCAATCACAACTGTCAAAGATTAAAGCTCCAAAAGATACTTTTACTGAAGTTGCAGAGTACAAGCTTTGTGTTTGATACCAACGTTGACCTAGCTTTGAAAGAGTTGAATCAACACTTCCAATTTCCATGGTGTGTGGCTATGGATATGATGAACACCCTTGGCCTCTAATACCAAAGCTTCCTACAGTAAATCACAAGTTATTTCAAAAAGATATAAATTTGGCTCCTATGTGAGTTAGCACTCAAGCTTGGTTGTTGGTTTGTATGTGGAGCGCTATCCTAAAAAGGTTTTTATTCAATATAGGGCTAAGGTGATAGGTTCTCAAATAGGAAAGACTATGCCTTATAAGTAGAGGTAACTAGTTGGAGTTAACACACAATATCACAAGCTTGTCACCAAACATATAAAAATCCCTAATTTTCTTTTTGATTCTATTAAATCACAAATTAAGAAATTAATCAAATCTAATATCAAAGATTATCCTTTGGTGGACGCTGGATTTACCAATCGCAATTTCCAGAGGTTAAAGCTCCAGACGATACTTGTTGCCAAAGTACAAGTTTTGCCCCGAATACCAAAGTTGACCAAGCTTTGAAGGGGTTGAACCAACGCTTCCAATTGCCGTGGTGGGTAGCTATGTATGTGGAGAACGCCCTTCGATGGTTTGAGAAATTTTATCTAAGGTGTAGATCAAGCGAATAAAATTGGCCAAGGGCTTAGGTCAAATTATTCTTAGGGTGAGATTTTTTTGTTAGAAAATATTAGAAATGACCTTACTTTATTAGGATTAGCATCTGTATAAAATGCATGCAAATAATAAATGATCACATTTGTGTACTAAAATCCTTCAAGTATGAAAGGAAAGAAGAAAATTACCAAATCGTTCCCGTTCAGCATCAGCATATTTGACTTGAATAGGTCCCGTTGCCTATCAAACAATAAACTAACTTCAATTGCAGGAAACAAAAGATTTGATGATAAGGTCAGATTGTATTCCTATAACACTTACCCCAGGTAATGTAAACTGATTGTGCAAAGCTCTTATAGCTCTATCAGCATGCTCTGAAGATGCATATTTAATGAAACAAAAACCTGTAGAAGTGAACTTATGCATATTGATCTAGCTGTTTACCAAAAGCCACTAACACGGATATTTTATCAAAAGTTCAATAAAGCGCAATAGAAAATGATGAGGAGAAAACAACAACAACAAACTTTTATCTCACTATATGGGGCCAGCTACATGAATAATTCTCTTCCATTATATCCTATTAAGAATCAAATTCTCATTTAGATCTAATAAAAAAATCTTTTTTAATACTTTACAACCAATTAACTTTTCTATGCATTTCCTGCAAGCCTGCAAAGATAATTAATTATAGCAGATTGAAGTAAACTATATTGAAAGAAACTATCAAAGTGGACTGTATCAAAAATAAAAAAAACATTAAGACTGATGTTAAAAAGAAAATGATGTAGATTTGAGCTTCTCAAATCTTCTTTGGAAGACGTCCGCAAGCAAACAACCATTTCTCACATTCAAAAACCACAACAAAAGTCTAATGAAAGAATCTGTAGCGCACATCAACGACACAATTCCATCACAAATGGAGACATCTTCTCAAAGCATGGACCCATAACATAATCCATACCATTTTGTATAGAAAGCACAAGCATATTCCAAGTGGAGGGCGGAGCACCATACAAGAAAGGCAGCACTACTTTTGTGCCTAAAAGGGTCTACTCAAATAATCCATATATACACCACACAATTCCAAGACAAATGGTAATAGCTCCTCAAGCCATGAACAATAACAGAATCAATCTCTCTTTAATATAAACCAATTCACATACTCTACATAACAGGTAGTCAGTCACCTCGCAAGGGAATACCGCTATAAGAGAAACCACAACACAAACACAACAGTTTCTCTCAATGTCATAGCAAAGTACTAAATCCAAATGGCGGTGATACATTTACCTGCAACAGAAATATTACAACAAATAGCACCCAATTGCAAGCTGCCCAAAAGATCCAACCATAAGAAAATAAAAATGCTTTAAAGCAGATTAATATCGCATCAAGTTTCCATTCTGAGATGATGACCTTCCAAAAGATCTTAGTCACTCATAGTTACCATTCTCAAGAATATGCATAATTAAACCATAGTGCAACAAGAAAATGCTAATAAGCAACAGACAGAATAATGATATCATTCCCATTTACCTAATGTCAAGAACAAAGAATTCCCAACGGCAGAAAACCACAAAAAAGTGCCAAAATTTGTTATGCCAACTCACTTAAAATGCAGCACTAGCTTCTAAATAGTAACATGCTCGTTTTGAAGGCTTAAAAACAAATGAAAGCATTTCTCAGGCATAAGAACGAATGAAAGAAACAATCCAAATTTCAAAAGACAGGAGAGAGAAGGGGCATTTAGAAAGGTTATAGAAGTGCTACTACTAATAGCAGGATTTATTTTCAATTGTGATGTCGCAAAACCTGGCCTTCAAAGATATTAATCCAACCAAACACTCAAACTGAACAACATTCAAGAGTAATGTTGTCGCTACAATGCCCTTTAAGCACAAACAAGAAAACAAAAGAATAAAAGGCGTTCAGCACGTTTAACAGTCCCAAAATTAAATAACAAGTTCAAGACAATCTTCACGAAATTAAAGATGTGGCCATAGCATAATTTATTAAAATGAGTTGGGCTAAAACATGACTTCAGGGACTATTTTAACCTTCCATGAAAATAAACGGTCAGTCTCTAACATACATCATGTAGGTCCAGTAACCAAATTTGAGGTTCCACAGATAGGAGTGATGGATTATGTTGTCTATAGTGAAACATGGAGGTCCCATGTTCAATTCATGAAAACAGCTGTTGTACAAATACATGGATAAGGATGCACACATCAACCTCTCCTTGGATCCTTCATTAGCGAGACTATATATGCCCTTTTTAAATAAACGAAGGAATGTAAAAGAGCAGCAACAGATGCGCAACACTGTATTGCCTTATGGACAAATTGGAGCATCTGCAGGACACATACAGTTGAAAACCAGCCTCATCCAGAACAGTTTCCTGTTTGAGCCACTAAATTTTTATGATATAAAATTAGGGAAAATGTAGATTAACAAAATGATCCTAGAGAAATATTGTAATATTCCCCTCCCCCCCCCCCCCCACCCAAAAAAAAAAAAAAACAAAACAAAAATTCGTTTTTAAATATATCTGTGTGAATGGTCCGGAAATAAAATTTGTTATATGGTTCGCAAAAATCTGATTTATATGTGAAATCAAATTTTGAGGAATGACGAGTGTAGAATCAGTCAAATAAGTACAAGTCCACAGGCCAGCAAATCACTCAACAAAACGCTATTTTTTCATGTGCCAGCTACTTCCATTCCTTTCTCTAATTAAAACACGTGCACTCATTTGCCAACATACAGATCTCAGGATTCAAAAAAGAAAGGGGAAACTTAGAGGCATCTGAATTGTTCCTGCATCATTTCATGAATATTGTACTCATTTCAGAAGAACGGGAAGAGCAGCTCAAGTATTAATGGATGAAACAAAAGATATACTAAGTGCGACATATAGTAATTGCCACAAAAAGTACTCCAGTTTTTTTAATTTTTTTATTTGTACAAAAATGAAGAAAATAAGTACCGCTATATAAAAAACATAATATTAGCATTTAAGCTCAATTATTCCTGAATAAAAGGATCCTTATCTCATTACTCAGCCTAGATATAACTTCCAAGGGATTAAGTCAAAGGAAAGACGTTAAATAAATTCTACCATCCAGAACTGATCATTCCTAAGATGATTAAAGGCCACATCCCAGAGAATTCCTTGCACAGATCATTAAACAAAAAAATGAAACTGAAACAATAAATCATCCACCCTCACAAACTCTAAGCCATCATCCATGAGTATAACATTCATTTCTGTGTCTTGCAAAAGATATACTGCCATGCGTTTAGAACCATTCATCCGTGCATAAATCAGGTGGAAACACCCATGCCCTCAGAATCCAATTATCAATGTCCAGGCCACAATAACAAACCAAATATGTCACATACATACAGAGAGCATCCAAGCATATCATCAAAATCTTACAACTAAAAGCAAGCAAGATAATCTAAAATAAACTCTGCACACAGCCAATAACCAACATCCAGCAATAGCAAACTCAAAGAAATATTCTTAAAGAAACATTAAAGAACCACGTGATTCCATGCTTAATAATGGAACAATATGCCTACTCCCAGAAGAATAAATTACGCAAACCATCATACAAGTTCCATCCACAAAGTCCACAGATGCCGAATTTAAGAGAACTACCTCACAAAGTCTTCTAAAGAAAATCCTTACAAGAATCAGTGCAGAGCATCCAAAATTAATAACAAAATCCAGGCCATCTAGAGCATGAAATGAACTCCATGCTTTCCAATATTTTACAACCTTTATAGAATTAGTATTTATATAAAATGCACGCAGAAAACAAAGCTTTTATTAAGTTAAAACAGGTGTATAGTACTCATCACCATCGCACATGAATAGTACACATGTAAGGACAACTGCAACGAATCTCCTGGGGTAGAAAAGTTCAATAAAGCTTATCACCTTGCACAGCCATAAGCAGTTCAAAAACATCTTAATTGCATCGCAAACTTTCAATCAATAAGCATCTAGATGTGCTACCATTTCATCAATTAGCTCCCGTAACTATAAAAGTGACAATGGCGAGTTTCCTTTTTTTCATTAAGAAACTCAAGTCCACCCGGACCCCATATTAATGGCCAGGTTGCAACAGAATACAATCACTCTAATCAGATAAAAACATTATCTGAGAGAAATTATAAATCACTTGCTCCCCAAGCCTCAAAGGACCTGTAAAAGAAAACCACAATTTATCACGAACATGAGAAAACTTCTGAATCTACCTTGTTGTTGACCAGTTCGCCAGTCCTTGATCAATGCCACTTCAACAACATCACCATGTTCCTCAAATAAAGGGCGAATCTGAGCAAAAAATATATAAACAAGGAAAACTGAGGCCGAGTAAATTGGCACAACAAAGCCAGCTCCAAGAGCTACACTCTTGAAACAAAAGGCATGGATCATTTTATTAATTAGAATAAAAAAAAGATAGGAAAGGATGATGGGAAGTGCAAAATAAAAGTTGATTTTTTTCCATGCGAATAAAAAATAAAATTTGCACAGGAATAATATTGGTGTAAAAAACGTTAAGAGAAAATGATAGTTAATTTGTTGGAAGTAGCAGAAGATCAATGCTTATCATGAAAGAATTGTTAACCTCATATGGCTGATCCACTTAATTGGACATAAGTTGAACAAGAACAACACTTACTAGAAATTATTCTTAAAATTCATAAAGCATCCAAAGTAGATGAAGAAGTCAGACAATGGGCAAGATGGCACTGAAATTAGAATAGCAACACATCAGAAGTTTTTATTCATAGGCTTACTTGGTTAAGTTAAAAAGCATGCTTTCAAAAATGATTAATTTATTAGATTCCATCATTTGGTAGAATTAGATATAAATCAATGTGGATTTTTCCACTCTTCAAAATCCCTCAAAAACGATGATTTTACTGTTCACGCTCAAAATAACTGAAAAATAAAAAATTACTTTATAAAACATATTTTCCATGAACGACCAAGCAAATAAGCACTTGGGGACTTCAAGAATAAGGAATTTTCAACAAAGCTTCCCAAGCTGAAGAGAAACCAAATCAAACAGGAAAAAAAAAAAAAGTAGATCCAAAGTTTAGTTAGAATGCAAGGTTTTAAGCTATCCAGCCCCAAGTAGAAGAAAATAAACACCATGCATGCGATTCATAAAAAAGAAAACCAAAAATCATCATATAACCATCTAATATTTTGCAAGCCAAGGTGAATATTTTCACAGGCAAGCTCACTCAAGCTTTGTTTTCACGCACCACAGCTCCTTCACTAACTACCATTTTTTAGTGAATGGAAACGATCTGGATCACATGATCTTGTACAAATAACCGCTGCCAACACTTTATGTAAAAAAAATTAGCAACATTTAATAACAAATGATAAGTCAATTCAACCAACATATTGCATCTTCTGTATCATCGTTAATCATCACATCAAGCCACCATCATTTCCACCAATTGCCAAATTCTCTATCAACCATCACATTAACCCCATGATCCATTTCTTGCAACCTCCATTCATTTACAATAAGCATAATTCTCACGCTCTAGTGTCTGATCATTGTCTTAAACCATAATAAATAAGTTAAAATATATCTTTCATTAACTCTGCTGAAAAGGAATCTGGAAACTGCTCTGCAAATTCAAGGTCAAGCTCCTCAAATAAAAAACAAAAGATTGGCAAGTAGAACATTGAAACATTGAAGGTTCACATCCATTGACTCAAATTTATCCATTTTCTATTAAACACCAAAGATAAGCCCTAGGCAAGTCATTCCAGCTGAAACTTAAAAAAAGTGGTACCAGCATCATGCTTCTTAGTAGCACAATTGAATAGTAAAAAGAAAGTCAGAAAGTGTTGGCTTTAGATTTCTGTTCAAAAGCAAACCATGACTGTCACACAATGCTTAAAACAATAATACAAAAACAAGTTAATAAAATTTCAAGGGGCATAGATATATAACAACCTAAAGAAAGCAATTTCAAGCATTCTAGAGTTGTGGCATTATGTTTCACCAAGCAGGATAAATCACAAAATGCCAATGGAATAAAAAATTCAGGAGGATGGCACAAGGAAAATAAAAAACACAAAAAAACATGTATTCATTTTGTCAATATGGAAGTTTTTCTCTGCTTAGAAACTTAAATATTTAATCACTACATTTGAAATCAACAGACAATTCTTTTTATATAAGTTCACAACATCTAAATAGAAGGATGAGACCATTTAACTATGCAGTAGTCACAAAAAAATGTAAACAAAATGCAAAACTTACATCTTCTTCAGTTGCAGTTTTTGGAACTGATCCAACGAACAGCTTGGCAAATTTGTTTCCCTCACCATAGTCTGGGAAAAATCAGTCAACGTGTTAGAAGAAATGCTTAACAAAATTAAAGATAAAAAAACCTAACTATCTTTATAACATATAAAGCAAGTAAATACATGATCAATTTCAATAGAAAGTATGTGCTTCAGGAAAGAGATACACATTAAAAAGATTTATCTTGGATAAATTTGTTTAGTCACCACTCAGTATACACACTGTGAGAAAATGCTAAATGGGTTTTGGGAAGCAAATTTGATTTCTGACGTTACATATATATAAGCTGTCATAATTTGATGTTTTGTCTTAAACACATTTTCTAACATATAAGTTTCCCCTGAAATAACACCTCTGATTGGCATAGTAGTAGAACTCCAAATGAAAACAGGAGAATATTCATTTATTTAAAACTTCACCACTTATATACAACACATTTATGAAAGAAATAATCATACATGAAACCTTACATTACGCTAGGAAATCGGTAATAAATAAGCATAACAGAAGAAAAAATGTCTGTGATTCTAGATGAGGTTAAACAAATGACCTTGGATAAGAGGGGACAACTTAAAAGTAAACTGGAGGATTACACCACTTTGAATTATAATTTGCCGATACTCTAAAATGTTTGGGTCCGCGCTTTGACTGATGATCTTTTTTTAAGGACAAATATGCCAATTAGTGGCTAAATTAAGCAACATATGTTATACTAAACCAAGGAGTTGCATAGAACGATTTGAAATTAGGTTTATCACATCATTAAGGTCAACAACAAGGCTTTGGTTCCCTGATGCAGGACACTTAAAAAGGTTTTGTAAGGGTGAGGGAGGAAGGAGTTTAGTTAATCCTACCAAGGAGACAATCTTCACTAAGAAATCAAATAACTTTAAATAAATTAAGTGAAACCAAATCTTCTAAAGTTAAGGAGAGTAAATGTAAGAAGTAATTCTTAGTTCAATTCAACTTAAGCAAATATATCAAAGATTAAGTGGAAGTAAAAGAATAAAAAAACATCTAAATGTGGAAGATAATGTAAAAACCTTCAAAAAGATATAACTCAATTTATAATGAAATTGGCAGATATGATTAAAAATTAACACACCATAAATGAGATAGAAATTAGTAGCAAATGCCTAAGGCAATCTACGAAAGTCAATTTTTACAACTCTAGCACATTGACAAACAACATCCAAAGCATAATAAATAATTAAAGAAACAATTTTGATCTAACTTGGATAAGAACTTCCACAAATTTCAGCCCATGCACTGAAAAACAACCACTATATTTCATTTTGCTTCTGATGCCCAGATACATGCCTTAAACATAATATTCCGAGACGTTTCTACCACTCAAAAATATTACCAGTTAAAATACGCATGCTATAATTAAATGCTTATAAATCCATGCAACCTAACTTTAGAAAATATACCCAGGATTCAGGATGGATTTAGCCGCACAGTTTTTTAAGGTTTTCTTAAACTTGAATTGACTGAATCAAGACTAAATCTTAGAATTAGTAAATACTTTCTAAATCATGATTACAGGATTTGAAGGCGCAGGGTTTAGAGAATTAGGGTATGTTTGGATGCTGGGAATTAAAGTGAATGTAGGTTTAAAAAATGGCAGAAATGTTCACACCAATGGCTACAGACTCATAATAAAGAGATGAACTATTGGGATCTGATTTCAATTTCTTCGTTTTCCTTCAAACAAAACAAAGCCTCCACTTCACCGCATCCAATTAACGTTCAAGATTTAACTCTAACTAAGATAAAATCCCAAGATTTACTGATTACGAATTTACTTGATTACTAAAATCAAATTTCTTTGAATCCTACACTCTATAGAACAGCAATAGTGAGTAGAAAATTCATAACTCCAAAAACCCTAACTAAGCAAAGAGGATGATGAACTACCTGGAGAACCTCCTCTCCCCGCAAACCCTCGCTTTTGAGCATTCATAGGCATCTGATGCCCACCTAGGTCCCCATGACCATCGCGGAAGCCCTGACCACCAGCGGAAGAATAGTCGGGCTGGCCGCGGTAAGGGTGGTAACGACCACCGGAGAAGCCTTCACCACTGCCAGAGATTCCACCTCCTCTAGGGAAACGTTGGTGCTGATTCGGTGGAGTATCCGAAGGCCACCGTGACGGCATTCTCGAGTACTTTCCGCCGTCGCCGAAGCGGTCGCCTCGATGCCTGTCCATCGTATTCGAGAGGTTGCAGCAGGAAAGGCGCTCCGCTGTTATCTGCTCCAAAGAAAAATAAGTCGAGGAAGAAGAAGAAAGTGGAGGGGGGAGAGAGAGAGAGAGAGGGCGGAAGCGCGGTGTCCCACCTGTTACTGGTTCACGGATACTCGGCTTTTTCTTGCTCGGATGAAAAATTATGCCCTTCCTCCCGCACAGATTGAATTAAGTTAAGCTTTTTAATGATCTCTTCAAATTAAACGACTCCATTTCCAAAAAAACAAATGATACAATTCCTTAAATTTTAATGTATATACAATCTATTTTTTAAGAATTAAGATGCATTGCATTAATTTTTATGATTTACTTTTATTCGTGTGTATTTAAAAAAAAAAAGAGATTTTCAAAAAAATTTGATTGGAGTAATTTTAAATTGGGGTGTAAATCGATAAAAATGAGTTCGAGTCACATCTAACCCAACTCAGCTCATAAAATCAACAATATATTCGAATTTAAGCTCGAGCTCAAGTGGAACCTATGTATTGAGCTCAAGCTCAACTCAAGAGCTCATCATGAAGGTTTTAGAGGCAACTTGCTAGATAAGACATCAATGACAGAAGTTGCAAATGTAGCTCGGTTGAGAAGTAGGCAACTGATCCACTTGATTTTTCAAAGAAAAAACATTAAAGTTGTTGCTACCAAAGTTGCTTTATGTATTTTAAAGGAGAAATAATAGCAGTATTTCATGCATGTTACATTCATTTTATAATTTTTTAAGACCAAAAATAACTATGATTCTTATTTTAAAATATACAAGTCAGCTCGTAAGCCAACAAGCTAAGTTTTGTCAAATTTAAATTTGGGCTTGTTTAATTTTAGAGCTTGACTTTGTGCATGAGCTCGAGCTCGTGACTCGATAAGCTCAACTCGCAAGTCCAGTTTAACATGGCTCGGCTCATTTACACCCGTTGTTTTTTAGTATATTTCATTTTGAAAAATGGGTTTTTAATTTTTAGGAAATTTGTTGAAAAAAAAAACAAATATAAAGTAACCTTTCAAATCTCGATTTTAGTTATTTTTTATGTATTTCAAATTTGTATGATTTAGACGAATTCGAAATACACAGAAATACTTTCTTCTACACAGAGATGCTAGCCCCCGCTCTCAATAAAGATGTTCATACTATGGCACATATACTCTACTCTCTCTCTCTCGTTGGACAAAGACGCTCACCCTCACACGAACCTTGCACTCGTTCCCTACTTGGTGAGCATGCTTGACACGCCTCCCGCCGACCCTTGCTCCTACCAGTCAATGAGGAGCATAACATATGAAAACATAAAATTTATTGGCCAAATTTTGAGAAGGAGCATATTTCTTCCACCATTCATCGTAAGCAGCATGTTTGGAAATAAATTTGAGAACAAGCCAATGCGTTAAAGGCATCGGCGCATTCAAACAATGCGCGCAAATGAGTGGCGCATTCTTTGAATGCGCCTAATTGAATGGCGCATTCAAAGAATGCGCCTATATTTTCAGCGCATTCTTTATTGGTTCAGTCACTGCGCTGAGTGATGTAGCGTATTCCTTGACGGCATCTCTGTAACAGTCTTTTCCAATTATTTATGTATTTTTCCTAGTATTTATGTCGATGTCGCAATATTATTGTGCAAAGTTTTCAGTGAGGAGCTCACGTGGACGGGCTACCCAGATTTCAACGAAAATGTGATCATTTTAATGTAACAATTAAATTTTTTGGAATGAACCTAAAGTAAAAATCGGCTAATTTTAAATTTTTTTGGAATGAACCTAAAGTAAAAATCGTTTGTGTAAAAAAATATAGTAATATTATCTATTTATATCATAATTGAAATTTTTAATGAAATATTAGTTTGATTATATTTTGATATATAAAGTCAATCTGATATAAGTTATTTATAATTTATGAACCGGATATCTATTAGATATTTAAATGATTTGTAATATAAATTTGAAAATAATTAGATATAGTAATATCTATTTATTTCATTTCATGATTGAATATTTAATGAAATAGCATTTAGATTAAATTTTGATATATAAAGTTAAATTAGATTTAATGTGACATATAGTTTGAACTTTATATATTTGTTAAAATAAGAGGTCCTCATATAATTGTGTTGAGGTATTACTATAATTTATGTTTTAAATTAGGTTTGATTAAATAAAATTAAATTCTTGCACTAATTGTAGAGTTTTTCGTTTATAATAAAGTTGGAAGAAAATGTTGAGTTGTATTATCATATAAGTTAGTTTATTTGCGAAAGTATGGAGAGTTTATTTGTCTCAAAAAAATTGAACATAGCTCACCGATCACTCTCCGGATGAACACAGCGGTAGCAAGAAACACAGCAAACAACTGAAGAGGCATGTGATTTCCGCTCAGCTCTTCTACTCCTATTTATAATTGAAATCTGTATGGCTTCTTCATCACTTAGTTATAAATTTTTTTGATAAACTTAAATTGTATAGAGTTAATTAATAATTAATGTGAAATAATTATATTATATAGAATAATAATAATAATAAATGAAGTGAAAGATTTCATATAATTATTTCTTAAAATTAAATTTCTTAAAGAATTATTTTCATTATTATATATAGCAAGTGCTTTAAAGATAGTTTTTATGAAAATGTAAAAAATATATATTTTTTATTTTACGTTGAGAAAATAGGCAAAATTTTTTAGAAGATCTGGTAAGCTAGTAATTTTGGGAGAAAAAGCATGATCGGAATAGTATTTGAGAAACCAAAAACAAGCATACTTTAGGGAATTTATAACTTAGAAGTTTGTTTAATTGATTTAGATATGTTAATGTTATAATTGTTTTTTTAAATAATTATTAAAGATATGTATTAATGATAACTGAAGTAGTGTGAATTACTAGAAGAAAAAAAAATACAAAATTGGAATAGAAATAGTGCGAGAAGTACTTAACAGCAGCTCATGTTAATACATGTATTAATGATCGAAAGCAACAACGAAAAAATTAATATTACATATGGCTAAGTACTATGCGCAAACGTGATTGCAGCTGAGTTAAAGTTGGACAGCATAAGAATTTCTCTGTGAACTGCTTTTGGATGATTTGCCAATCATTGCTATTTAAGAACTCTTTCTGTTTTTTACCATCTTTAATATTTAGCTCTTGATATTTTTCTAATAGAAATTCATCTTGATTTGTATCCCAACTTTTGTAAAGGATGCAATGTTGCACGTCAGCTATCGGATTGTCAACATTGACCACGACTGAACCGTCCTTTGCTCGTGCGATTTCACCTATTCTAGTTCTAAGAATACTTATAGGTGCAAAATGACTATTATGATCCCTAAATCTTTGTCGTATAAATTTCCAACCCATATCAGTAATTGTATCTCCAACCACATACAATGGATAACGACAATTGACGACTTCATGATATACGTCCCATAAATTATCGTCCTCGTACCAAGACTATTCATGTAAACAACATCGAAAAATTTCATTCGCCCTTGTTTTCTCCTCCAAGAATTCATCCATGGGATATGACATAGAGTTTGTCAATCGAATTGTACCATCATAAATCAACTTTTTTCTTGGAATAATATGTAGGAAATCCCTTGATGGTGAGCGCTTGATAGAGGAGATCCTTGATGATGATGACATGATATGCTGAATATTTAGAAAATGCAATTTGAGTATTTATTAGAAATTTAATATAAAAAACTTTTTCTAAAAGAATGATTTGAAGAGCAAGAGTGTAATAAATAAAACAAATTATAAGGTGAGTACTAACAATAATCATAGATATTAAGCATGAACATAACAAGAACAAGTACATTTTTCTAGATTGTTATTACACCATAAAGTACATTTCAGAGCCATGGTAATAGAAGTGGTGCTGAACATATTAATTTTGTTTTTTTTAACACACTACTTCATATTATTTAGTAGATATCGTAGACGAGTTTGCAGCTGTGTTTGTGTAGGACAACAGTAGAAGCCGATCTGAAATTGTTGTTGTATTTCCTGCCAATCTTCTCCATTAAGAAATTCCTTTGGTTCAGCTTGTTTAGAAGTCTGCGTTAGTTGTTTATAAGAATCTAATATGTGCTTATCATGGCGAGGCTCCTAGTTAGAGTATAAAATACAATTGTCTATATCCATCATAGACCTTCCTAAACCGGGTTCAATGTCACCATTTTTAGTACGACAAAGTTCTAGAATTTGACCTTTTAGGAAATCTATTCCGACTAGGTGGTGCTTAAAAATTGGAAATCCTTCTTGTATACATTTCCAGCCCAACTCTCGACGTCCATGGTTGCCTCTATATTCCTTCTCCTTCATAGTATCTTCGTGTAAGTGCCACAATAAGAAATCTTCATCTTCATCCCAAGTATGGATAATACACCTGAATAACTCATTTGATGCAACCCTAGCTTCAAGGTCCTCATCGACAGCATAAGATAAGCTTCCACGCACCCCGTATTGTACCCTTTGTAATCCATTGTTTGATTTCGGAACTACTGCTAGCATCTAAGTTGTTGGAGTACATCGTTGAATAATGAACCTGTCATAAAGTTTTTGCAGAAAACCTTGAGTACTATAAAATTTTTCTTTATTATTGATCACAAAGAAATGCAGAATTAAATTAAGTCGTTAGCGCAAAATATCTTGTAACTACTATATATGATTAGTCGGACTAATTAATAAGGAGATTTTATATTGTGAATAAATTTTTTTTAACATGTAGTCCAATCCCAAAGATCAGTACTAGAATACATCTCAAATCTCATTCTAACGATGCCTAGGCAATGCCCCACTCCCTGGAGTAAATCTATTTGGTGCCCTCCGTCTTCTCCTCTGTAATTGTGGCTCCTCTGATACCTCTGTCTCCTCCTGCTCAACCTCGGTGCGTTGCTGTGAAAGTTGTGTGCCTGGTTGAGCTTGAATACCTCCCGTTAACATCATGTCCTGCTGCGTTGGGGATGAAGGTATTCCTACTGATGACATCCACTATGGAATGGCCATTGGAAATAAAGATTGTCCAGTAGGTTGGTGGTATTGTGTCTCATAATAGATTTGACCAGCTTGACTAGATTGACCAACGTGTGGGCTCCAATATGGGGTCGAAGAACCTGCTCCAGTGTAATCATAGGGAATGGATGGTGTATGCATGGAATGGCGATGCGGGTCCGGCACCACAGGTTGACGGTGCCTACTTCCCATCGATCGTGACGGAGCATCAGAAACAGATCGTCTACTGTGTTGCTGCCCATGAGAGGTCTCCGCGCGATCTTTCCTTTGTTGCTCTGCCTCCGTAGTTGTATCAAAGGTAGTGTAATCGATATAAACCGATTATTGAACTCTGGCAGACAATTCAGCAACCTGATCAATGGCCATCTGTAGTGAACTAGCATTTTGTCCCCCACCCCCGGCTAGTGGCTCAAGTATCGCTGATGATCTTATATAGTAATCCGCCTAAAGAGTAAATATATATGCATTACTACAAATGATTTAAATTATGTGAAATAATTAATATATCATAGAAAACAAATAAGTACGTACCACCAATCTCTCGCCAGGTGATCGAGGAAAGAAGGTCTCCGGAGGCTCAATTTGAGGTTGCAACAAGTAGATAGATGCCCAAGATCTATACCACCGTAGATAGGCTCCTACTTCTTGGTTGCCTGTCCCTACTAGTGGGGTGATAGGAACCACGTAAGCCCTCCTCTCCTCCCAGATATGGAGGTAGTCACGATATTGTATTGTCCAATCTTGATCAGCGCGACCCCGGCCATCGATGCGCCTGAATGATGAATCCATAGGTTCAATATCAATGGATGGCATACCTGAAAATTGTCTAACAACCCGGTCAGGTAGGTGCCACTCTGCACGTTTCCAACTGATAAGCGGTACACGAGCCCTCCAAATCTCTTCTCCATCATGATATTGTAATGGAAGGCTAGCTAGAACCGCTTGGGTATATGGCATCATGATAACCTATGCATATGTTACATGTCAAATTTTAAATATGTGACAAAATTTTAAATTAAATTAATGACATCATACAAATTTTATTATACCTGACTCATTCGCAACCCATCAAACTCATCTCTGTACGTCATTGTATTGCCTACAGGAAGCTCACGTATCCTGTCCTCAGCCCACCTATAAATTTGTACGAACCATTGTTATTAAAATAATAGGAAAGCTTTTACTGAATAAAGCGTACTAACCTGCAACCCAGTGGCCGTCCTGCTAAGTCAATAATCTGAGGCACTCGCAGTGTTGGTCGACCAATGTACAATCTTTCCCATGACCAGACTTGTAGGAGTGCCACACATCCCGCTATATATGTTCTCGTTGGCCTAGTCGCGTAGCAGAGCTCCCTATAAAGATGTGCAAGAACGGCACCTCCCAAAGACATCCTACTGAAGCTGTCAACATCCGCAAGAAGAGGTAACCACTGTATCGATACATGACTCCGTGATGTATCTGGTATTAGAAAACAACCAATCATGAAAAGGATGTATGCACGAACATGTCGTAGGAAAATATCTGGTGCCAAATCATCATAGGATTCTCTGTAAAATGTCCAGCGGAGCCAACGTAGTGGTAGCATAGAATCAATTTGTGAAGAACCCATCCTGAAGGTCGCTACGTCTTCTTCATCATTAGGGTCATGGTAAACTGTCTCCCGCACGGGATGCGTACAAAGTAACTCGTCACAGCAATTTGGCCATGTGGGCCAAATACGTCCTGCCCCAACAACATTTGGGCCAACCACTGCAGGTCCATCAATTCTAAGACCTAGTAAAATTTGTACATCCTGTAATGTGATAGTCATCTCTCCGATTGTTAAGTGAAATGTGTTTGTTAATGGGCACCATCTCTCTACCAATGCCTGAATTAGGTTGTGATCCAACCTAACAAACTGCAAATGCCTGAGATTTTGAAATCCCAGGTTAGTCAATACGTAAATCATCCGTGGGCAATCAATTGGCCATTCCCTAGCCATTCGCATATGAGATGACGCTACCAAAGGAGATGCCTGAAAATTTGAAATAAATTATAATTAAAATGATATTTATGAAAGCCATAAGTGATAAATTTTTTAACTGCATTTAGGTAACTTACATGGTCAGGATCGTGCGCCCTGTGAGACTCCCCCAGTGACGCAATACTAAGGTTTATTGGGACATTCTCATCGGCGGTCCGATGAGATGTGCGTCGGCTGGAACGAGCACGTCTAGATCTATCGGCCATACCTAGCAAATAAGGAAATTAATAGATTACAGATTTTTTTTGTCAAAAAATTTTAAAAGAAACATAATATGTAGTACGTAAATAACCTTGATGAAGAAGGATTATTCGGACAAGTTGATCTATTGTGGCCTATTCGTTTGCAAAATCCACAAGCTCTATTTGAAGTACTCGGCCGCTCATCCATCGTGTTTCGAAATCTATTCATTCGTGGTCGACCAGCACGACGTCTAAATGTTGGAGCCAGTAAAGGAATTAATCCATGCTCTTCATTAAAGGGCGGCCATATGTCTTTAGGGGGGAAGACATGAAATAAATTGGCATACGTAGCCATGTACTTCTCAATCGTAAAAATTGGTGAAACAAAAGCATTATGATCCCACCGCCTAGCTCCAGCCACTGCAACGACATGAACGCAAGGGACATGATAAAGTTGTGGTTTCAGACAGGTGCATGTACAGGAGGCTGCATTTATTATCTCGACCTTGTTCGCTCGGGATGATGTATCAATAACTTCAAATTCATTTCTGTTAATCGTCACAGGTTCGGGACAACGTCGAGCATCACGTTCGGCTCTTTGCATCACAGTCATTGTTCGTGGAACGAATGGTGACTGACCTTCCTCAACCCACTTTCCAGATTCAGCGGATCTCTTAAGGAATAGTGCCACGAGGTTATAGTAAATTGACATAATTAGCCCTTGAATTGGAAGTCCACGGGCTCGTTTAAGGACACCGTTAAAATATTCAGATGCGTTGGTGGTCATAATACCATATCGATGTCCTTCATCAAAAAGTAGTGACTATTTTGAAACGTCACGTTGTACTAACCATTCGAATGCCTCTTTCTTTATCATTTTAATTTCATCCATCATTCGATTGAAATATGAGTAATCATCTGTATTTCCGGCAAAATACATTTTGTTACTTAATCCCTCACTATCCGGAGTTCCTAAGCGACGTACCATCTTTTTAAAATTTTCACGCAAGTGACGAAGGCAGTGCCTGTGAACTGCATTTGGAAATACGTCCCTGCATCCACGTACCAGTCCGGGGTGCTTATCAGAAACAATGCATAACTTATCCCGAGCAGCTACAGTTGGTACTAACTCTTGTAGTTTTTGTAGGAACCAAATCCATGATTCATTGCTCTCCGATTCCACCACTGCAAAAGCGAGTGGAAATAATCCACCATTCCCGTCAATTCCTACCGCAGCCAATAGGGTACCTCGATACTTTCCAAGTAAGAAAGTCCCATCCATGCTCAAGACTGGCCGGCAGTTTGCCCAACCACATATACTTGCACCAAAGGCCCAGAAAAGACCTTTAAAGCGTGTGGGAGGCACGACTTGAATACTGTATACAGAGCCTGGTTAAGATAATCGTAAGGCCTCCATAAAACAAAATAATGAACGATAAGATTGTTCGTAGCTACCAAAGGTGGCTTCAATAGCTTTTCTACGTGCGTCCCATGCCTTCATATATGAAATCTTGATGTCAAACTTTGACTCCATCCTCGCAATGATCTCCTTCGGCTTCATGTCTAGTTGTTGTCTTATTATAGGAATGATAAGTCTGCATATAAACTTCGCTGTGCAGTTATGATGCCCGCTAGCCAAAATTGGGTGGGTGCAGGTATGTGGCGGACCACATGTAGAAATTTTCCATAACCCACCTAAACGTTTACTTCGTGATGCGTGTAAGCGCCAAAGGCAGGGACGATCAACATTTCCATGTTGGGCACACACTATACTCAAACGACTTTTATTTGACGTTGAATTCAAATATTGAACATTATGAATAATGGACCAACCGTTAACTGCGGCTTGTAAATCTACCTTAGTATGAAAAATCTGCCCTTCATATAAATCAACTGCAGAAGTTGCTTCTGTCGGGCTGACAATGTTTACACATGGAGCATCATAATTTTCATCATCATCCCACTGTTGTGTAGTCCTAACAGTTTCGACAAATTCGTTATTCATGTCCATCCCATCTAACCCGCCTAAATTTTGTGTTGCGTGATCTTCAATGTACCCTTGGCCATTACATTCTACGTTGTTAAATTCTTCCATAGGACACTGGGAGTATAATCTTGGGCTATCATCATCCGATGAATTACTACTACTGCTATTCATCGTTTCATACCCTTCAACTTCATCGCTATCACCATCAATAGGTTGACCCGTGTACGGCTCGGGTTGTGAATTACGGGGCATTGAAACTACTGAGGGTAGGATGTTTTGTGATTGTTCGTAGTTAGTTGTTTCCCAAGAGGGATGCTCAAGAACATTACGTCTAGGTTCAGCTCGTGGAAGCTGTTGCGTCGAATGAATAGGTGGCTCTATAATCCAATTACGCTCATGTAAATGATCTTCAACATTACTCGAAATATCACTAACAATAGGCATAAAGGCCTCAGAGGTTGGTGTGGGCCTAATACACAAAAGTTAAATGAGGGTAATGTAGAAGTTCGTTCAAATAATAATGAAAACTAATAATTGGAACTCACATGTAAGCTTGTGCTGATGGGCCATCAGGTTGGCTGCCACTAATTCGCTCAACATCAACATATACAACGACAGTATGTGTTCTAGCCTCCTTCAACATGTACTCACATACCTCATCATCGAAGACATTGGTCGCAGAAAATCCACCATTATCTCGAATACGACATGTGAGGGTAATAGTGTTTGTTGTTGGATTTATCCTTAATGCACGCATAATCCTTAATTTTAACATTTCAAGAGTAATTATTCCTTCGATTAGGAGCGGTCTATTCCTTCCCCCAATATAAGCTGGTGTGAACTCGCCCGAAATGCGTAACTCACCATCGAAATATAGCAACAACCGAGACATACTAAGAAGATAAGAGAAACATATGTTAAAATATTGCTGATGATATAAAGTTCAGATTTACTAAAACTTTGCCCTACTTAAATGTCAATTAATTTTAAACGTCCTTGGATCATTATCTTAAGTTTAATTTACAATTTCTTTTATATATAATTGAATTTCTGTTCAAAGTAAAATAAACTGATCTTTTCGATCCTTATTGCACCATTAATCAGGAGCTGTACAAATTTTTTTTTTGATTTCTACGCATATAATTACAAAATATAGTTATGAGTACCTGTAAGTTTTTCATGCTTAGGTGTCGAAGTTATTTCTATCTAACGCACTATCTTATTTCTTCATCTTTAGATTTACTTTACATTACATTAAACTTGATTCACATATATGGGATGATTTAATGGTTATTTGCATGCTAATGTTCCAACGCTATCTCTACATTAAACTCTACAGTAAGTAATCCCACTTTGCATTCTTTCAATCCCATTATCATCATACTTTGGTAATTAATATTACTTGGCATTTTATTACAAAGTGATTCACATTGAATGTACTTGTAATTACGAGATTGAGTTACAATTACAATTGTGATCTACATTGTTTAATATCCTCTCATAGCAACATGTCGATCTTTCGACCATCATAGCCTCATCGCATATATATTTTTTGAACTCAAGTCTGGAGTTACTCAGAAACTAATTATTATACGGAGAGTGTTATCTGATAAATGATGTATTGACATACATCATAATAAATTTTAATATCATATCATACTTTAATTATTTATAATTTATAATGCTTAAATAATTAAAAATATTTGTTACGTTTATTAAAACATAAACAATATGGAAAATCTCCAAGGGTATACCACTTAATTCTTGTTAAAAATTTATCAACTCAAGCTCACTTGTTCAGCTTGAACTTGAGCTTGGCTTAAGTGAACAATATGATGCTCAAGCTCAACTTCAACACAATATCTATATAAGAAAGCTCGAGGTTGACTCTTTTGGGAGCTCTATTTTTTTTTAATATTAAAAAAAATAATTAATTAATATAATATATTTTTTGAATATTTGAACCTTTTACTTATTCCTTTTTTTGAGCTTTGATTATAGCTCTTATAATCGAACTTTTAGTAAGATTATTTTTATCCACATTATATGCTATATTAGTGAACCCTCGCCCCTAAATAATTTCTCAATGAAGATATTGATGAAATATGAGCTCCAAATCAGAGGTTGTGTAGGACGTGAAATACTCAAGACGTTTTTTTCCCTCGCCCCTAACTAGTTGAATTACTCTAGACGTTTTTTTCCCCTCTTAAAAAGATAAATAATATTCGACTTAATACACTTAAGTGTTCTCTTGAGGCAAAATAATAGAATTTTATGGACTTTCTTCTTACTTCTAAATAACCGAAAGTTAAGCTTAACAAAGTATAAGTGATTTGGAGATGTCCTTGTTGATAGCTTCCAAGAACTTCATTGACTTATGGAGTGAGTAATAGGCCTAAGTCTCTTCATTCTAAAATACAAATAAAAAATATCTCTATCTTAGAGTAGACAAGTAAGAGATTAGCCTAATCTCTATGGAAGAAAATGAAAAAAAAAAGTAATTTGATTTAAGATATTTGATCGTAGAGAAATTGGCATGGGCATTACTCAACACTACTCAACTACTACTTCAATGCTCTCAAGCTCGTGTAATTTAAGCCATTCTCTCATCATTAGCTAAAAGTTACACTATATATTAAATTCATATCGCTCTAACATACTCTCCATAGAGAAAACGAACAAAATTTTATTTTAAAATTCTATTTTTATGATATAATATAAACAATTATATATCATCTAGACATATAAAATTAATATTATATTATGTATTTGAATAAAGTTCTAAAATTATATTTATGTATTTGAATATTGGGATTTATTTTATTCTGAGGTACAAAATTTTCATTAATTAAAACAAGCTCTTATGATTAATTACGTCGCAAAAAAAAGTTATATCCTTATAGAACTCTCGATTAAATATTTACAAATATTTTTATAAATTTAAAGTTTAGGGAGTGATGTTCTTTTGGAATTTTGATTTGGTTTGGTTCAAATTCGAAACAATTATTTCTAATAGTTAACATACGAAAATTAGATAGCATAGGATTTTAAGAAATTCCAAAGTTATTCAAAATATTCATTGTTAGACTTTGAATTTTTGAAAATTTGAATTTATCATTTAAATTGTTCATTTTATTAAAATTTTAAATTGTTCATTTGATCAGTTAAATTGTTCATTTAAATTTGAATTTCATTGTTCTCTTCTTTTCTACTTGTTTGGTATATTTTTTTGTTGATATCTAAATTAGATTGGGCCTTTCTTTTTTTTTAAAAAATGGCTTCTTCTTGGCTACTTGCATATGCAGAACATCCCATATGCAGAACCTCCCTGATCTTTCCCCAAAAATTTCAAATATATTTGAGATTTAATGAATGGAAGAAAAAAATTGAAACTAATTAAAGGCAATCGATACAAAGAGTTTTTATTTATTTATTTTTTGCCTCTTATTTTATAAGAAGGAGAAAATTTATAGGCCATCAGAATCATTATAAAAATATGTATTTACAATTACTTTTGAAATAAATTTATTTTTTTATAAATTGTGTTTGACTCAAATATAACATATATACTTATGAATAAGATACTTTTGTAATTCCTCAATTATTTTCAAATTAATTATGCATATCTTGTTAGAAGAGTAGATATATTAGGTTTTATCTATGTTACGAAAGACATGTATATACTTACAAAAACTTGATTAAAAAGTTTTTGAAATAACTTTTTTTTATTAGATTTAAATAAGAATTCAATTCTAAACACTATACAATAGAGAAAAATGATTCATATAGCTTATTTTATAAGTGGGATAAAGGTTAATTCGCTAATGTTGAACAAGTCCTTTGTTTTATCTTCTATTAATGACTCATATATCCCTTACCTATTTATAAGGAACAAGTCTTATGTTTTATCTTCTATTAATGAAAATATTTATAATAAATTTCTATTCTTCATAAAGAAAAATTAAAGCGACTAAAGTGCTATTAGCAATAGCTCCTTTTAACTGTATGAAACTACACCTACATAATCTAATAAGCATAATTGTTTCCTTTCTCCTAATATTAACGAATATCCTCATTAGAATAATAATAATAAAAAAAAAAACTTAGGGTCACTATACAAATAAATATCACATAGTGGAGAATAAAACATTAGATGTGAAATAATACACAGTTCAGCCACTAAAAGATCTCTGAGTTGGCATACTTCTGTAAATCCTATTATTCACTTTTCTTTTCAGGGAAAAATACCTATGTTACGAAAGACAAATTTTATCAAGGTTATGTTTACTCATAATATTGCCAAAAAATGATTATCACATGAAGAAAGTTATATAAAAACGAATTAAAACATTGTTTGAAATCAAAAGTAAACTTTCTCATTTTCATAAAATGTAGGAACTTAACACAAAAAACTATATTTACTCAACAGAAAATTTCTCTACACTACCACAATATTTCTTCTGATACAAAATCAAATTAATCTACAGCTAAAAAAAAATTCGCATAAATCATACCTTCCCAAAGATTTGAGCTGAAGGTGGGAGAAGGAGAAGAATTGCACTTGAGGAGTGGAAGGATGAGCGGGTCTGTGGGAGAGAACGAATGCAAAGTCCTCCATTTAAAGGATTTCGGTCTTCACTCCATCATTACTACTCATCTCCCATCCACCCAGAATTCAACAACCAGCATAAATTTCCGCATCCCCGCAACAGCTTTTGCGGATTTCCCGGATCGTGCCCCCCGCTATAAGCCAAAAATTGACTCATTTCGCGCTGGAATGTGGATAACTGGATAGAATGCGCTAAGCATATTAGCGCAATGTGTAGAATGCGCTAAGCACAACCGCGCATTCCATGGACTGCGCCGAATTTCATGGCGCATTCAAAGAATGCGCCACTTTATTAGGCGCATTCTTTGAATGCGCCGAACTATTACACGCATTCGCTCTTTTTAAAATTTTGCCGCAAACGAGCTCCTTCACTTAAAATAATTATCCATTAGGCTCGATCCGAAAATTTGGCCAAATTTATTTATTTATTTTTTCATATTGCATCAACTATTTATAAATATTCATGAACTACATCAACATATATCAACAGTGGAAGCATATTTATATCTACAGAGCAATTAACAAACTTCACATCATTTACATGCCTCAAATCAACAATACTCTTAAGCTATACATAATAAAAACATAAAACATAAATTGATCATTTCTACTCTGCCTCTAACTTTATATTTGCATTTTCCTATAGAAACATCCAAAATATAAGTATGAGGCTAAAAAAGATATGCAGTTCTAATGAATGATTCAAATATACAATTATTAAACAACATATATATATAAAACTCCGTCCCAAACGAAGCCTAAATAAATTTTTTTAATAAAAATTAATTTAAAAAAAATTTTATACTAAAACACTGCTTTTAAAAATAATAAAAAAAAGCTATCTCAAAAATTTTTTATACTAAAACACTAATTTCTATGGCGCTGCCCTCTTGGACCCCCAATATATATGTGAAGCACACGACGATTAAAAATATGAACAAATAAGGATCACTGTTGATCATTTTTTTTTTGTAAAGGATCGAGCCAAAATCGAGGCAACACCAACCCTAAACATTTCACATAAATATCTAAATTTTATATTAATATAAGTTTTCAGCTATCTTATGAGGACTAAGCCCAAAGTCACATGTGAATATATTTATTCAAACATTGAGAAATAATTTCACTTCACCTCTAGTATGAACTAAACATTAAGAAATTACTTGCATGTAAAAGATCAAAAGCTTCAGCTTAACCACAGCCCAGCAGCTCCAGCCTGATCATGAAGCCAGTTAAAGCTTGGATATTCAAGATAAATTAAACCAGAACTCAAACAGTTTGAGTTCAAAATTCTTTACCACAATTTGCAGGACGCATCAAATATAAAATCTTATATAAAACAAACAAAAGATTAGTTAAATTTAGCAAAGAATCTAAACCAACATGACATAAACAACAAAAAATGAGGTTAACATGCAAGTGTCATAGCTATTAAAAATGTTTCAAGATTCAAGTTTTTGATCCATATATACAAAATCCTTCATAGCAGAATACCCAAACCCAGTTAGGCCTACTTACATGAAATTGAGCCTGTGAATCCATACCACTTCATCTTTAACTACCTGGAAGGAGGAACTGGTTCTCCAAAAAGGATATTAGCAACTGAAGAAGGAAACCAGGCTGAATTGCTTCCATTCTGACCATCCTGAATCTTCTTCTCTTGCTGTCTCCTTGGTGATTCACCATGCAAAACTTTCACTTCTTTCTTCATCCCTGGCCTGCTTCTCACTCTACGCCCGACGAAAATTCCGAGCTTGAGTGCAGTGAGCAAACCCAGAGCAATAACTAAAGGCCTAACAGCCCAGTGATAATCCTCAAGGTGTTGGTATTTCTTCACAGCACCATCGCAGTTCACAAAACTGACTGCTTCGACCTCCGAAGGATCCGCGAGGAAGTCGGGAGCTTCTCCAAAGCTTAATCTGCCAGGAAATCTCAGCACAAGGCAGCCATTTGGAAGAATTTGCATGATTCTTCCAGTTGCCCATATGCCTCCTTTATTCTTAGGCCAATCAAACCTCGGATTTGATATATTTGATTTTATTCTAATAAATTGGCCTATGCAGTAGGATGCTGCCATTTGAAGCTCAGTGTGATCACCTTCCCAAAGTGTTTCCATTCCAGTGAAAGCCACAGCTACCCTCCCATTGCGATCGATCTTATGCAAAATACCAATAGGAAAATGCTTCAAATCTTCTTTGCTGCTTATTCGCACCCAGTCCCCAGAAGCAAAGCCATGAGTCACTCTCTCCACCATGGAAGTATGAACCCTAAGAGGGTTATGGAACCTATGGACTCTGACAAGAATAAAACCATTGCGATCACCTTTGGTTTCAATTCCCACAACAATTCCTTCGGATATGGCCATGTTTGCCTGTTGGCATGAGTTTTTGGGCTTCCTTGAACGGACGATATCCCCAACTTGAAGAACGTCTTTTGAGAGAGACCAATCAGTGTAACTTGAATGGCGTGATTTGTTTGGCAGAGCCTTTGTGGAATCGCTCCAGATTTCATCTTTATACACATCCCTGCATCTGCAGGTAAGTGTAGAAAATTGAAATAAAAAAGCTGTATCTTGGTTAACATTATAAAAAGATTAGAAACAAGAAAATATAAGACAGGAATGAGAATTTAATTAACTTGGGAATTCTACAGGACTAAGCAAGCAGTTCACTGTTCCAAAAAAGGAAATTGAATTGTTTCTTTTTTAACTGAAAGAAGAACTTACTAGTGCTGAACAAAAAGTCACACCTCCCAAATTTTCAATTTCCTGGTCTAAAAAGATGGTTTCAGGAAAAAGTCTTCTAAATCGATAATTGTAAGAAAGCTATCTAGTTTCCCTGTTGAAGCACATGAGAAATTGAAAAAAGGAAAATCTAGCCAATAAATTTGAGGCATGAGGAGCGTAAACTGGCAGAAATAATCGAGACAAAAAAAAACTACAAGAATATTAGTCATGTTTGCTGGTACCACAAAGCCATTTAAGGATACTATGAGGCATAACACTCTTAGTATATACTAATCTCAAGATTATATGCAAAGCTTCCATCAAAGGATATGCAAACTAATTTTTTAGCACACTACTACAAGTGAAATAAACATCATGCAATTAAGAAAATTCCTTTGAAAAATTGCATGATTAAAAAAAAAAAAGGTTTATCATCATTATCATTGGTAGTAGAATAAATATCAATTCTATGTCACCCATCTAGAGTGCTTCTATGATACCCAAAAACAACAACAATAACCTCAAGACTTTCTCCAAATACGTGGGGTCGGCTACATAAATCTTTTTTCTCCATCGTGTTTTGTTAAGAGTCAAATTCTCATTTAAATCTAATAAAGAAATGTCATTTCCAATATTTTATAACCAAGTCTTTTTAGGTCTACCTCAACCTTTCTTAACGTAAGCCTTCTATGATACCCAACTAAGTATTAAAAAAAAAACTAATTGAATCCAAAAGTGAGGAAGTATTGAAGTAAAGTTCATGCTTATGGGCTTCAAAGTTCCCATAAGCAATGTAATTAGATGTTTCAGACTTTATTTAACCAAAACTCTTATCTATTGAGATATTGTTGGCCTCATAATATTTCCCCCTTATGCAACTTTTTAGAAAGTCATCGATCCCGAAAGTATTCCATCAAAAACATATTGAATTTTTCAATTTCTAATGATATTACAATCATTAAAAAAAAATCTTGATGTTTGCGAGTTCATTTTAATCTGGTTGAAGGATTTCAGAATCTTCTAGTTCAGCTTGTTCTAGTCGAAGAGTTCAGCTTTCTAGTTAGTGATGTTTACACATCTCAAAATCATTCAGAAGGCAAACATGATTCTATGTGGTGGACATTATAGGCTCATAAAGTGGTTGCCACCATGTAGTATTTTGTCCCAATATAAGACCAAGAGGTGGCTTTGTATGACTCTTAGTTCTAATTTTTGGGCTTGTGTAATATTTGTAATTGTCACCACTAAAAAAATTATCCACTTTGTCAACCGCCTCATAATTTTGTCTATTTGGTATAACTTCTCAAAATGCCACAAATCTCACGACTACTCAATTACAAGCACACTAAGTCGTAAAGTTTCCCAAAGTAAATTCATTTATTACAACAAAAGGCGTCTTGCATATTATGCCCTCCTAAGTCTTTACTTATATAGCATTTTCCTCCCCTCTGATGTGGGATTTGGTACATTCATGTCTCCCATGTATTTTAGAAGCTTGTCATCATAGAAACCTGTTAGGATCGTTCCTTGTCAAGGCTTCAACCCTGACACTCACTCTAATATAACCATCTTCCAATTCAGGATTCAATAGATCCGCTAGCTTCTGCTAGATTCATCCTCAAACAACATATCATACTAAGGTATACTCTAGTAAAAATTGTAATGCCTCAAGCCAGACTATACTTGTTTGCTTTAGCCTAGTTCGTCTAATATCATAATGAACCCTGTAATTTTATCTTTTTTCATGTAACTTCTCAGAAATCACCCCTCCGAGTCGTGATTCAGTACAAACATCTTTAATTGTGTGGTTCTCACAAGAAATTCACTCATTACATCAGAACATATTGTGCATATTATGGTCAAAATATTTTCTCTCATAGCTCAATATCGATTCCTCCTCTTTTGGTGAGATTTGGTTGATTATCACCCTCTTTTTCTCCTAGAAGTTTATCATCATATAAGCCTGTCCGAAGTCGCTCATTGTCTAGGACCCTAGGTGTCAATCCACGACCTCTTCGGACTGCCATTTTCATATTCAAGACATCACATGCAAAATTTGGAAAATTTGTTTATCTGTAACACCTTGATTTCTTAACAGTCGAGCTAGTATTCAATTTGTCCTAATGGGCTCACTATCTTAGTCATTTGGTGTAACTTCCAAGAAGATCCACTCATCCTAAGAGTGCTCCATCACGAGCATGCTTGGTTTTGAAATTCCCAATAAAACTCTAGCAATTGCATCAAAAGATAGATCAATGTTTAAGAGGTTCAATTTTCTCTACTTAAATGACTAACATCATTTGTCAATAGTCATCACATAACACAAAATCATTACACTTGAAAGATTTTAAGAGGCGGCTCCCATAATGTAGCACCTTCGTCCTAAAATGGGTTCAACAAATGACTCCTATCCAAATAGCACTTTATCCTGTGCGATACTCGGTTCCGATATTTTGGTTGATGTATTTCTTTTATATCATTCATAACAATTCTAATTATTTTCTTATCGAGATATGATCAGTCTTGGCCCAACCTCATGATTTTATCTCCTTGATATAATTTCCTGGAATGTCACTATCCCAAGAGTCCTCTATTACAAGCAAGCTTTAACATTGGAATTCCAATCGTTATACCAATAAGATCTGCTTCTACTTAAGCAGCTTCACAATCTGCATACCAAAAAAAAAAACTGAACTGAATTGTTTAGTCATTTCTTGGTACTCTTCAATTGTTACATAAAGAATTTTCTAATTTGCGCCATGTGTACTAGATAATGATCTATAAAATTTATAAATACAAAATTTGGCACATTATTAGACTGGAAAACAATAAATGCTTGGCAATTGAAATTCAAACAAATCACTTCTGGAAAACAATAAATGCTTGGCAATTGAAATTCAAACAAACCACTTCAAATCTACAGTGCAGAGAGACTTAAGCTCCTGGTGAAACATAAGATAATCAAAACATAGGGAAAAGTTAGACGCCAATAAAATTAGGATTACATAGGATTAGAGGCCCCTTGCGTATTTTATGCTGAAAGATATGTGAAACTTGAAAGAAAAACATAGGAAAAGACAGACAAGTTATATTGTATTAATTTGTGGGTGGAACAACAAAGAACTCAATGAGAATCGTGTTGGACATGACAAAAATAAAATATATAATTAATATCAGACGGAATTGCAAAATATCAATAATAGAAATTGTGCTAGGAGTAGAAACTGTAGCATCTATTGCAAGCTGCTTTGTTTTCGTATGTACAATGAATAATAAAAGATACTAATAAAATGATGAAACAGAATTTACATAAGAGGAATTAGAAATAAAAAGGAGTAAACTAAAGGATATTTAATTAGAATTCACGCAAACAAAAAACATAAATTAACAAAGTTTAACATGTAACACTCAATGGGATAAAGGTTAATGCGATGAAGATGATGACACAGACATTCGGTTACAACTAATTTTATAAATCAGAAATTTATTTCATTTAATGCTGGACTTTCTTACCACAAGCTTAGCTTTTGATAAACCGCAGACTACACACAATAAAATTTAAACATAGAACTAAGAGCGGTGAATACAACACTTACTTGAATGGCTTCACAGGTAAGCTAAAATTATTGGGGAAAACAAATAAATAATTAACAGTTACCTTTTAAAGGCATCCAGTATATCAGTCATTAGAGGACGATTTCTGAGGTCATATTCAAAGCATCCATAAAGAACATTTTTAATCTCACGAGGTAATCCACTTGGAATATTTGGCTTCACTTGCTTTTTAACAACCAAGTTATATATTTCATCAGCAGATTTACCTTGCCAAGGCTGATATCCACTCAACATTTCCACAATGCTACATCCCAAACCCCATGAATCAGTCTCGAAGGAAACTGGACCCCTTATGCTTGGTTGCCACTGTTCAGGAGCCAAGTAGTGTGGAATTCCGGGCCTCCGTACAAGATCCGAAATTTGGTAACGAGATTTCAATAAGTAAGAATGGAATTCCAAATTCCCCTATGATTGCATGGTCATTTCCATCAAGAAGAAAGTTACAAGGTTTAAGATTAAGAACCAATATTCCTCTGGAGTGGATTTCAGATATGCCCTGAGCAAGCTCAACACCATACCTTTAATAGAAATAGGATTAGTAAAAACAAGAGCATGAAGCTCTAGTAAATACAGGATCTGGGGAGAGATTATTTTATGCAGACTCATTATCTCTACATTTGTAGAGGTTGTTTACATGACTCAAACTTAGGATCACCCTCAATAGAAATAGAATGAGTAGAATGCATAAATTGACCATGAAAATTCTTGATTAAGAAATGTTTATGATAAGCACCTTAGAACATTTGGTAGTGAAAGCTTTCCGCCTTTAGCAAGAGCTATCTTATCACCAATAGATCCCTCATGGAACTTCATAACAATGCAGACCTGATAAAAAAAGGCAAGCCACATTCACGAGTTTTCTTTGATCATTATCAAGTTCCTTTATCAAAAGGATATGCTATGTAGATAATAATCATAGCAAAATCCACTAATAAATAAACCAGCATACCCTTCCATTCAGAATTGAAATACCATGTAGAAGGCAAACATTTTCTAATCCTTGACACTTGGAGAATATATTCTCAAACTTGCTGATAAATAATTGAATAAAATCATCTTTAATAGGATACAACATCTTCACAGCAACTTCATGAAATCGATCATAATCTTCAGAGCAGTGATGATGGGCTGCAAGCCAAACATCACCAAAAGGACCTCGTCCTATTCGGTGCCCAAGCTTTAGCATATCTGGATTGATCCAAGGGCTGATCTGATCCGACTTTAACATAACAGGCTTTAGATGATCTGGATCACCCTCAAATAGCATGTACTCGAATGAGTCGGATGACTCGGAAACCGAAACTTGTCCAGCCATTGCCCTCTTTGGTGAAGAAGCAATGTTAAAACAATCATTAAAGCACCAATTGTCCATAGTCAGAAAAACAACTTATATGTAGTTCTTTTAAATAAAACTTGGAGAATAATAATGACAAGCAAAACATGTAAAATGTAAAATCAATTAAAAAAAAAAACACAACTAAGAGTGCACAAATTTAAATAGCTCAGTGGAATCCACCTATATCCACGGCTAGATAGAGGATCGAATCATTCATAAATTTTTGAAGTGGTACAAGAAGAGAATATAGTTCATATAAATATAAAGATAAGAATAGAAATATCATTTAGTTTATATCAATGAATGAGAGGGAATATAACCATTTGCAACAAAGATAAGAGCAAGATATAAAGAAGATGTTGTTGCTACAATTACTCTCTACCTTTCTAGGAGACCAAATAAAAGATTCTCATACTATGGTCGAAAGTTTCACCCTTTATGGAACAAAGACAAACAATGCCTCCATGAAGAAGTGGAAGACCTCCCTCTTGCAAGCATCTAAGTAATTCACCCCTTTGTTCTCTCGGTTAGCAACCCCTCTCCCTTTTTTCATTCCTCTTCTCTTTATATGATTGTCATTGCGTGGGATGCCAAACCCTTCCCTCCTAAGACTATTTATAGCGACTACAAAAATTTCTAGAATTAGTTATAAGACATCTTAAAATTGATAGTATGATATCTTCAAGATTTTTATATTAATACTAGTCTCCAAAATCTTCTCACAGCCTACAAAATGGAATAGTTAAATATCTGCATTTAAAAAGGAGATCCATCCATATCTTAAGACAATTTTATCAAGAGGAAATTTGGCTTCATAGATACAACAATTTTGTCAAGTGAGTTTTAAGTTTTGTTGAGTCTTATTTTCTTTGTTTAGAAAAAAATGAAAAATCACAAAAAGATTGAATCAATCGTGGAAGAAAGTAATCCAGAAGCTTCTAAAGTCCAAGTACCAATGGATAGATGGGTTCCATCAGAAGGTGATTCAACAGATCCCCTACAGAATAAACTATACAAGCTATAGATGAGGATGCATATGTGCACGGAGCAATATTTGAAGAAAAAGAAAATTCTATAAGATCAATTCAAATAAGAATGAGAAGAAATTTTGAAAAGGTATGAAATAAAAAATTCAAGAGATTGATGCACCTCCTTTGCCTTGTTGGAAGAAACCTAAAGCAATCTCATCAGGTGATGAGATTTTTCAACCGGAGGAGAATTGATGTAGGTAAGGGGGGTCAAAATAAGTTGAGTTGATATTTTTGTAAGCTTCTTCAGCTCATTAATGGTTATCTACTTAAGTTCAGCTCATTATATTGTTTAGTTAGCTTTTTAGCTCATTAAAGTTGAGGCCCAGGTTCTTCCCCTTTGGTTTCCTATTTCTCTTCCCCTTCTTGTGTCTCCTCATTTTTTCCCTTGTGATGTTTCCGTGGCTGATTGCTGGTTCCGGTTCCCTGTGTTGCCTTCTCGGTTTTCTCCCTGGCTGCTTTCCCGTGTCTACCTTTACCCGGTTCCTGTGTTGCCTTTTTGGTGTTGTTCTGCCTCCCCTGGCTGCTGTTCTGTGACTGTTTTTTCCTAGTTTCTGTGTGGCATTTTGGGAGCTGTTTTGGATTAATTGCAAGGCTATTTGGGAGCTGTTTTGGATTAATTGCAAGGCTGTTTGGGTGTTGTTTTGGATTGGTTTCTGGACTGTTTCTGGACAGAAATTTGGACTGAACTTTTGGACGTCCATTTCCCCCTTTTAATAGGTTTAATTGGAGATAATTTAGACTGTTTGGCTGCCCTCTTTTCTACTATAAATATAAGGTGTTTGGGCAAAGTTAAAGAGAGTTCATGGTGATAATTTTTGGAAGAAAACCATTGGGTTTTGTTTGATAGCTTGCGAGCTATGTATTCCCTTCTCCTTCTTCTAGAATAACTTGCCAGTTATGCCTTCTTCGTCTCGGTTTCTAATCTCCTTCCTCTCCCCGCAAGTTCGACGCCACTTGTATCCTTCTTCTCAAAGCAAATGAAATGCAAGTTTAGGTTTTTATTATATAAGTTTATTTGTGTCGTTTGTAAGCATCAAAGTTTGAAAGTCTTTTTATATTATAAAGGTGAAGTTGTCTATCATTTTTGGAGTATTTTGTGTTTTTTTTATTCCCTAGGAAGTTTCTTTTATTTGCTTACAAAAATTTGGGGTTTTTCCAAATTTTTGCATGCACCAATTTGGAAAATCCCTAATTTTTACAAGCAAATAAAAGAAACTTCCTAGGGAATAAAAGAAACACAAAATACTCCAAAAATACACTTTTTATAATATAAAACGACTCTTACAACCCTTGACACTTACAAACAACGCTTACACACTTAAAATAAAGACCTAAAGTTGCATTTCCTTGCTTGAGAAGAAGGATACAAGTGAAAGGGAACTTGCGGAGAGACAAAAGAGATAAGGAGCTGAGACGAAGGAGGAGAAGCTCGCAAACTTTCCTAGAAGAAGAGAGGAATGGAACAAGCTCGCAAGCTTTTCCACGAAGAAACCCGCAGGTTTAGGCTCCAAAAATCAGTCACATAACTTCTAAAAACTCTCTTTTTTTGCTTACAAAATGTCTTATATTTATAGGAGAGAAAGGGAGCCAAACAACCACCTTCTACCTTCTACCTCCAACCAAACCAATCAGCTAAGGGGAAGAGGAAGGGAAGTAGTTATCACAAAATAACTCCAAAGACAACACAAGAATCTAGTAGAAGAATCACGGGAAAGCAACCAGGGAGGAACCCGAAAAGCTAACACAGAAACCGGGTAAGAGAAGCCACGGCAAAGCAGTCAAGGCCCAAACCGCAAGAGGCAACAAGCATCCCAAAGCGAGAGACAACAAGCAGCCCAAAGCTTGCCTACATCAATTCTCCTCCGGTTGAAATTGTTCATCTCCTGATGAAGCTTGAGTTTGCTTTGAATCTTGTCCTGAGACTTCCGAAGGCTGATTATATGAACTATGACTCATGACTCAAAAAAAAAACTCAAAAACTCTTATGACACCAAGACTCAAATAACAACACGACTCAATAACCTGGGATATACTAACTTGATATGATACCAAATTGATGCAATCAAAAATTTGGAAAAACCCCAAACTTTTGCAAGCAAATAAAAGAAACTTCCTAGGGAATAAAAGAAACAGAAAATACTCCAAAAACAATAGAAAACTTCACTTTTATAATATAAAAGGACTTACAAACTTTGATGCTTACAAACGACACAAACAAACTTATATAATAAAAACCTAAACTTGCATTTCATTTGCTTTGAGAAGAATGATACAAGTGGCGTCGAACTTGCGGAGAGATGAATGAGATTAAAAGCCGAGACGAATAAGGCATAACTCGCAAGTTATCCTAGAAGAAGGAGAACCTAACATATAGCTCGCAATCTATCAAACAAAAACCAAAGGTTTTATTCCAAAAATTATCACCATAAACTCTCTTTAACTTTGCCCAAACACCGTATATTTATAGGAGAAAAGAAAGAAGCCAAACAGCCTCAATTATCTTCAATTAAACCTATTAAAAATGGAAGTCCAAAAGTTCAGTCTAGATTTTGTCCATAAATAGTTCAGAAATCAATCCAAAACAACACCCAAACAACCTTGCAATTAATCCAAAACAACTCCTAAACAGCCTTGCAATTAATCCAAAACAACTCCCAAAAAAGCCACACATAAACTAGGAAAAAACAGTCACGGAACAGCAACCAGGGGAGACAGAACAACACCAAAAAGGCAGCACAGGAACCGGGTAAAGGCAGATACGGGAAAGTAGCCATGGAGGAAACCGAGAAGGCAACCCAGGGAACTGGAACCAACACCCAGTAATCAGCCATGTGAATAGCACAAAGAAAAAATGAGGCACAAGAAGGGGAAGAGAAATAGGAAACCAAAAGGGGGAGAACCTGGACCTCACCTTTAATGAGCTAAAAAGCTAACTAAACAGTATAATGAGCTGAACTTAAGTAGAGAACCATTAATGAGCTGAACTTAAGTAGAAGTTTACAAAAATATCAACTCAACTTATTTTGACCCCCTCCTTGTCTACATCATGTACTTAGCTTAAATCTTTTCAAACAACTTCAACTTAATTTTGAAAATATGTCCTCATGCACTTAAACATTGCAGACTATCATACCACTAACATCTTACTAACTCCACTCTCCTCTGATATCCAATATAGAAAACTTAAAATCAGAAACTAAAGATGCCAATCTTTAAGGGGGAGGATGCGCATGGGTGAATTTACAAGGTTGAAAGAAATTTTGCCGCCATTGGGTTGACAAAGGAGGAGAGACTGGCGGCAGCGGGCATATGTTTGGAAAGGAAGGCTTTGGCTTGGTATCAATGGAGAGACATGCGACGACCCATATGGAGTTGGAGGGAGTTCAAGAATTGTTTGATAGAACGTTTCCGAACCGGTAGGGAAGAAGACTTATATAAGCAATTCTTCACCTTGACACATAATGGTTTAGTGATAGAGTATCGGGAGAGGTTCGAGTACCTTGCTAACCAATTGGACCGCCTTTCCGAGACAGTGCTAGAGGGGAACTTCAAGAAGGGACTGACACCAGAGATTCGGGCAGCGATTAGATTAATGAGGCATTGTGACTTGGGAGAGACTGGAGCTAGCCCAATTAGTGGAGGATCAGAGGCATCTAGAGAGAGATAAGAGGCAGCAACTCAGGAGACTCGTACAGGATGACTACCACCTTTTTGGCACCCAAGGAGCCGACATCGAGTACTCTTCGGGAAACACCAAAGAGAAGGTGATAGTTAGAAGACCCAAAAATAACTTCAAGAAGCTCACAGAAACGAAGTTACAGGAAAAGAGGGCGAATGGGCTCTATTTCAAATGTCAGGAGAGGTATACACCGGGACACAGATGCAAGGATTGAACTCTTCAGGTTCTCACCGTTTGTGATGACGAGGAAGCTGAAGAGCGTGACATCTTTCCATCTTGCGGATAATGTGGGTCTTTGGGAGGCGAGTATTGTTAGACCGGTCTCTGAACTGGTCCAACCAGTCCATACAGGACCAGCTCATGTAACAAAGGCAGACGCAGAAGAGCCACATGCTCCGTCTAATTGGCAGAAGGAATTGGGAAAGGTTTTATAGGGATTTAGGAGAGAAATTTCAAGGTAGTGGTTGTTTAGAGATTTTATTTTGAATATTATGTATTAAGTAGTATGTTGTGCTGGGGTTAGGGCATCATGAATTTGGCTGAAATTTGATATCTCTCTTAGGTTCTGAGCTCTATCGGCATCTAGAGGATTGGGAGAGATAGGTCCTCTCGAATAGAGAATCAATTATATTTTGGTATTTCCGTTTCCATTTCATCAAATAATACAAATGATCTACTATTTTCCTAGTTTTGTGTGAATTTTTGTGGAAAATTCTCGCTATTTCCAAAGATTGATAGGAATTACTTGAGATTTACAAGTGTTTCCTATTAGAAACTTTGTTAGGTGGAAATTGCCTGTCTACATAAGGTCATAGCTCCGATGTACGAAGTGGTCTCATAATTTTTAAATTTGATCCCGAGTTAAGAGCACTTTGATCCTTAAGTTAGTTTATCTCTTACTTAACTAATAGGGCATGCATTCAGGATTTATGTTTTTTCCAAATTTTAATCTTTGTTATCAACATTTTAAGTTTTAAATTTAATGTTTAGACAACTTCAAATTGTAAAAAGGTAAGTTTATTTCATGATTAATCTTTTGAAAATTCTCAAGAAAATTTGCTAAACTATTTTTTATCAATTTGTTAAATTTTGTAGACAAGTTCCCCAAGTTCTTGTTGGGAAAGTTCTTTGAGTCATTACAAAATAAGTTCCCCAAGTCCTTGTGGCATGAGTTCTCGAGTCCTTATGGATGAGTTACCCAAGAGAGTTTTGGCGTTTCCAACAAAATGATATTCATAATTCTTGCGTCAAATTCTTAAATCATATGCTCAATGCAAAAATGCTAAAAGTCATTAATTTTGTTTTTGAAAAAATAAGACGATTGAGTATTTTTTAAAAAATTCAGTTTCAAGCAAGAAAAGTCTACACAAATTTTTAGAACACTTCTCTTGATTACATTTCACAATAGTTGTGCACGAGATCGTCCCATCTATTTGTATTTACTTGTGATAGGGATTGCTTGTTTCTTGCTTTTTCAGTATTGTTTTTCATAACGGCATCCGGGGTTGGAAATGACAAACTCTTTAATCTATCTAGGTTTTATCAGTTTCTTGACGAATATGCGATATGCTGACAATATCTATATCATAAACATGATCCTAGTAGGAAATGCAACATTTCAAGGTTCTCAAGTGCGGTGTTCTACTGCATTTCATGAAATTAATTTCAAAGGCCCATTATTATGAAAATTAAGTATCTTTAAGAGACATCCCTCTACTTTTGATGGAAGGATATATGAATAGTTAGAGTTTAGCATGAATGATAGAAATCATAAGATTGCAATGAAAATAGGTTTAATCATATGGATGAAAAATTCTATATATTATAGTTTATGAATGAGGTAATCAAATCCACACTTAAAAGACATCTTAAATGAAGGAGTTGCTCTAGTCAAGCATTACAAGGAGGTGCCGAGTTCCCTAAAGTCTTGTTAGACACTAAAATGAGATGCTGAGTTCCCTAGAAGGAGGTGTCGAGTTTATTGGCTGAGTTAAATGGATAAGTTTAGGATCCTTGGTGACTTTAAGTCTGAGATGAGTTCAGTGTATTTGGCGACTTCAAGGCTGAGATGAGTTTAGGATCTCTGGCAATTTCTACGCTTAAGATAATTTCAAGTCTCAACAAGTTCAAAGTCTTTAGTGACTTCAAGCCTAAGTCTTTTCAAGGCATTTGGGGACTTCAAGTCTGAGACAAGTTTATGGTCTTTGGCAACTTCAAGCCCAACGTGAGTGCAAGGTCTTGAGTTATTTCAAGTTTAAGATGAATTCAAGGTTGCATTCTAACTTAATTAACCTAACCCGATTGATCATGGATGTACATAATAACCAGCCAAAAAAAATTTATCACTCATCAGTTTTAATACACCTAACACCATAAGATTGCAGCAACATAGAATTCAAGAAACTTAACAAAATAAAAGTATCTATATTGTATAACAAGCAAATTGCAGTAAAGATAGAATATAATAGAAACATGCTGATCTCCAATCATGAAATCAAATTCCAAAAATGATAATAAGACAACAGCTTATGCCTAAAATTACAATGCAGATGTCTCACCCAAAATAACATGCAATAAACTTTTATTCGAATCAACAAAGGCATGTTTCTCAAAAAAAGTCCGCTTATGACTATTGTAGGATTCAATAAACTTAAGATATTTCCAGTCGAAAGCAGCAAAGACAAAATTCTCATACTAAGCTTATCAAGAACTCAGGAAAGCAATCTAATCTGGAGTTTTCTTTTCCTTCATCAAAAGAAAATATCGGTCTTACGACCCTAAATATTCAGAGAGTCAGAACCCTATTCTGTAATTTCCAACACTCCACCAGATACCAGAACAAGAAAGCACAGAGGGAGAAAGGGAAAGTAGAATCCGCTGCACAATACTGATGGAATGAGCCTATTTATTCACCTTGAAGTCGTTTCTTGGCGAACTGTATCTTCTCCAAGTGAAGTCGACGAATTTTTAATAAAATTAGGGTTAAGAACAACAGCGATGATCTTTTTCTACAAAACAGCTCAAATAAAGAAGAAAATAAGGAATTTGAGTTTCTTTTCAAAAGAGAAGCTGGCAAAGCGTGCTCGCGAACCAGGAGAAGAGGCTAAAGAATATACAGATAGAAGCGCTGGCTGCGTGCCAGTATCTAGTTTTGTCTCCCCGCGAGAAATTATGAAATTATTAGGTACGTAAAATAAATAAATAAAATTATTTAAGAAACCCTAATTTTTTTGTTAGAAGAAAGCAAAATTAAAAGTGGCATTGTTGCCGCTTTTAGCAACGACAAAATACTGTGTTGAAAAGTCGTCACCACTTTAATCAAAGGCAATAGCATTCTCATTTTTTTTTAATATTTCTCCCATTTGTTTAGTTTGATGTTGCCTATTGATTGCTAATCAATAACAATGGACAAATTTATGATAACCTATGTTTGTAGTTAAATCGACCGCTAAATATTTCGCCAACATCGTTTGAACATTTATAGAACCTAATCGGCCTTCATGTCTTCAACATAGATTAGGTTAGAAACACCATTAATGTAATAATCCAATTTTTTTAAATGATTTTGATCTCCTTGTTAGCATAAATAACATTTTAGTGAATAAATAGCAAAATCTGTCGATGTATATGATTTTAGTTGCTTTCACTGGTTATTATTTATATTGATATTTTATAAAAGCTCTGGTATATTTTTAAAATGATAAATAAACAATTCTTTCAAATTTGATTCTGAGCGGTTACAATTAATCCCCACAACACCAATTAAATGATAATGAGTTACAACACTAGACCATAAAGGTTGATGTTGAAGTGGAGCAATTATAAGGTATTGAATAAGCTGATAGTTGCATTCCATCCCAACAGCCAAGTAGAATGTACATTCAAGCCATTCAACCTATTAGCTAAGATTTCATAATAGCAACTCGAGACAATTTATATTACACCAAATATAGTAATGATTTTCTCCTTAAATCGCCTTCTAATATATACATACGTCTTATTTTTAATATTTACGATACACCATCTTGATGAAGAATTATTCAGTCCTAGAATTTGCAAGATAACCTTATTACAAGAGACATAAGTCAAATTTTGTAAGTTCCTCAAGTTTTTCAGAAGAACTTTCCTCGCCATTATACGCATTTGATAGATAAAATTAACCTCATTTTGAAGTCACTTGGATGACCAAAACAAACTTGCTTACCTTGAACTAGTGAGTGATACTTACGTAAATCAAAGCTCTTTAAGGTCTAAGAAAGTGGATGCATGACCAATATAATGGCACAGGACAATGTCACACGTCAAGATTTGGTCTATTCATCATGCAAAACTCTTTAAGCAAGCACATGGATGATGCATTGTAGAATGATGAAATAGCCTAATTTGTCTCGAAGGATGGAAATGTTGCTTGATTTCGGGCTACTCTACCTACTTTGTTTGGCATGCCTAAGTTTTCTTGCTTATAAAAGCTTTATAAAATTTTATTGCTCTTTATATTAGGATAAGCTATCAATCCATATAATAGTAGTTTATTGGCTCAAAAGATTTTCTAAACTTAGTTAGGGTTGGAAAATGTCTATAAATAGGATTTTGCTTTATCTTTTTAATTTAAATTGAATAAAACTTATCTTTTTAGCTTATGTAAATTTGATGTAGAATTGTTCACGCCCGCGTCCAAAGCCTCTGTTGGAGTAGAAGGTCGAGTGAATATTTGAGGATGCTGATGCTCGAGCAAATTTGGTGGATATGTTGATTTCTCCACTTATGAGGAGAGAATAGAGGTTCTCTAGGCTGATTGGCATCAATTTGGTTTGGATGGCAGTTTTGAAGGCTTGATACTATGGGGGAAGGTCGTTGAGTGTGTATTTGAGAATATGTTCACTGTCAATGGTACAGCCAATTGCAGCGATGTTGTCAACCATAGTTTTGATATATGTGAGGTAATGAAGCATAGTGAGTTGACCCATGGAGAAGTTGTGTAACTCATTCTTGAGCTGTATGACTCTAGAGTGATTGGTAGATTGTAGTTGATGTTACAGCATGGTTCAGATGTCAACACATGTCTCTAAATTGATGACATATGGAGGGATACTGGATGAAAGAGTGGAATATATGGCAACATCGAGGTTCTGGTCAATGAGTTTCCATCGACTATAGGCTTGATTTGGTTTGGAGGTGTCGTCGGAGTTGACTACGAGACGAGTAGGCGATGCTACAGTGCGGTTGAGGAAGCTAGCGTAGCTGTTGGCATAGAAGAGCTTCAAGAATTGGGATCTCCATATGGGGTAGTTATCATTTGAGAGTTGTATGGGTACAATGGTTTTGATATTGGAGTTGAGAAATTTCAAGGGGGAGGGAATGGTGAGTTTTCTGAGATGCCATTTGAAGATATATCATCGGTGTGGGAAGAAGAATAATACAGAGATAACATACTATAAAGCACATATTATATCATTTATGTGTAAAGGTTTTCTTACATACAATATTGTAGCCTTGGATGTGTATAGATATGTGTATAAGTTTTATAGTGCTTTACATGTGTAGGGTAGTGATTGATTGTGTTAGTTATCATCTAATGGTTCCTGTTTGAGATGAATCAGAGTGTTTGCTCCACTTGTCCGCCATGGTAAAGCGGTTGCTTAGCACATGTGGAGGATGCTTTTATATATACGTAGAAATTATTGTTAATAGTAATGATATACCATCTTAATGATGAATTATTCAGTCTCAGAATTTGCAAGATAACATCATTGCATGAGGCATAAGTCAAAATTTTTAGGTTCCTAATTTTTTTTCAAAAGAACTTTCCTCACCAGTAGAAATATTACCCATATTCTAAAATTGACAAAAAAATAAACCTCGTTTTGAAGACAATTGGATGCCCAAAATAAGCATGACTAAGCTTACTCCTGAACTAGTGGAAAAATTCTTGTGCAAATCAAAGTTCTTTGATGCCTAAAAAAGTTGATGCATAACTGATATAATGACTAGGGACAATGTCACACGTCAAGATTTAGCCTATTCAATCATGCACAATTCTTCAAGCAAGCACATGGATGATACATTGCAGAATGATGAGAAAGCCTAATTTGTCTCGAAGAATGAAAAGATTGCTTGATTTCATGCCACTCCACCTACTTATTTGGCATGGCCAAGTTTTCTTGCTTATAGAAGCTTTATAAAATTGTACAAAATTGTATTTATTTTATTTCTCTTTATATTAGAATAAGCTATCAATACATATAATAGTAGTTTATTGACTCACAAGATTTTCTAAACTTAGTTAAGGTTGAAAATTTTTATAAATAAGATTTTACCATCTTTTTTATTTAAATTGAATAAATCTTTTCTTTTTTTACTTATGTAAATTTGATGTAGAAAAGCTTGTGGATTCTTTGCTTTTTGATGAAGCTTTATGGCTGATCTTCTAGAACTTTGGTGAGTCCTTAATTATCTATTTAATTGCAACTCTTACTCCTTGCTGACAACTCTAAATCATAACCTCCTTCAACCCAGACACAACTTTACCCCCTTTAAAATTCCTCACAACAATTAAAAATCTATAACTCATTACCTATTAATCCAAAATCTATCAAAATAACACCATTTAGTTTCCTAAAATTCCATTCCTTTCATATGAAGTTTAACACCTTTTAACTCTAAGAAAAATTTATCCTTTCAAAGTTTAAAAGTTTTAGCCTCAAATCCATCAAAACCTTGAATACATATTTTTGTACTACACACATAAAACTTCAAACACCACCCCAAAATGGGTATCAATCAAATTGTTACATTCATCATCAAGATTCTATAGAACATACATCAAATTCATAAAGGGACATTAATGGAATTTTAAAATTGTTAATGTCTCAAGGAAGCTTTGATTGAACAACAAAAATTACATGAAGGGTATTGAAAAAGGATAAAATCAAAGAATGTGAAAGCCATATAGAGGATGACTAAAAGCAATATAAGTGGTGTCAAGAATAGCTTCATCAATCAGAGTTGGTACCACAAAGTAAGTAACATTGAGTCTTGGATCCACATTAGGCATGGGCATGAACATTAGAAAATAAATGAATGGTAATTACTTCAACTGAAGGGTAAAATTCTAATGAAATACAACAAAAACCTAAGTTAATTTTTCCTTGATACTAATGTGCTTTACTTTTATATAGTGTTAGAGAAAAAAGGGCTCGTTTGGGAACATAATTTTTTTTTGCTAATTCTATTGAGTATGAAAATTGGATGGGTGGATTTAGCCCTCCCTTGGTCATCATCTCTTTCCATCTCTCTTCTACATATATTCTCTCTATTCTCTCTTTATCTCTTTCTTTTTCTTTTTCATTTTATTTTTATAGATTGCAACCTCCTCTACTAGCCCCCAGCTCTCCTTCTTTTCTCTCTCTCTCTCTCTCTCTCTCTCTCTCTCTCTCTCTCTCTCCCCGTCTCTCTCTTTCTCTCCATTGGTGAGACTATTTTTTCTCTCCACCTTCAAATTACTTTTTTTTTTAAATTAAACATTTCATCATTTTTTTTTATATTTTAAAAACTCAAATTCTAGTTCATAGGAGATTTATGTAATTAAAGTCAATAAATTATATTAGAGGAGAATTATAATATTTATATTTAAATCAAGTAGCTTAAAATATGCTTATTATAATTTCTTATATATTTTTTATATACTTTATAATAATAAGATGCAGTTTTTTTATATATTTATTGCTCATTATAAAATATTTTTTAGTTATATTTTTATTTAAATGAGATATGAAATATATGATAGAAGAGTAGTTGAAATAGATTACCATGATAATATATAATTTAAATAAATTTGTGTTGAAATTAATTTATATGAGCATGACTATAATAAGTTTTTTTTTTTTCATTATCGTAAAATTTATCTTCTTACAATTAAAAAAAAAAAAAATTGAAAGCATAATGTCCATTTCAAGCTAAAATAAAAAAAATTAAGGGTATTTTTAAAGTCAAAATTTTGTGCCCCTCAGTTAATATTTTTTGGCTCCGCCACTTTTTTCATTGGCTATGATGAAGTTGTATACTTCACTTCTTAATCATGCACGTTTATCTTAATAGCTTAAGATTTTGGGCATTGGAGGAACAGATCGTTCATAAATATATTAATAAGTTATTTTGTTGACATGAAGATAGGATGGGCTGCACAACTTGCTGTATCTTACGAGCAAAGATGTGTCGCATAATATTGCATGAGAGGCAAATTTTCTCTGAATCAGCGACATCAATACCAACTTGCCTCACTCAAAGAGAAGAATCTCTCCTCAATATACCCCGTGAGTAAGTAACATAACATGACAAGCTTTATTAAATAAGAGAGATAAAGAGAGGATGAGACTGCTTGCCATTAAAGCTACCTTCTTTAGAAAAATAAGATTTTTTTTTTCAATCTCGTTTTGTATATTATATATATTTTCTTCTTATCTATGCATACTATATATATCTGCAATCAGATCATTCAAAAGATCATGCACATGAAAAACTTATTAAATAAATAAAGAACAACAAGGGTATAAGGAGGACGGATATTCTTGATTATTTAAGGGGCATGCATACTTTGTCTCCATCTCTTTAACGCAAAAGCCATACCAAAACATTGAAGATTACTTTGAGAGTTCTCAAACTATAATAGCAGCAGCAAGCAAAGCAGATCTTCTACACAACTTCTACATCTTCTTCTGATCATTTCTTATCTTGAGAAAGATATGGAGACTCTCCAGTTTTCTCTTCCTACTCCTTCCTTTGAATCTGTTCGCCGAAGTGCAGATTATCACCCAAGTGTTTGGGGAGATTACTTCCTTTCTTATAATCCTGATTCACGCCTTGAGCAGGTATATATATATATATATATATATATATATATATATATATATATATATATATATATATATATATATATATATATATATATATATATATCGATACGTGCATAAGTACTTATGTATATATAATCAAATACTTCAAAATCTGTACCATGCTCATTTAAATAAACATGAAAGGTTTTGTTTGGGATGATTTTATTACTGTTTCTTAAGCCGTTTTTTAGTACAAATACTTTAGTTTTTTTTACTAAAAAGCTGCTTTAAGAAGTTGTAAGAAAGCCGTCCCAAACGAAGGCGAAGTCATCTCTAAAATATTGGAGGGATGAACTCAAGTTGAGATAATCCAAATGTTCAACGTACAACACTACTAGTTCTCTGGATTCTCTGCAAACTATGGAGTTGATTGAAGTGGGCTATTAATATATTATAATAAATCTTCAATATTATATATTTAGACTCCAAATGTTTGTAATTAAAATAATGTGTTTTTCATTATTAACTGATCATGTTCTTTTACATAAACATGGAAGGCATCACTAAAACCTAGGATGGAGGAGCTAAAGGTTGAGATACTCCAAATGTTCACCAACACAATAGATTCTCTACAAATTATGGAGTTTATTGACACAATCCAACGTCTTGGAGTGGGCTATCATTTTGAAAAGGAAATCGATGCATCCTTATGCCTTTTATTCAAGACTCCTAGTGATGACAATGATCTATACACAGTTTCTTTTCGATTTAGGTTATTAAGACAACAAAGATATCATATTTCTACAGGTAAATTTTCATTATTTTTTAAAAAGAAAAAATTAGCATAAACATGTATTTATAATTTTTTTAATGCTTCAGATGTCTTTAACAAGTTTTTGGATGAGAAGGGAGACTTCAAGGAATGCTTTAGCTCTAATGCAAAGGCATTGTTGAGCTTATATGAATCTGCACATTTAGCAATGCCTGCTGAAGAGATACTTGAAACAGCCATAAATTTTTCTAAGACCCATCTCATGCAAATGAAAGACGAGTTGGAGCAACATTTTGCTTTGATGGTGTCAAATTCTATAGAAATACCACTATTCAAAAGAACAGATAGGATAAAGACCAGAAACTACATTTCAATATATGAGCAAGATGCCAACTTCAATGAAGTTATTTTGGAATTTGCGAAAATGGATTTCATTTATTTGCAAGCTATGCATCAAGAAGAAGCTCGAAAATTATCAATGTCAGTTTGTTCATAACTATATCACCCAATTTCACAATACAAAATTAAATATATCATGTCGGTGCTTTGAATTCTTAACATAATATTAATTCAGGTGGTGGAAAAACTTAGGATTGTCAAAGAGACTACCGTTCTCCCGTGATCGATTAATAGAGTGCTATTTTTGGGTGCTTTCTGTATATTTTGAGCCATGTTATTCGCGTGCTAGATTTATGATGACAAAGTGCATAACACAAATGTCCATTCTTGATGATATATATGATGTTTATGGAACATTGGAGGAGCTTCATTTGCTCACTAAGGCAATACAAAGGTAAAATGATTCTCTGACTCAAATATTACATTCTACCAACATCTAAAATTCTTTGAAAGCTTTTAAAAAATTTTAAGAATATCTTCATCTTTTTTTTTTCAAATGTTGATGGGGACATGCTACAAATATGTGTGTGCATTTCTTATCTCAAAAAACTTATTTCTTCTATTTTGATTGCATGCTCTCTCATTCTTGCAGATGGGAACCTGAATGTGCAGGTAGATTACCAGAGTATATGCAACATTGCTTCCTCTCTATTCTTGAAACCTTCAAGGACATGGAAGTTGAGCTTGCCCCAGAGCAAAATTCTTTTCGCTTGCAATATCTTAAAGATGAGGTAGTTTACACAATTGATGTGCAATCTCAACAAAACTTGTTTCAAATATATAGTTTAAATTTCTCGTGGAAAACAAAGGATGTTGTTGTCTTGAGATAATTTTAGCTAAGCATTCATGCTTTTTTTTTTCTTGGAAACCAGGATATTTCTATGAAGAGACAAGCTAACTATTTCGGATTAAAAGATAACAATCTAGAAAGTAGTAATAAATATTTCTTTTTATGATTTTTAATCTTTTTTTTTCAAAATTCCTATAAATGCAGTTGAAGTTAGTAGCAAAAGCATATCTTCAAGAAGCAACATGGGCAAATAAGTCTTATGTACCCAAGCTTGAAGAACACTTCAGTGTCACACTTATTACTGCTGGCTACTCTTTTCTCACATGTGCATCCTATATTGGCATGGAGGAGGTCATCCCTAAAGATGTATTTGATTGGGTTACAAGCTTCCCAGAGATCATTAAAGCTTCTTGTATAATTGGCAGGCTAATGAACGATGTTGTCTCTTATGAGGTAATAAAATTGCAAATTATGACTTCATCATTTTGATAAATTTATATTAAAATATCCACTTCATATTACAAATGCAATTGTGTTTCAGGTTGAACAAATTAAAGAGAAATGATGTTGCTTCAGTTGTTCAGTGCTATGTCATGGAACATGAATGCTCTGAAGAAGAAGCATGCATGAAGCTATTAAAGATGTCGAATGATGCGTGGAAAATTATAAACAAAGAATTTGTCACACTAAGAAAGCTACCGTTTTCTTTGATTTGGCCTATGATTAACCTTGCACGATTTAATGAATTCATCTACCTTGGCAAAGACTTATACACAAATTCAGATCATATGATGAAAGAGACAATAAGTGCTGTGCTAATTGAACCTGTTCAAATTAGTAAGTTGAAGGATTGAGCTATTATTTTAGTTATATATAGTAATCTTATAATAAAAGTGTTTGTGTGCTTTTGTGGAAGCTAATAATAAATAGTTGCTATTGAATAGCAAGTTTGTTTGAGTGATCTTAAAATTGCCTACGTTTGTAATGTTTTGGTTTCAATGCATAAATATAATGAGATATTGTCTTATATAATTTCTCTTTGTTCATCTTTTATCACTATAGAGAAAGAAAAAAAAAATCAATGATGTAAAACACTACAAATTAGATCTATTGCTACTATGGCTACATACGTTGTGTTCTTCTATATATGCTTTCAAACAACGTGGTTTTTCTTTTTAACTATACGAGCAACTTTTGTTTCATGAATTGTAAAGTTTTAATTTACTTGATAAATTTATAATGAGATATGATTTATTATCTAATTATTGGCATTGTACATCTCATAGAAAATGAGCAAGAATATCATAATATGCCACTACTTGAAAATGAAAAACAAGCTAATAATAACAATTACCGTGCGAATAATCAAACTCGTTAATATGAAGATATGATTTTTATTTTTATTTTTATTTTTAATTTTTGGCTCATAGATTATTGAAAATTGCAGTGATATAAACATAGAAGACCCCCTAATCACTGATGTCAAAGAGACTCCACATAATGAAGCTCAATAATTTTATAATAAATTGGATAGTACACAACAACTATTATAGTTGGGATGTACTAATAACTTAAATTATCCATTGCAGTTTGGGATAGCTTTTTATTGCTTTTTAAAGCAGTTTTCTAGTACCAAAATTTTTTAGAACTAAAAATTTTTGTACTAAAAATTGCTTTTGAAATTAAGCATCAAAGAAAACTGTCCCAAATGAAACCTAAGGCTCTCCTATAATAAGAGGATTTATCATAATTTTTTTTTTCTTCTTGCTTCTACCTCACTGAATTGAGGAGGGTGTTTCCTTGAAATAGTTAATTATATAATTAAAGCATTTTAATAAGAAGCTTTCTAGAAATCAAAAGATTTTTAATGCATGTGCTGAAATTATTTAAAAAATAAGAAGGAATTATAAGTGGCTATCCTCAACTCATATATTGGCAGGGAGTCTAGGCTGACTTATAAGCAAATGCTTCTATGTATTTCAATTCCCTGGTTATAAAACTATTATTATAAAATTCTTATATTTAATATACTTTAGGTTCTGATGGTTATAAATCTTCCACCACAACTTTGATATTTTATTATATAACATCCAAATTCTTAAATCACATGAAAAAGACAATTAGGATTAACTTTTCTAAAGTGAAATGCATCTTTTATGTATTTATTCTGATGTGATTATGACATTAAAATGTTGAGTAAATATCAAAGCTTAGGTGTTATATATGTAATTAAATACACTTGTGATATGTATGTTAATCTCCTTTTTTTTTCTTTTAATGAATTATACAATGTTGGCAAGCCCTTTAGACTAGGCTTGTTCTAAAGGATAAAAATATGGTGGAAATCCTATTGCTTATGATTTTTTTTGGTAGAGTGCATTCATGCATTGTTTCAAGCAATTTTCTTGAGGGAGCTGCACCATAATTTTCAAGCCTAATTTTTTTTTTCTAAAAAATAAAAAGGAACTTTAAGAAGAGGGCGTCATTGCTTGTCAATGCCTTTTAAAGGGATATTGCCTTAGCTAAGGCCTAGTAATGTACAAAATCCCTCGTCTAGTTTTAATCATGGGAAGAGTGGATCCTACATCTGACATAAAGTTATTGCCTCTTTCAGTAAGTTCAAGAGAATGTTTATGATGCATTTTATTAATGCTCAAAGGCTATTACAAAAATCTCAAGCCTTAATGTGCATTAAACATGAATTAGGTGAATTGCTGAGGAGTTTTGTCACTTGATTTTAGAAGAAGAAACTTCACATGAAGGATCTAAAGCTGGATGCCATCCATGTTGCTCTCACTCAAGGTTTGTAAGAAGGGATATTTTGTTATGCACTCAGTTAGCAATAGCCAAGGACTTTGACCAAGTTACTCGAACACACCAATATTTATATAAATGATGAGGAGTACAATAAGAAGGCTAGTGCCTCTACTACAACTATGACGAAGGAGGAAAATCATATGTGAGGAAAATTCTAGCAAATTCCTATAGATCAGAAAAGTTACCCGAGGAGCTAGTGCAAAAAGAATATATTATCTTGATCAAAGAAGATACATCGAACTTTTGAGAATTCAACACTTTGATTGGAAAGTACAAAAAGTGGAACGATGTGATGATTGCCATAGAGAGAGGCCATTGCCTCCTCCAACTCACCCACGATTGACTATGGCTAGTTGTGAGCCTCCATGGTCGATCTCATTGAGGCCATTCAAAAGAAGAATATCTCCAAAAGGTAAGAACCTATGAGGGTTGGAAATCATTTGCATGACCAATAAAAATATTTCACCTACCATCATCATCATGACCATGTTGTTCCACATGCATCTCAACAACTATAATTTACATTATTTCAATAGTCGGCTTGGCGACTTCAGCCTCAATTAATATAAAAAGTAGCTTAATGACTTCAATTTCTTCAACTTCCATGGGCGACTAAGAACCATTAGCTAGTTAATGACAAAACCAAAACTTGGTCGATTTAATTATCTCTCCTTGAAGCTCTTGGCTAGTTGGAGGTTTAACAATGGGCATCTCACTTTATAACTAACTCATAGAAAGAAGAATTGCATTAATAATTACTCATAAATTAATTTTATATAATTTATTAACATTTTTTTTCTAAATGAGTTAATTTTTTACTTTCTTACCCAATTTTAGCCTAGCTTGAGGGAGAGCGGCCATTGGCGAAGCGATATTAACTTCACAAGAGCAAGGGAGGAATAATGTTGATTAAATAAGGAATTTGATGAAGCAACGAGTTCTAGAAGTTTAATGTCTTTGGCCTACATCTCTTCAATCCTTACTCTTTCTTCTTCTTTTCAAGAGAAGTTCATTTTTTTGTTAGAATTCTCGAACAGGCTAGTGGTTATATCCTCAATCAAGATATTAATTTTATCCTTAAAATTAGAACCTCTATTCTCAGTATGAATAAAAATGTTGTAGAGCTTAAAGGTAATTATTGAAGGAATGAATCAAAAGATGAAGCATTTGAATAAGAAGCAACTATCACTCATTTATAAGCATTTGAATAAAAAATTGATTGAGAAATAAATATTTATAAATGATTTATGAAGAATTTATGATATATATATATAATTCTATTATTCCTATTGCAATAAACCTCTAATGATATAAGAGAATCTAGCAAAATAGGGAGCAAAATATACATCTAAATTTCAATGAAATTTGTTTTAAGCTAATTCAAGATAGTTCAAGCAAAATTAACTATGTTTGCATGCTTGGTCTTAATCCAAAAGAGACTCCCTAATTTACAAGAAAACTCACCTCAATAGAACTTGCCTTAAAATAATTCTGGATTCAACATGAAGGATTTTATCTTTTGTAAATAGTTTATATTATATAAGTGAAAGTTATATTATGATCACACATTTAAACAAATACATTACAAACAAAGCATGTTAAAGATCATATCGTTAAGTAATGGAATATTGTCATTTACAAATTGACATTAAAGTATCTAGTTGAGAACACAAATAAACTTAGCCATACTTGAAATTTTTTCTATTAATATAGATGGTTGATTTTATATTTTTTTCTCAAAGTGATAAAAGATGAAGATTAGAAAATTATATAAGACAATATCTCATTATATTTTTGGATTTGAACAAAAACATTACAAATTTAGGCAACATTGAGCTTACACAATTAAACAAGTTTGCTTATCAATTATGCTAATTTTAGTATTAGCTTCCATATAAGCACACAAACCTTTATTATAATATTATTACATACAAGTAGACTTACAACTCAATCCTTCAACATACTAATTTGAATATGTTCAATTAGAACAACACTTTTGTTCTCTTTCATGATTTGATCTAAATGTGTGTATAAGTCTTTGCCAAGGTAGAAAAACTCGTGAAATCTTGCAAGATTAATGATAGGCCAAATCCTATGTGTGATAAATTATTTGTTTATGATTTTCCAAACATCATTCGACATCTCTAATAGCTTCTCGCACGCTTCTTCTATAGAGCATTCATTTTCCATGACGTAGCACTGAACAACTTAAGCAGCATGATTTCTCTTTTATTCAAACTGAAACACAATTGCATTTATAAGATAATGTGGATATCTTCACATAAATTTACTTGAAAGATAAACTCATGATTTGCAATTTTATTTACCTCATATGAGACAACATCATTCATTAGCCTGCTAATTGCACAAGAAGCTTTAATGAACTCAGGGAGGCTTTTAACCCAATTAAATACACCTGTGTGTATAAACCCTTCCATGCCAATAGAAGAGGCACATGTTAAAAATGAGCAACCAACAGTTACAAGTGTGACAATAAAGTGTTCTTCAAGCTTGGGCACATAATACTAATTAGCCCATATTGCTTCTTGAAGATATGCTTTTGCCAATTTCTTCAACTTCATTTATGATAATTTTGGATAAAAAAATTACAAAAGGAAATTTTTATTATCATACATATTTATTGTTATCTTTCAAATCAAAATAGTTGGCTTGGATCTTTATAGAATTTTCCTACTTTTCAAGAAAAAGGATTATGAATACTCAGCTAAAATTCATCTCAAGATAACATTGTCCAATTTCTTTCTTTGATGAGAATTAAAATCCATATTTGAAGCAAGTTATGTTGATATTGCACATCAATTATATAAGCTACCTCATCTTTAAGGTATTGCAAGTGAAATGAATTCTTCTCTTGGGCTAGCTCAACTTCCATGTGTTTTGATTAAAAAAAATATTTAGTTATATTTTGAAAATGTATTAATTTATCTTTGGGAATATTAAATTTTGATTTTTAAAATTGAACACATCATTATGAACAATATATCGCCTCGAGAGATGATCATATCGTTCCCTAATGGGTTCAAATTTTAGAATTTTAAATTCATCCAAATTATCGTAGTCAAACTCAAGGGGAAATGACATATGATCTCGAAAGATCAAAATGACATTCAATCGATTGTTTAACTATAATAATTCGGATAAGAGATCGTTAATTTCATAATTAAAATCACAATATAAATTGATATATCTCTCCGAGGAAAGAAGTTATCAATCACTATTGATCGTTTGAAAATGGAGATAACGATCGTTGAAATTTTGATTTTCCCAAAGAAAATTAATTAGGAGTTTTGAAAAAGTTGATTTTGAAAATCAATTCTGAGTTTCTAAATCTCCTACGAGCGCAAGCCCTCGTAGTTAATTACATCATAGAAAATCGGAATTTCCTACGAAAACTCTCGATTAAAATAGCGGTGTAAATTTTATTTAAGATTTTCAAGGATTGATGTCAAAGGAAGAAAATGGTAGGAATTTCAAATGAGATTGGTTCAAAATTGAAGACTTATTTTCAGGGTCAAAGGAAGAGGAGTAGGGAGTATTTTTAAGATTCTGAATTACTTCAGAAAACACTCCAACTAGTTCTAAGCGTTAGGCTCGTATTTGATTGAAAGCGATATTTAGTTTAAGTGATCAATTTTATTAGAAATTTGGGATTCGATTCCCGAAAATTGAGGTCTTATGGCCCGAGCCAGCCTCAGAACCTAAGTCTAAACTGGGCACTAACAGTTAGCACCCCGAATCTAGCTAGTGCAATGCGAATCTGGTCTTACCCCGGCCTGGATTGGGGAGCCAGCTAAACCACCTAAACGATTTTAAAATATGAGTCCAGTCTTTTTGTAGAGTGATAAGGACGTTAATTAGAAAAGTATAAAGGAACGGGGTCAACATCTAGAGCAGATCCTTAATTGACCCCTTAGACTTATGTTGGGTTTGATGCTTAAGCAAATGCAATTAAGGATTTAAAGGTTTTTAAATTAGTTGCTAATATGATGCATGCTAATCGACTCGATTAAAAGATTGAATTTGAATGAATGCTATGAAATGAGGTCTCTCGGCGGTCCCGGGATTATTTCTTAAAACGTTAGAGTTTATATGTGAGCTTAAAGTTTTTTAATTTGATTTAAGTAGAAAAATTTTATTAAGTCCTTAAGAGCCTACGATCGAATTCCAGGTCAAATCAAAATCGGCATGCAGGTAAAAAAAGACTAGAAAAGCAAGTATCTCTAATGCGCAACCAATTTAAATAAATCAATCAAATTGAATGTCCGTAGGCAAGTGCCCCTTATTATTACATCACAGAATTTTACAGAAAATTAAAGTGGCCGGGCACCACTGACTACAACCCGGATTTTATCTTAAGACTCAAATGACTTTGAGATTTGGGATTCTTCTCGTTGTCCATTTCTTCGTCTTCTCACGAACATCTTGATTCGTCGGTTCCGGATATCCAAATGGAAAGAAACTCCCCCTTGAACGGGGTGTTATCTTTCCTCTTTGGATATTTGAAAGGCATCCTAATTTGACTTCCAAATGGAAGAAGGCTCTCCCCTTTAGGGATGTCTTCACCTCTTTAGAACTCAAATTGGATAAAATATCCCAATCTCAAATCATTTCAAATAAATACAACCTTATTCAATCAAATTTACATTAATGTGAAATAAAAAAATCTAGACTCAATCCTGCAAGGTTATCCTAATAATCAACAGTTATATCTATAGTCCCAAGCAGTTAATATTCAATCTCAAGCAGTTAATATTCAATCTCAAGCAGTTAATATTCAACATTTAAATGCTCAATTAATTACAACATAAAATGCAATAAATAAATAAACAATCACATCAATCCTAGGCTAGCAAACAACATGCAGTGAAAACTCGAAAATCCGGCACACAGCTGCAAAAAGTAAACACCGGCCTAGCCTAAAACTAGAGTTGGTGCTTCTAGCAAACCATCTACAGTGTGTGATATAGGTTGTGTGGTTTAGATATGTCCTAAATAGGATTATTGATTAGAGTTATTTAAAGTTCGATTAGTTGAAAGGCTTAAGGTATTTACGTTTGAATTCAAATATTAATGGCTTAAGGTTAATTTTAAGATTTATTTAATTATTTGTTGGATATCACCTTTGTTTCACACCGAGGCCGTGAAGTTTATTTCACCTTCCTTGGGGCTAAGTTAATAGCCTCGTAGACCTGGGTTACCCAGTGGTACCCGGTATAATTAAGTGGCTTAAGTTGATTAAGGTTTTAAAGTTAATGAATTTTAATCAAAATTGGTTGATTACTGATTTTAAGGGTTGATTAATGAATTCTGGAGTTTAAAATGAATTTCAAGTTTTATGAATTTTGGAATATTTTAATGATTTAATTAAGGGGTCAAAAGTTGACTTTTTAATTAAGGTTAAATTCTGGACAGCTAGTATTTTATTAAAATTCTAGATCTTACTCCGATCAGTTAGACAGTAAGTACGTTGAAAACGGATTTTTCTACATTTTATTACGAAGGTTTGAAGTTTTGAACTAGATTTTAACTATGATTTGACCAATTTGTTGACTTTTTGAAATATTACAGATTTCTGGAATATAATATTTTTAGTAAATATTAGACCTTATTAGGAGTTGAATGCAAGTGAGTTTAGGTGATTTGGATTTTTCTTGAATTAGTTATGAAGGTTTGAAATTTGAGGTATTTAATGAATTATTGAAAATCCTTAATTAAAGGCCCCTTTTTGTGATTTTACTCCAAATGAGGTCCCAACTCCTTGAAATCAGCTCCAAAGGTCAGGAATGACCTAAGGAGAGATTCCCAAGTGTTTGGGAAATTTTTGGAATTTTTAATAATTATTAATTAATTATATTAATTAAATATTCAATTTTACTTAAAATTCAATTAAGGTTTAATTTGTTGTCAATTTAAAAAGCTTTTAATTTTCATTGGTTAAGCACTTGATTCTGGTCAATTAGAGGGGTTATGTGTAATTTTTGGGTTTAAATTGGATTTATTACATTTTATGGAATGTTTTAATGCTTAATTAAGGCTTAAACTTAGGAAAATTGATTAGGGGGCTTAATGACTTCAAAAACCAGTAAAGATTTCTCTAAGGGTTGTAGATGCCACTATGTTTAAGTGGTTCAAATTTCATGTTCAAATAATGTATATCCTAATTCCTAGGATTTCTCTAAGTTTTCTAAACATGCCCTTAATTCTTGTCCTTGACGATGTCACTAGGTTAATTAGGTTCGAATCAAGGTTCCAACTAACCCTCAAACTTTAACATATAAATAAACACGCAGAATCAAACAAGTCCTTAAATCTAGGAGAACCTAGACTAAGTGGTGTGTGCTCCCTAAGCATGCAAGAAATAACATTAGTTAAGATGGCTAATGATATGATTAGTGAATAATTAACATGTAATTACTCACTAATCAATTCCCCATAAATTTCATTCACATATTCAACCCATACTTAAGATTCCAAAGGGATCTCTCAAATGCTTAAGGATTTAAATATATATATAGTTTTAAAGTAGATTTTAAAATATATAAATATATGTATATAAGTATATATATTTTAAAATAAAGATAATTAAAAAAAATTTTATTAAAGATAATTTTGATTTTTTTGAGAGCCCCACGGAATTTTCAAATTAATTTCAAAATAAATTTTAATTTTCAAAATATTTAATTAAATACTAATTAAATATTAAAGATAATATTTAATAATTCAAATTATTTAAAATAAATTAATACTTAAATCTTAAAATTAACCTTAAATTAAAGTATTTAGAATTTCAAAAATTTTGATAGATTACTTAAATATTTCTGATTTAAAGTGAATTTAATTTGAATTTTTAAAGTTTAAGGTTAATTAATGCAATTAAATTAATTCAAAGTTAATTAAATATTTAAATAATTTAAAATCAAATTAAATTGGGTCTTAATAGTTTTCTAAAAATTTTGAATTATGAGAAAATGATTTTATTTTTATTTATTTATTTAAAATTTATTAGAATAGATTTTAATTGAGTATTAACTAATATTTAAATAACTAGTTAATATAAAAAAAAGGATAAACTAAAATATTCAAAATATGATTTAAATTAAAATAAAATTCAAATTAAATGATCTTAAAATAAATGATTAATTATTTAACATATCTTAACATATAAACCCCTTTTTTTTAATTAGAAAAATATTTAATTTAATATCTAATTAAATATTAATGAAAAAGGCAGGATCAAACCGCGAAAAAGGCTTGATCCGAACCGTCGATTGGTCAATCGACGGTCCAGAATGCACACGCCTGAGCCAGGCTAACGGGATGCCCAGAGCTCCATTTTTGGCTCGTTCGTTCGATCCAGACAACGAAATGTTTTAAAATTTTAAATATAGATTAATATAATGAACAGAAATTATGGGGAACTAATTTCTAAGCGTAATATTCATTAAATTAAACGCTATTTAACTTAAGTGACCTAGACTAGGGTTAGGTTTTTCACCTTGGTTTTTGGACGGATTAATCCGTTTAAAGATTTGTTGCATTTGTTGGCTGTCCACACTCCTTTTTGTAGAAGATCCCTTGCCTTGAAAACGCCTGGATCGAATGCAAAAGAAGCTTGAACGGATTCAAGCTTGGTTCGCCGGGAAACTCGCCGGAGAGGGCTCTGACCGGCGGGATTTGAGTGGGGATGTTTTTAAGAGTCTCTAGGGAGCTCAATAGAATATAGGTTTTGGCTTGAGAAGTTGAGAGTGGAGAGAGAACGGCTAGGCTAGAATGATCATTCAAAATAGGGTATTGCCCTTCTCAAGCTCAACCTAATCGAATGGAGGGTCTTGATTGCTTTAGAGGGACTCTAGGATGTTGCCACATGCCCCTGGAGCAGTTGGAAAGCTGTATGCAAGGACTAGCCAAGGACAATGAGGTGGAAAGCCTCTTTGGTCCCCATTTGGACATATGGATCAATAGGGGCTGTTGGATCTAGATCCAAAGGTTTAGAATACTTCTAAGAATGTTCTAGAGGCTGTATTAACAGCTGGATTAATTAGGGCTCAAGTGAATTAGCTTAAGGAGTTAATTGGGCAAGGTTTAAAATTTGTTTGACCATCCATTGACCATTTAATGACTAGTTTGACCAGTCAACAGGTCAAACTATGCTGAGGTGTCAAAGGGATAGAGGTTAGGAGCTGATCAAACAAGTTGGGGAGGTTTGAAGTTTAAGGAAATAGAATTTGAATATATAGGTTTGATTATAGTCAAAGGTTTGACTAAGTCAAGATCCATGGTGATTTGACTTCAAAAGGATTCAAAAATATTTGAATTGACGTTTGAGATGGAGTTAAAGGTTTAAAGGACTTAATTTGTTCAAATTGATTTGAATAACCCATTTAAACTATTAAGGAAATCCTAGGTCAAACGAGGTTGACTGGGTCAACCAGGTGGGTCCCAGATTTGGAAATGGGTTCAATCAATTCAAAATAACATTTTGAGTCTACTGGATGTAATCTCAGGGTCTAAGGAGGTCATTTGGTTCAAAATATCTGTTTGGACCCTTAGAGGGCCATTTGGGTCAACTAGGTTGACTTGGTCAACTAGGTTGACCCAAGGCCTGGGAATGGGTCCAATATGTTTGAAATGACATTTGAAACTTGCTGCAAGTGATTGCATTCAATTCGGAGTTCATTTGGTTTAAAATCAACATTTGAGCCCCATAGGGGAATTTTGGTCATTTTGACCCCTGGTCAACTGGGGGTCAAAGTGGGTCTAGAAAAATGCAATTTAATGTTCAACATATCAAGATTAAAGGTCTGGAAGTGACTAGAGGCTTTGGTGAAGGCTCTAAGGTCAGAATCTTCAAAGTGACAGGTCCAGTGGCATAGGCTGTAAATATTTGAAGGTTTTGCAGCCTATGGATTTTGATTAAGTTTCTGGGGTTAGAGACTTCAGAATGGGCTCAAATTTGGAGGGTTGCCTCCAGAGACATGTCCTATCAGTATGCAACTGACAGACTCTGAATCGGAGGTCATTTAACTGGGTTTCAAAGTGTTTGAAAATTCAATAGAAAAGGCCTTTAGGACAAAATTTTTGGACCTTGGATTTGGCTTGATTGACCTAAAATCTAGGTAGATCCTAAGGTTTGAATAGATCTTAAAGTTAGGAATCTAGAAGGATCCTAGAGCCTAAGAAATTCCTAGAACTTGGAGTCTAGAAGAAGTTTAGGATATAGAGTAACTCCTAGGGTCTAAACTCTAGAAGAATCCTAGCATAGATCCTAGGGTCAGGATTCTAAGAAGATCCTAGAATTTGAATTGATTTGAAAATTAAATTGATTTAGGGTCAAGAGTAATCCAAGTGACCTCATACGAAAATGAGGTCAACACCATGCCCTTGTAGGTATAAAGAATAAAGAGGAAACTACCAACACTGTTAAATTCTCATATGCAACGATGAGAGAACATGCAATCAAGATAGGAGTTATACTTTTTTTAGCTAAGAAATTCCCACACATATTTGTAGCATATTTATAGTGAACACAATTAACATTTATAAACATTAGGAGATGTTCTTTTAAATTGTATAAGTACTAAAGTAGTTTAGATGTCGTGTAGATGGTCAAATTTCAGTTAGAGAATCATTTTACCTTTGTATTGCATTAGTGAACAACTGAAGCTCCTCCTATGTGTTACAATCTGGGAGCCCGACGTTGTGCTTTGATAATTACAAATATTATTGAAAGATTATCTATTATTCATGCATATTATTTTGGATATTTACTTTGTTCACAACTAACCTTTTAGGTAACATCATACATGAAGAAAGACTGAAGATTTAAGATTAAGACTATGCATTGTGAGTGTGTGAGTTAAATTATGTATTGAAGAGTCCATACTTTTTCTTTTTCATGAGTTAATGTATATTAAAAGGTGTATGTTAGCTTAGCAATCATGCACACACATATGAGGGGTGAAAAATAAATATTTTAATTTCTATTAAATTTTATTATATGATCTTAATCATATAGTATGATTAGCTCAAACAAAAAATAATTAAAATGTTTAATTTAAATATAAATATAATAATCATATAATATGACCATCACATAGTACTGGATGATCGACTATAACTAGAAACCTTGTCGTCAAATATAACTTAACTAAAATAGGCAAATTTGAATTTTAAATTTTGTATTGTTTGTAATGTACGATCTTTTAAATCATTCCCTAATTAGGTCAGTTGATTAAGTAATCAAATCAGATCTAAATTGATTACATATCATAATGTACGATCATATATCATATTATACGACTCAACCAGAGTCTCTGGATGAAGTTTGGTTCGTTTGGTACGATCATAAGATGGTACTAAATAACTCACTTAATGACTCTTTGGACGACTTTTGGTTCGTCATATACGATTGATCATAATTTGAACTACTCGTACTATACTGTTGTTTATTTGGATAAAATGATCAGTTAAGAAACTGGTCTTCTAGTACACTATTCTTCATGCAGTACTACAATGGGATATTTGAAGTAATCGTACTTTATGATCCATAGATCATATTGTATGAACAATGGCGGTAGAATTGAAAATTAGGACATTTCTAGAAGCCTACTATTTAAACATATCTTAATTAGTTTGAGAGGGTCTTTGGATATTTGAGGGTGTGTGTATTTCGTAAGCAAGGGTTTGAAGAGAGAGATTTTAGAAAGAGAAGGAGAGGTGAAGTTATGGGACAGGGAGAAGAGCCTTGTGAGTGCAAGGGAGTGTGAGAGGGTGTCCGACGAACAATCCCCTTATTCCTTCATATGTCAAATTTATATAAATTATAATAAATTAAAGAACATGCTAGAAAATTTTAAATATTTCAGACTTTATTTTCTAAAATATAGTTATTTCAATTGCATAATTATTCAATTATTAATAAAAAAAATCCTTGTATGTAATATTCTCTTTGCTATAATTCATAAATAAATGAATAAACTTATAGGAAGTTGTTGCCAATATTTTAAAGAAGTTTCTTGTTCAATTTATCGATGGATTATACATCGGCAATTCCATATTGGATTTTCTGGCGGATTTTCACCTAATTTTGCTTGTTGAAGATTCTAGCAGATTTTATGCCAAGACATTACAGGAGGATTTATCTATCAGATATCTCTGATGGAAAAGCCAACGAATCTTTTGGCAAGCTTTCAGAAGGTGTTCATAATGCTTTCCTCTAAAGGAAAATCTACCAAACATTATTATTATATTGTAATAATAAATATCTCATTATACTTACACAAGTGAACTAAAACATTACGATTCATGGAACTTAATACTCTTAATAGTTAAAAAGAAGAACACAAAGGTATGTAGTCACTGTAGCAATAGTTCTAATTTGTAGTGTTTTACATCATTGATCATATATTTTTTTCTGTAGTGATAAAAGATGAACACAGATAAATTATATAAGACAATATCTCATTATATTGATACATTGAAACTAAAACAATACAAAAGTAGGCAATTTTGAGCTCACTCAAACAAACTTGCTAATCAATAGCAATTATTTAGTATTAGCTTTCACAAAAGCATACAAACAAGTTTATTATAAGATTACTATATATATTATGAAGAAACAACTCAATCCTTCAACTTACTGATCTGAATAGGTTCAATGAGCATAGCATTTATTGTCTCTTTCACGACATGATCTGAATTTGTGTATAAGTCTTTGCCAAGGTAGATGAATTCATTAAATCGAGCAAGATTAATGATAGGCCAAATCAAAGACAATGGGAGCTTGCTTTGTGTGACAAATTCTTTGTTTATGATTTTCCAAGCATCATTCGACATCTTTAATAGCTTCTTGCATGCTTCTTCTTCAGAGCATTCATGTTCCATAACATAACATTGAACAGCTGAAGCAACATGATTTCTCTTTTGTTCAAGCTGAAACACAATTAAATGGGTAATATGGTGCAGATATTTTCATATAACTTTTTTTGAAATGGTAAAGTCATAATATGCAATTTTATTACCTCATAAGAGACGACATCGTTCATTAGCCTTCCAATTACACAAGAAGCTTTAATGATCTCAGGGAGGCTTGTAACCCAATCAAATACATCTTTAGGGATAATCTCATTCATGCCAATATAGGAAGCACATGTGAGAAATGAGTAGCCAGCAGTAATAAGTGTGACACTTAAGTGTTCTTCAAGCTTGGGCACATAACACTTATTAGCCCATATTGCTTCCTGAAGATATGCTTTTGCTACTCTCTTCAACTGCATTTATGAAAGTTAAAAAAAAAAAGATAAAAAATTATAAAAAAAGATATATATTACTATCCATCTTGGTAGTTATCTTTCAACTCAGAATAGTTGGCTTGCCTCGTTAGATAAATATCATGCTTTTCAAGAGAAAATGCATGAGCTAAAGTTATCACAAGACAATACAATCCTTTTTTTAAGAAATATAAAATGTATGTTAAAAGCAAATTATGTTAAGCTTGCACATCAATCGTAGAATCTACCTCATTTTTAAGATATTGTAGGCGAAAAGAATTTTGCTCTGGGGCAAGCTCAACTTCCAAGTCCTTAAAGGTTTCAAGAATGGAGAGGAAGAAATGTTGCATGTACTCTGGTAATTTGCCTATATTTTCAATCTCCCATCTACAATGATAAGAGAACATGCAATCAAAATAGAAACTATGACTTTTTTTTTTTTTTAGATAATAAATTTATATACATATTTGTAGCAATTCACTATCAGTATTTTAAACTATGGGGGGACGTTCTTTAAGAATTTAAAGAATTTTAGATTTTGTGTCAAATATGAAATTTGCGCCACTTATTATTTTTACCTTTGTATTTCATTAGTGAGCAAATGAAGCTCCTCCAATGTTCCATAAACATCATATATATCATCAAGAATGGACATATGTGTTATGCATTTTGTCATCATGACTCTCGCACGCGAATAGCATGGCTCAAAATATACAGAAAGCACCCAAAAATAGCACTCTATTAATCGATCACGGGAGAACGGTAAACTCTTTGACAATCCTAAGTTTTTCCACCATCTGAATTCAAATAATATAGTAAGAATATAAAGCACAAAAATGATATATTTTGTTTTATGTTGTGAAACTAGGTGATATGGTTATGATCAAACTTACATGGATAATTTGCGTGCTTCCTCTTGATGCATTGCTTGCAAACAAATGAAATCCATTTTTGCAAATTCCAAAAGAACCTTATCGGAGTTGGTATCTTGTTCATATATGGAAATGTAATTTTTGGTCTTTATCCTATCTGTCCTTTTGAAAAGTGGTATTTCTATAGAACTTGACACCATCATAGCAAAATGTGGCTCCAACTCATCTTTCATTTGCATGAGATGAGTCTTAGAAAAATTTATGGCTCTGTCAAGTAACTCTTCAGCAGGCATTGCAAGATGTGCAGATTCATATAAGCTCAACAAAGCCTTTGCATTAGAGCAAAAGCATTCCTTGAAGTCTCCCTTCTCATCCAAAAACTTGTTAAAGACATCTGAAGCATTAAAAAAATTATAAATATATTTTTATGCTTACTTTTTCTTTTTAAAAATAATTAAAAATTACCTGAAGGAATGTGATATCTTTGTTGCCTTAATAATCTAAATCGAAGAGCAACTGTGTATAGATCATTGTCATCACTAGTAGTCTTGAATAAAAGGCATAATCCCTCATCGATTTCTTTTTCAAAATGATAGCTCACTCCAAGACGTTGGATTGTGTCAATCAACTCCATAATTTGCAGAGAATCTATTGTGTTGGTGAACATTTGGATTATCTGAACCTTGAGCTCCTCCATCCTAGATTTTAGTGACGCCTTCCATGTTTATGTAAATGATTTAGTCAGTCATACTCACAACACAAATTGTTTTATGTAAATTCCTATAAATATTTACAGCCTAAAATTGTAATATTAAAGATATATTATTAAAAAATTATATAAATTATAATAAATTACATAAATTATAATAAATTACAGAACCTGTAAGAAAATAAGTGTTTGCGCTCTTATTAAGGCTTCGTTTGGGACGACATTCTTCCTGTTTCTTAAAACAGCATTCTAGTAAAAAAATTTAAAATTTTATACTAAAAAGCATATTTTAAAAAATAGTAAAAAAACCGTCCTAAATAAAATCTAAGGCTTCGTTTGGGACATCGGTTTTCTGCTTTCTAAAACAGCATTTAGTGCATTTTTTTTTTTTGAATTTCTAAAACAGCTTTCTAGTGCAAAAATTTCTTGACTTAGAATTCTTTGTATTAAAAAGTCGTTTTAGAAAGTAGTAAGAAAACTATCTTATTCTTGCACAAACAGATTTGCAAATAGCTATTCATTTATACGTTACCCCATGTAAATTCTTTCAAAATTCAATATATATATATATATATATATATATATATATATATATATATATATATATATATATATAGTATCAGAAGCCAACTCCAAATAGTGAGTGAAATCTTAAAAGCTACACAGCTCACCTTGGCCTGTTGGTTGAGAGCTTATGCTTCCAACTAAGAGGTCTTAGGTTCGAGTCTTTGTGTATGTGTTGTGTGTGTGTTTACCTTAAATGGCCTAAATATCCCAAAAAAAATAAAAATAAAAAAACTTAAAAGCTTGACTTATTCTAAAAAAAGCAAAGAAACAGTGGCACTTGTTCCAGTTAGGAGATTTTCAATGATATTGACAAAAAAAAAAGGCATTTCATATTTATAAATAAATATTTATAATGAAATGGACGTGTGACCGAAATATTTGATCCCATAAGTATGGGGCTTCATTTTCTTATTTAATGAAAATTATCTATGCTAATAGTAACATTAAGCCAAGTGATATTGTGTTTTAAAATCATATCATGCATGCTAAGTAAATATTGGGTCTAAAATAAGTCCATATGATATTTTAATCATCATCTCTTTTTAAAATCAAAACTTTATCATATTTATTTACAAGAATCAAATAATTTCACTATTAAAAATTAAAAAAAAAAATCTTGAAGAAGTTGACTCCATGCAATTAAGAGTACTCACTTTGAGACAACTTTTTTGCTGCTTTCTAAAACAATTTTTTTGTACAAAATTTCTTAAATTAAAATTTTTTGTACAAAAAAACTGTTTTAAAAACCAACAAGAAAGTTTTCCCAAATGAAGTCTAAGGTTTAAAAGGCTTCATTTGGGACCGTATGTTTACTACTTATTAAAGCAGTTTCAAAATTTTTATGCTAGAAAGCAGCTTTAAAAGCAACAAGAAAGTTGTACCAAATAAAACTTAAATTAGGCTTCATTTGGGACGGCTTTCTTTCTGCTTAAAAAAACAGCTTCCTAGTACCAAAATTAAAATTTTTGTACTAGAAAACTGCTTTAAGAAGCAGCAAGAAAGCCGTCCCAAACGAAACCTTAATTGACATCAAAAAGTGATTTTAAAAGTAAAAAAATGTAATGATATTGAAAACAAAATCCTGACTTTCTAAATTTTATATGTGCATCTTATAACTCAAAGATAAGATATAGAGAAAATACCAACTCAGTGGGCGAAATAGTACTATTATAAGAAATGAAGTAATCTCCCCAAACAGTTGGGTGATAATCTGCACTCTGGCGAACAGATTCAAAGGAAGGTGTAGGAGGAGAAGATTGCAGAGCTTCCATTTATCTTTCCCAAGATTTGAAATGGAAGAAAAATGAAATTATTTCGCAGACGATAGGGCCTCTATAAATACTATAAAATATTATAAAATATATAACACGAGGAATGAGTGAATGGTGTACTCTTCTCCACGTTTGTAAAATTAAAATCACATTATCTATTAGGTGTGGCATCCACTGATCATGATATATATTGGAAATTTTTTTAGAAGGGCTCTGATTTTACAGGAAGAGCACCAAATAAAAAGAATTTATGTAGATGCAAAATTATCAAATTATTTGGCGTATTCAATAGAATGCTTCAAATAATTTGGCACCTTCTGAATGTAGTAAATAGTTTTGCGCATTTTATTAAGGGGCTTTTTGGTAGCAGGATTGAGGCCGGATTTGAGGCGGATTTAAGCGAAATCCACAAATCAAAGCCGCCGTAGACGAAAAATTTTGTCTTTTCGTGCTAAATCCCGAATTATCGAAATCATGTGTTTTGGCGGATTTACGAAATCCATTGGCTGGAGAGGAAGAGTCCGCTCATTAAATATGATCTATAGTCAAATAGTCACACTAGATTTAATAGGATTTATCATGAATGTTACCAAACAGTTTTCAGGATTTAGGCCCCTTAAGTTTTGCGCATTTAATTTTCAAATTTTTATTGTAATAAGTAATTTAAATGTATTATGCGAGGTGAATAATAATAGCCAACAATCATATAAAATTGGAGAATCTCTGCATGACCAGCTCACATGTCATAATTAAAACAAAACGAGGTCTATTATTAGAGAGAGAGAGAGAGAAGGCAATATTGTGCATATCACATATGTAAAAAAAAAAAATTCTTATGACAATGTATGCATAAATTAAAATTAATCTATGTATTCAGTAGGTTTTCAATTCAATTTTGTCGTATAGCATAATAGTTATTGCGGGTTAGAATATTCACGACAGTAAAGTAATAGTCTTTTGTCCTAGCGTTGCAAGGATATCTAGAACACAATCATGGATCTTTAAAAACACCAGAATTTTTTACTTGAAAAACCATGAAAATGGGAAAAAAATCACGAGGCTATACCCAGTTAAAATGATTTCACTATTGTTTGAATTATTTACAAAGATTGTCTCTAAACTGGAGGGCGATCATATAACAATAGTCTAGGAAATGCGTTCATCTTCATGAGAATGATGACGATCAGGCAAAAGTTCGAGGGTGGTAGAACCGAAGCTCGGTGACGATCGAAGGTCAGATGAAAGCCTGACAACAGTAGCCAGAAAGAAATCTGACGACGATCGGTGGCCAGACGATGGTCGAGGAGTCTGGTGGCAAGAGATCTCCCAAATTTCTCTTCAACTCTTCTCTTCTTTGTCTTGCTTGTTATCCCCTTCAATAAATAATGAGGGGTATATTTATTATTTTTTGAGAGTGACATTGCTAGTAAATAGGGGCAATCTCAAAGGTATGTTGGGAGCGCTTATGATGGACAACCAATATAAATTCCCTCTATCATAAACTGTTTATCGAGCATTTGAGTATATTAATGATGTCAAAATTTTGTAATCTTAGGCTCGTTGGATTGGACTCGTCAAGCCGCTCAATTCAACTACAAGCATGTCATATTGGAATATTATTTGGCCATTCAATTTAAGCTTTGAATCTTCTAAATGTGCTACGGACTCTCGATTTGGACTCATTTAGGCTCGGATTGTATAAACTTTGGTGTCATTGGGCTCGTCTCATTGAGATTCGATTCCACTATAAGTTTACAGAAATCAAAGTTTGGATGGCTTCGAATTTAATCTCGGAAGTTTCCAATTTGAATTTGCATTGAGATTCATACTTGATTAAGATAATTTTATTGATAATCCATTACCCTTTTATTTTTGGACGTCAAAGCCCGCAGAGTCTAAAAAAAATTATCGAAGCATTTCAAACTGTTCAAGTGTAAAATTTTTAATTTTCTGGTACTTTCAAGTCGCGACTACTCCCTGAATTTCAATGTGCACTTCCCCTCCGGGCAGTGAACCAAGTAAAATACCCATAAGTATAAATCTAGTTGTCGTCCGCTTGGACTATTTGACCTTCCGCGCTACTCGATCTACCTACGTGCCTGCGCCACCCAACATGGTTACGCGCTTGCCCACGGCTGCTCGCGTGGTTCGGCTCGTGCAATTTGGTTGCCACGTGCCAACCATTGCTGGTTGGTTGTGATTTTTAATTAAAAAAAAAATTCCTGAAAAATCCAAAAAAATATTAAAAATTTCAAAAAAAAAAAATCTAGAAGCATTTTGCTATCTTTTATAGGTGGCATCCCCTATCAATTTTTCAATGCCCCTCTTTATATAGAAAGAGTAGATATTGTCTTTCTTCTTCTTCTCTTCTACATTTCTTCTTACATTGGAAGGCCTTCCACTTTCTTGGATAGGCGGCATCCTTGATGGGGGTGTGGGTGTGAATCTTAAGGATTGTATGAAAATGTTAGGACTCTATTAATCCTTAAACAATGCTTAGATTTTCTGTGAAAATGATATATGTTGATCTCCTAAAGTTAAATAATCTCTTTAAGAATTTAGAATTTGTTACCTATTATAAATAGGCATGTAATAGTCTATTTCAATACTCCTGATTGTTCTTGTACTCTTCCGTCAAGGACTCTACATCATACTAAATTTTAACTACAACTATGACCACAATGTACATTAAATTAAGATCGGGATAAATATTGAAAACATCTTAAACATTGATTGCCCAAGAGTCTACAATAATATTAAACATGCATTTTACAATACCAATCCAAAACAAGAATTTTAGCCAGACATGATATAATAATTAAGCAAACTCATTTTTTTTAATACCATGGATGAATCAAAGATACAAGATAAAGATATTACCAAGATGGATCAAAGTGTCTCTTTCACAATCATTCTCCCTCAACTTACAATGTTACTTCAATAAATTCAGACTAAAACTCTCTAATGGATTCTATCAAGTACTTTTCTAAACTCTCTTAGTGTCATTCTAAGAGAAATTCATAGAAGTACTTTAAGTACTAAAATTATACAAGTGACTGAACTCCTCTACAAATATAACCCAACAATTATTTATAAGAAACCACAAATTAGGCAATTGGTCTATGATGCTTAAAATATTGGCACCGCAATGCCCATAAAATAAATTAATGTCAATGTGCTAATCTTTTTGCTCGATGGCGACGCTTGCTGATGTGGATCAGTTACTTAGAGGACAACCTCGTTGCTTCACTGGCAGATTGTGTCCTTTGGAACTTACAACATCTATGCTGCGACACTACTGATTTTAAAATGTGACGGTGTTCGAGTGGTAATTTTGGCGCCAATGTGTAGTAGATTGTCTCAATGTGGTGCTTCAAAATAGTGAACATAGTGCTGCCAAGTTGACAATTTTAATGTTAAGTTGTTGTCAAATAGAGAAGTCTGCGCTGCCATGTCAATATTATGGCACTCCGATGGTGTCCTTGAGGGCGTTGTGGCATTGATTCATTCAAGTCTACGATGCTTGATGGTACTAAGAATTTTGTACCTTTTTTATATTTTTTCTACACAAAACAACTAAAATAACATATTTTCATTAAAACATAATACATAAAATAATACATTATTTACACTTATAAATCCTCTATTAAGCTTCAGTGCTCCTATTTATGTAGAAAAAAATATTGATGAGAGATCATCTTCCCTCCAAATTACTCATGTAAAAAGAAGATCGACCACCTCTTGCATGAGAGGGTAGTCTTAAAAGGTCGTAGTACTTGCACCCTAGAGGAGAATTGGTGATTATCAGTGGACGGGCATAAGTTCAATGATGGTTGATAATCGGGAAGAGATTCGACGATCCTAAATTAATCTGTTAGTACAAGAAGTCAGTTAGTATCCTAATGAAAGTCTAACGGAGATGGTTTGATGATATTTTGAAGTTAACCTTTAGATGATAAGTTGATGGAGATGATTGGAGGGTGTGTTGCTGATGATATTCAAATGAGAGGATAATGATGCTTGATAGGAGGTAGTAGATGCCCTGATTGAGAGGATCAAACACTGTGTCAACGACAATAGTCTAACAAAAAATTCAATTAAGTGGAGATATGATCGATGTTCTAGCGATGGCTTGCAAGGAGTTTTGTGACATGATCATTATTTCCTCGAAAAGGTTTGATCGGGCATGTGCTCCTTCTCAATGATTAGTTATAGTGTATGAGATGATATTGATTAAAGTACTTTATTTGTGAAATTTCCCCCACTTAAAGCAACTTGATTAGAGGGATTTATTTCTTTTACAACTTTTAATTTTGACGGTTCAAATAAATATATATCTTTTGAGGCTTTTAGCCTTATAAGACTTTTAATGAGTGGTGACTATGTCAATCACTTTCATTCAAAAAGTCTTTTTACTAATGATATTGTCCACTAGTAGTTTTTGTTTGAAGCGATCCTATGGGTTCATCTTTTCGGGGTTTTGTTAGAGCTTTGCGCGATGCATTATCTTACATTGAAAAATTAGAAAATATCCATAATGGATTTTTAACCCTTTTGAGATTATTTTTTAGAGTCTTGCTCGATGACCTTAAGATAATCAATCAAAGATGTTTGATCTATTTGAGTTTGTTTGTCATAGCATTGCTCGATAAATTTAACTTGTGTGGAAGAGGTTGACAGAATTCATCAAGGATATTTGACATATCCAATGTTATTTGTCATAGCGTTGCTTGATGATGTTAACATATATGAAAGAGATTGAGAGAATCTACCAAGGATATTTTATCTATTCATGATTATTTATCAGAGCATTGCTCGATGATGTTAACCTATGTGGAAGAAGTTGAAAGAATATGTCAAGGATGTTTGACCAATTCGAGATTATTTGTTAGAGCATTACTCGATGATATTAACTTTTATAGAAGACGCAAAGAGAATCCACTAAGGATGTTTGTCCTATCCGATGTTATTTATTAGATTATTCCTCGATGATGTTAACATATGTGGAAGAGGCAGAGAGAATCCACCAAGGAAATTTGACCTATTCAAGGTTATTTGTTAGAATATAGCTCGATTGTGTTAACTTATGTGAAACAGTTTAGATTGAATCCCCCTAACATTTTTTAACTAGATAAAATGATAACTTTCATAGTTTATTTGTGACCATTGCTATGATCTTGCTTGAAAAAAAAAAGATAATAATAGTAATATGCAAACAAAATCTTATTATATTCAATAAGACACTACAATGATTCTATGACAAAACTTAAAGATGTTAGGGTTACATAATAGTCAATTAAGAAAGCATAAAGTCTACATAATAAGTAGTTTTAATAGCGGCTATTGATAACACATGTGAACGCCTGTTGTGGTGCCGAGGTGGAGCTCCTAGGTTCTTTTAAGCCTTATAGCTCACTTGATATTCTGTCCAAAGTTAAAACATCTAAAGATTCTCTATAGAAGAAGCTCTTTGGGTGACATCTTCATTCTAAATATCATAGTTTTCAATACTAATGGTAATAGATGGGTATGGTTGAGCTTATCTAAGATAGCAAGATTATGCAACTTCTTAATTTCCTTGCACTTGTCCAATCCCCACCTGAGTTAGAATTTTATTTTTAGATGTGTAACTGAATCGATAAGTCCAAGAATTGGCTGCAAAAGTCTCCCAAAGATGGATTTGAATGTCGATTCTGACTTAAAAACAATGAATTTAACTGAGTGAGTGGTCTGCTGAGGGAATTCCCCAAATTCAATTTGGAGGTTAATTATTCCTTCTATCCGTAAAGGTTTATTATCAAAATCATACAGTAGTCCTGTGACAGGCTGAAGTTTCTCTTTGACCAAGCCCATACTAAAAAAAATAGAGTAAAATAATACATCCACCGAGCTCCCATTATCAACTAAACTTATTTTGACATTGCAATACAAGTCGCTAATCTTTGTGTCAATCACCAGTGAATGTTGATAAGAGGGTTTGCTCCCTTCAAAATTAGAGTCATAAAAAGTAATAGAGTGGTCAGCTTGAGACTTTCTAGTCGTCGCCTTCTCGTTTACTGTAAATAAGAGTTGATGGGATAATAATTAATGGGCCCCAAGCGATGGTTTCAATCTCATTGACCATTTGATGATTGTTTTACTGTTGTCTTTGCATTATCTTCCACCCCTCCCCCCTCCCCCCCCCCCCCCCCCCCAATTGAATGAGTGTTGTTATGACATGATGAATTTTGCATGAATTGACTAAGGTGGCCCTATCAAATCAATATCTCAATTTCCTCCATGAAATGTTTGTATACTTCATTTGTCTGTCCACTATTATGGTGGAAGTTGAATTATTGCTCCTGATTTCTTTTATTTGACTTTAAATGATTTGACCACATAATATTTTCTTCAACTTGGATGGCTATTAGTATATTTATTTGAGATACATTTAGTAGCATATACTTCTTTTCTTGTCTAAGCCCATGTAATGACAGTGGGGGTCAAGGAGGCAACTTATTGCTCCCTTCTTTAGTAGTGATGATGAGTTATCCACCATAGGCACATTTTTATGCTTTCTAGTATTTTTCTCAAATTTCTTCCCATGAGCATTGATGACTTCATCTGCTAATGTCTATGCCTTTACACGATGAATCAAGTCAGCTTATAAATAAGTTGTCTCGCATAAGTACCAAGGTTGAAGCCCTCCAAGGAAAAATTGGGATCTACTCCTAGAATTTGTGAAGTCTCGATGGAGAATATTTGAAAGTACTCCTTGAGCGACTCACCTTCAAGCTGATAAATCCCGTACAGATGGGATGAATCCTTTATAATTCTTCAATTTGCAATAAATTGTTTGATAAGTAGTTTAGCTAATTTGATGAATTAATGTGGGTATAGTTTTGACTAGAAGTGAGTAGAACCATATACGAGCTTTCCCTTTGAGGGTAGCTAGTTATACTTGATAGAGGAGTGTATATATGGCTCGTTGGATATGCATAATGATTATATAGTGATCTATATACTAGCAAGGGTCAGGCGACCCATCATAAGTATCTATGCTCGGCAATTTGAAGCCCGTAGGAATAGGGTTTTTAAGGATGTCTTAAGTTAAAAGAGATGATTCTTGAAGATCTTGAGGATGAAGGGATTTCTTTCCACCTCTTAAAGGGAACTCTTCCCTGACTAATCATTGCAGTTCATCTTGTAGAGCATTTGTGTGGGATTTCATTAATGCGAGGTTGGACCAATCCCTCGATAGCGACTATAGGAGCATGATTTGGTTGTTCTGCATGAGAGGGATGTGCATAACTTATTATGTTAACAAGGTCATTTCCTTGATGTGATGGGAGATGAATCCTTAATTGAGGGAGAGGAGGTATTGCTTGAAGATGTTCAGGTTGGATATCTTAGGCTAGTGGCAGATATTGAGGGAGATGAATCTCCTCTTGATGTGCTAGCACTGGTTATTGGGTCGCTCATAGAAGTTAAAGGATTTCATTTTGAGAATGTGATCTTCTAATTAAGGAGGATATTATTGAAGTCCCTTCTCAAGCAGTGTCTCTTTAATTGGGAAAGAAAGAAGCAGATACCTAGCATCCCTGATTCATGGAATGGTATGAGTTAGAACGAGAGGTTCTAATTTTACGATTGTTATGCGTATTGATCATTGGAAATAATTCAGTTGTGCTTGTAATAGTGGAATTATTTTTTCACAGACAAAGTCAAACTGTTGCGGACTAGGATATTCATGGAGGTGAAGTAAAAGAGTCATTCATCCCAGTGTTGTATGGATATCTAGCACATAATAAGAGAACTTTAAAAATATCATAATTTTTAAATGAAAAACTCAAAAAAATGTAAAATCCAAAGGGCCACACCCAATTGGAATGATATTAATATTGATTGAATATATTACAAAGATCAATGATCCCTAATCTTGAGGACGATCAGATTACAATAGTCCTAGAAATGGGTTGATCTTTGTGAGAATGCTGATGATTGGGCAGAAGACTGAAGGTGGTAGAGTGGAAGTATGATGGATATTGGGCCGAAGTTCGACAACGGTCGGTGGCTGGGCGAAAGGTTGGCGATAGTAAGTGGCCGGGCAAAAGTTCGGAGATGGTCGGTAGCCGAGCGAAAGTTTGATGACGTTCGGTGGATGGGCAGGGGTCGACGAGGAGGAGTCTAACAACAAGTTAGCTCCCAGATTTCTCTTCATCTCTTTTATTCTTTCTCTTGCTTGTTCTCCCCTTCTATGAAGAATGAGGGTTCTATTTATAGTTTTCTGGGAGTGTTATAGCTAGTAAATAGAGAGAATATCAACGACATGTTGGGAGTGTTTTTGATTGGTGGCCAATATCAATTCTCGATCATAGTTTGTTTATCAAGCATTTGATTTTCTTAGTGATGTCAGAATTCTGTGATCTTAGACTCGTGTGATTGGTCTCGTCAAGCTGCTCGATTTGAAAATAAGAATGTCATATTTGAATATCATTTAGTTATTCAATTTATGCTTTGAACATTCTAAATGTGAGTTGGGCTCTTTATTTGGACCTCAGATTGGATCGAATTTGGTGTCATTGGGTTCATCTTCTTGATGGGATGTTCGATTTGATTATAAGTTTGCGAAAATCATAGTTTGGATGGCTCCGGATGTAATCTCGAATGTTTTCAATTTGAATTTACCTCGAGATTAGTGCTCATCAAGATAATTTTTTAATGATATATCAATAGTAGAAAGAGGTAAAAGAGAATAAGTGAGGAAGAGAAAAAATGAGAGATTTGAATTATTTTATTTTTGAATCTAAATGCTTCAAAAGGACTTCCTCCTTCTAGAAATTGGCTTATGATCCTTCATTTATAAAATTATGAGGTTTCTAAAAAAGATAATATAATGTAAAATATTCATTTACATATGATTTATAGCCTAAAAAGTATATAGTCAAGAAAATATAATATAATATATATATATATATATATATATATATATATATATATATATATATATATATATATATATATATATATATATATATATATATATATATATATATATATATATATGATCAATTAACATCAGAATAATTAGTAGTTCATGGACAAAAAGTGATCCTGACGATATGGCGCGTCGAGTGATAATTGATGAGTGATGAGTTAGGAATGACGTGTAGGCCTTCAAAAGTGCAAGAGTTGAGTGTCGAGTAAGTCTAACTAGAGTTGAGTGACAAGTGGGCTCATCATGTGATGAGTGGCAAGTGCAGAGTGGTCCTGCTAAGTGAGTAAGTGACTATTGGAAAGTGAGTCCATTAAATGAAGATTGACAAGTGGGCCCACTGAATGATGAGTTGAGTAAATAGGATTACTCTTTTAGAGATTTTATATTATTTCCTTTCAGGTTTTTTGGACATATCTTCTCTTTAGAGGGGAGGCTAAATTAAAAAAAGAAAAAGAAGAAGTAATTCTTCATTAAGCACATACTATGAGTCTACCTGAGAGATTTTCTCCCATGTATTTTGTCTACTCGGGCGTCTTAGCTCTAATATATGGGGTAGACATAGCTTTTAAGCTTAACTAGCTTGACTTTAAGTTGAGACCACTTTGATCACTAAACTCAAATTAATCTAGTTTATAATTTTCCGGGTGTTCTCCTAGATAAATTTCTCCAATGATGATCTAAGTCATCTATGTGTCAACATATTTTACTTGAAGTTTGTTAAAAAGTTGATTATTGTGCTTTAATCTATATTAGAATTGCTTTAAATTTTTCATATATATATATATATATATATAGAGAGAGAGAGAGAGAGAGAGAAATAAACTAGTTCACCTGATTCTTTGTGCTTGATTCTATTGAGTTTTTCAACTCTTTTTTTGATGCCTTCAATTCTTAGATAAGTTGAATTCTCCTATGAAATCTTCAATTTTTTTTTAGTTAAACCCTACTTTGGCATCTTTAATTGTTAAGTGAGTTGAATATGAGCCTCACTATTAGGCCTAATGTGCCCTTGATGAATTCCAAGGCGAGTTTCCCACATATTTGTAAACCCCACCACTTCATTATTAGTCCTTAGTATTATTCGATGCTTACCGCACTTTTCAAGATATTAAATCCAATTTTGTTCAAGTGAAACATCAGAATATTATTTCTAAGACTTATCAGGCTCATGCCATAACAATAGATGGAAAGAAAAAGAAGAGATATTCAAAGGATTTTATTATTAAAGCAGTTGCTCCAAAATGACTTTCTCATTCTTTAAAATTTTCCTTTGGCCATATGTTTATAAGATTTTGATGTTACATGAAAAGTTATGTTAAAAAAATATATATTTATTTATATAAGGCATGCATGCAGTCCAAATATTATATAGATAATAAAATATAAAAATATGCATGAATAATTAACACGTGATGAGTCACTAGTTGGGCATCGCAGCGTAGCCTAACAAATTAACCTACTAAGTGATGAGTCATACAATTGAGTGATGACTGATGAGTGACAAGTGATGACTGATGAGTGGTGAGTAGGCTCGTCTGATAACGAGTAATTAATGGATCCTTTGAGTGGCAAGTGGGTCCGTCAAGTGATGAGTAATGAGCGGTGAGTAGAATTAGGAATCTGTTAGACCGGTCCAGTGGACCGGTCCAGCCGGTCCACACGGAACCGGTCGAGTCGCGAAACAGGCAGAAGCCGCACGCACGCACGCCGCCGATTCAGCCGCACGCCTGAATAGGAAGGTTTTTTAATGGATTTTAGGAGGGAAATTGATTGTAGGGATTGTTTAGGGAATTCCTTTTGAATTGTATGCATTAAATAGTTGTTTTGTCTAGGGTTTGGGCATCTTGAATTTGGCTGAAATTTGAGATCTCATAGATTTAGCTTTCTTTGGGCTCTAGCTGCGTCTAGAGATTTGGGAGAGATCGATCCTCCTCTCGAATTGAGGATCAATTGTATCTTGCTGTTTTTATTCATCTACTAGTGAAATACACGCTTTCCTTTGAGTTTTCTCTCAGATTTTCCCGGACAAGTGCTGTTTTTCTGCTTAAATCTGCTGTTTTCCTGCTGTGGACAGCAGTTTCCATCGGTTCTACTTCAGTTTTGGTGAGAAACACTTGGGAATCCAAGTGTTTCTTATCAAATTGGTATCAGAGCGTCGATTTGGAACCACTGGCGGCTGAAATTCTAAAATTTCAGCAAGTTTCTTTTCCGGAAGAAGAATTTTTTTGGGATCCGTTAGAAGAAAAATGGCCGGAAAGAAGTTGGAAGCATTAGAAGGCGAGTTCGGATAACTGAAGACAGATTTGGAGGGAAAGTTCATGGAAATCTTCGCCAACAATGACAGGTTGGAAGGGAGGTTTGCGGCTATGGAAGAAATGATGAAGAAACTATTGTAAATGAAGACCAATCCGGAGACATCGGAAGTGAGAGAGACTACTGAAGGCCATGGCGTAGGAGGAAATCCAAACCCAATCCGGGGGAGGAGGAATCCGGAGGTGGAGATTCTTGAAAGGGACGACGACATGCCACCTCTAGAGCCAATCTCTAGAGAGGAGATGAGCATGGGAAATGACCGTCGAGGTGCTGATTTTCAGCGTCGAGGTGTTGATTTCGGAGGCAGACGAGGGGAATATGAAGGTAGTGCAGATTTTGGAGAAAGGAGAGAAGAATAACAGCGTCGAGGTGCTGAATTTCAGCATCGAGGTGCTGATTTTGAAAGAGGAAGGGGGATTATGACGACGAAATCGGATACCAGCGTTGGAGGGAGGACCGGGACCCTTGGGGAGCACCTCATCTTCGAGGAATGGGAGGTTATGGAGAGTACCGGGGCAATGGAAGGGATCCGAAGGTGAGGAAGTTGAAGATGCCCATCTTTGAGGGCGAAGATGGCCATGGCTGGATCTATAAGGTGGAGCGTTACTTTGCAGTCAACGGGTTGACAGATGATGAGAAGCTAACAGCAGCAGGTTTGTGTCTGGAAGAAAAGGCTTTGGCATGGTATCAGTGGCGTGACAGGAGGGAGCCTATCAGGAACTGGAGGGAATTCAAAAACTGCATAATAGAACGTTTCCAAACCGACCGGGGAGGAGATTTCTATGAGCAGTTCTTTGCTCTAGTGCAGGAGGGATCAGTAGAAGACTACCGTGATCGGTTCGAGCACCTGGCTAGTAGGGTGGAGCGATTATCAGATAGCGTATTGGAGGGAAACTTCATGAAGGGGTTGAAGGCAGAGATCCGAGCGGCAGTTAAAATTCTGATGCCTAATGACTTGGAGGAGGCAATGAAGTTGGCACAACTGGTAGAAAATCAGAATAATCTGGAGAAGGGAGCTAGGAGCAGCAGCTCAGGAGGCTCTTACAAGACTACGACCACTCTTTTAGCACAAAAGGGGCCTGCATCAGTCAACAATAATGAGATCACCAGGGAGAAGCCAATAGGAGGAGGGAGTGGGGATAACTTCAAGAAGCTTACTGAGACAGAATTACAGGAGAAGAGGGCAAAAGGGCTTTGTTTCAGATGTGACGAGAGGTATACGGCGGGGCACAGGTGTAAGGACCGAACTCTTCAATTTCTTACTGTTTGTGATGAAGAAGGAATGGAGGGTGTCGTCTTTCCACCTTGCGGACAAGGTGGATCTTTGGGAGGGGAGTATTGTTAGACCGGTCCAGTGGACCGGTCCAGCCGGTCCGCACGGGACTGGTCGAGTCGCGAAACAGGCAGAAGCCGCACGCACGCACGCCGCCGATTCAGCCGCACGCCCGAATAGGAAGGTTTTTGAATGGATTTTAGGAGGGAAATTGATTGTAGGGATTGTTTAGGGAATTCCTTTTGAATTGTATGCATTAAATAATTGTTTTTTCTAGGGTTTGGGCATCTTGAATTTGGCTGAAATTTGAGATCTCATAGATTTAGGTTTCTTTGGTCTCTAGCTGCGTCTAGAGATTTGGGAGAGATCGATCCTCCTCTCGAATTGAGGATCAATTGTATCTTGCTGTTTTTATTCATCTACTAGTGAAATACACGCTTTCCTTTGAGTTTTCTCTCAGATTTTCCCGGACAAGTGATGTTTTTCTGCTTAAATCTGCTGTTTTCCTGCTGTGGACAGCAGTTTCCATCGGTTCTACTTCAGTTTTGGTGAGAAACACTTGGGAATCCAAGTGTTTCCTATCAGAATCTAACTACTTTGCTATGAATCTAATGAGTTCAAAGCAATTAAATAATTTTATTTCAAAAAAATTCAAGCATTTGATATGTTTTGAATTTCATGAACTCAGAGTTCATAAAATAATAAAAATTGAAATTACTTGAGCTAATTCTTAATTTATTTTAGGTTAGAGATAAGTCAAATAATATAATAAGTTAATTTAGAGTTAAGCCAAATATTTTTAATCAAAATGTAAATCATAAGAGAAAATTAGTTAAAACTTTTACAAAGTGCTGATTAAATATGGGTGAGTGTGTATTTGGGGAGAAATTATTATGTGCGAAGTGCGGACACAGGGGCGGATCCAGCCTTTTTGGGGGGGGGGGGGGGGGGGCAAATTCAATATATAAAAAAGTAAATACCTCCATTTCATTAGCAAAATTCTAAGTAATACATTGTACTTCATAATAGTTTATGAAATAAAAAAAAATTACAAACTTTGCATTCTACTTTGCATTTTCTGATAATGTTGCATGATAACTTCATTTGGAATAGAATCAAATACTTCTTTTTCAATATATGGCACTAAACAGTCATTGAGCCAAGCATCACTCATTTTGCTACGCAGCCGATGCTTAATAATCTTCATTGCTGAAAATGCTCTCTCAACCGTAGCAGTAGCAACTGGTAAAGTCAGTGCCAAAATGATAAGCCTATAAACCAGGGGATACACAATATTTTTTTTGGCCTTTACAATCTGTTGGGCAAGAGCCGCGATACTAGTCAAAGATGTGAACTCATCACTAGTACGCATATCAATAATATAAGTAGCTAGCTGATGATCAAGAGACACAAGATCAACCATAGAGAAATCTGCCGGATATAACTCTGCAAGACGAACTAATTTTCTCTTATCATAAGCACCGAACATATTACTTGGATTTAGACATGCAACACAAAGAAGTAACTCAGTACTAGATTCAGAGAAACGGTTATTAAGTTCCAGAAGTTGCATATCAACAACAGTGTAGAATAAATCAACTCGATAATGATGAAAGTTTGTTATTTCTGCACCTTTTCGTACTGACCGTCCACGAGCCTTGAATTTAGAATCCATATTTGGAACTTCAATTTCAAAAACATTACAAAAACGTGAAACTTCTTCAAGTAAAGGTTCCCATCCATTTTCCCTCAACATCTGTAATCGTTGCTTGGCCACTTGTACCAATTTCATTGCATTTACAATATCTTGATCATTTCTCTGTAAGGCTTGTGATAATTCATTTGTAATCCCTAAAATATCAATCATTAAATGCATTGCCAAGATAAAATCAAATGATTCCATAGCATGTATTAAAACACCTGCTTCAACTGAATGTTGATCATGTATCCCCTCATCTTTGACAATTTCAAGTACTTCGATCACTGAAGCATACATTTTTCTTAGACTGACTAATGTTTGAAAATGCGAACTCCAACGGGTGTCACCAGCACGATACAAATTTGTTTCTTGGTTCAAACCTCGACCACTAATTAACTATCCACTGGTTAAATGAAAAACTATTTTATCATGTTGAATAGCTTTTAAGGTGTCATTTCTCTTACATGAAGCACCAACTGTATTGACAATTCTTGAAGTGATCTCAAATAAATGCTTTATTTGCCAATGATTTTTTGCAATAGACACCAAACATAATTGAAGTTGATGAGCAAAACAATGAATATAGAATGCATGTGGATTATCTTTCAAAATTAGTGCTTTCAAACCATTAAACTCACCCCGCATATTAGAAGCTCCATCATAACCTTGTCCACGTATTCTATGTAAACTTAATGAATGTTTTGCAAGAACTGCTTCAACTGATGCCTTGAGTGCTAATGCATTTGTTGAAGATACATGAGTAACACCAATGAATCTCTCAATTACCTGGCCCAATTTGTTTACATATCTTACTGCAATAGCTAACTGCTCTTTCGTAGAAACATCGCGAGACTCATCAACTAGAATGGTGAAGTAAGAATCATCAATATCTTTCATGATTACAACCAAGGTCTCAACAGCCATAGAACTACAAATCTCTTTTTGTACTTTTGGTGCAATCAACTTTAACTTAGCACTTGCATTTTCAAATGTCACTTTTTTAATCTCTTCATTATGATCTGCGAGAAATTGAAATAGTTCTATGTAATTTCCTTGATTATTTGAGCTAGATGACTCATCATGTCCACGAAAAGATAACCCTTGACGAATGAGAAATCGTACACAATCCACTACTGCTGTTAACATGATGCGATATTCTTTTTTATTCTGGTCTTCCTTGCTCGACCATAAATCAGGAATATTTTTTTCTTGAAGCTTCATTAAAGACTCACATTTCTGTCTAGCATTGTTATGTGCACTGCTATGATCTCCGACATGGCCCAATAGCTTCTCTTTACGCTTCCAATTCTTAAATCCTTCACCAACAAATGTGTCTCCACCACCTTTGCTAGAATTAACTTGCTCTTGAGGCTTAAATAAGTAGCAATAAAGACAAAATACTGCATCTTTCTGTATACTATATTCCATCCAATCAGGAAAGTCTTCAAACCATTTTGAATTAAATCTACGTGCAATATTTCCAATCATTGTTTGAGGGAATTGATGATTTTTTGGTTAATGCGCTCCCTTCAACAAATAAGCTCTACGAACTCTATCACGGTCGTTTACATCATAACTCCAGATGGAAGGTCGAAGACCAGGATCAGCAGGTAGATTGTCAATATCAATCTCGACACGTTCTTTTCGCTTCAAGAACCGTTCCATTTCTCTAAAGGATAATAATGACTAATCCAATTCAGCTAACAATGTTATTCTAACAAAATTCACAAATGATTGCAGAACAATGACAAAAGCAAACACAATCATCACAAACATATTTATTAACTATGGATCCTATATCCAAAGAAGTGCAGGTAAACATAAAAGAAAAATCCCTTCCCTCTTTTCTATATTTCGTCATATCCATTAGTTTTTCACTTGTTCTTCTTGTTTGCGTGATACAGAAGATAAGGAATGTGTTGTATATTAACTAATTCCTAAAGCAAACACCATCATCATAAATAATTAATTCATACAACTATGAACCAACAGACGAATGATCTTGTTTTAAACAGAGAAATTGATCAGTTTGAGTTGGAATTTAATTACAGATATTAAACTAGGAGAAAATGCCGCTATCTTGCGATTAAGAGCATCTCCAAAAACAATTTTTTGGCTTCTTCGGTTGCTCGTCTCTCTCATTTTTTTTTTCTCTATGGAAACGGGCGAAAGATGAGATTTTCGGTTGGAGATGCCCTAAAGGGCCAGGTAAGGACGAAATGCTAGACAAAATTATGTGGAAATGAGTTCAATACATAAATCGAGTAAGAGTCATCAAACATTCAGCAATTAGGTAGTAGGAAGAAAATAATGAAGCCAGTCTTCGACAAGTCATGTGAATTGATTTCTTCTAAAAATATTTTCCGCCAATGGACTTTCGAAAGATCAAAAACCGATATTGATTAAGGGAAATTAACAGTGGCAATGAACGAAGAAGTGCAAGGCATCAACCGTCTCTAGGCTCAGCTACTTTATCTGTGCATCCAGAGAACTCCGACATGGCCCAATTTCTTCTGATGCATATTTTTTATTTTGCATGACTCAAAGAAGAAGACTTTCTGGAAACAATTTAGGATTAAGTTGGAAGCCGCCCAAACAAGATGCAAATAAGAAAAGAAAACAAGATGTAGACTGTAAACTGGAATTTTTTCAAGATGTAGATAAGAAAAACTGAAAAAAGAAATGGAGCAAGTGGTGTTGTAGGGATTCGGCAAAAAAATTCCACTTACCTTCAAAACGAATAAACGATGAAGATGGCTGTCAAATGGGAAGAGATGGCTGCGGGTAGCCGACGACCTCTTCACGAAGAAGCTTAGACGCAAAGATGAAGGCGGCTGAGACTGTGAACGAGAGCGTTCCACCCGTCCGACGATCTCTTCACGAAGGCGACTGCAAACTTGAAATTTTGGAAGAGTCGGGCTCGGGCGAATGAAAACTGTGAACGGCTGAAGTTGGAATGGGGCAACATGAAGATTTAGGGCAAATAAATTATTTTGAGGGGGGGCAAAGTTCCAAAACTGCCCCTCCTGTACAGTAAATTTTTTTATTTAGGGTGGGCATTTGCCCACCCTTGGCTAAGCGTGGATCCGCCTGTGTGCGGATAGCATCTGGACTCTAATCAAAACAGGCAACGTCTCGTAGACATAGTGTATATTTTGTACACATCCCGTGTACAATTTAATTATACATAGGTTGTGTATAGGCGACGTGACCTATTTTGATTGGAGCCCAAACGTAAGCTACGTCCGGACTCGGGATGTAATAATTTCTCTTATTTGGGATAGCTGTCTCGCCGCTTTGCTTTTCAGATAACAAGCATAATTTTGTTTGATTAATATTTTCTTACTAGTTTTTCACTATTTTCAAAATCTCTCTGGTTGAGAGCTATTTTTTTACAACCCTGAATAGTTAAGTTACTTTCTTTATATCAACTCAATAAAAAGCTACAGTCGTCCCCAACGGATCCTAATTCTCCCAATAAAATCTTCATTTAATGCAAAACCATAGATCCCACATCATAAATATTTATCATTTATTTATTGATTCACATTTCAACTCTCTATATTCGTCTTTGCCGTCGAAACGGAAGAAACCATATAATTTTTTTTAATCAGTATAACATACAGCTGAAATATGTATTGATGTTTGCTCTCTTCTTCGCTTCTTACTCTAAAATGTCTCAATAAAGTTTATGTCATATTCTTGAATATAACCTTCTGCAATGTGACTGATTTTTATACTGAGAAATAGAACCATTTGAGTAAAATTTTGTTCTAAAAATTCACTAGCATTCATGAACATTTTGGAATGGAATTGAAGGAACAAGATCCTAAGTTCCTTGAGCTTGCAAGGCATTAAATTCTTCTTGCATAGCCATTTGCCAAAGTTTATCTTTTTGACATGCAATGAGTAGCAAGTTGGATCAGATCGTGTGATTAAGCTGTGGCATAAGCTGAGGGAAATGCATGGTTTCAGGTTTCTATCAAACTGTTTTGAAAGAATTCATTACAAGCTGTGGTGGGAATGTTGGCTTGGACATTTGGAGCTGGAATTCGTGTAGAGGTGGGATTAACCAATTAGGAGATGTAGGCTCCGTTTGGAATGGCTTTCTTATTGAATCTCAAAGCAGTTTTTTAGTACAAAAATTTTCTTTTTTTTTTTACTAGAAAACTGCTTTAAGAAGCAGCAAAAAAACTGTCCCAAATGAAACCGTAGTGACAAAACAGGGTGAAGGAATGTCTAATGGCAATATGCCTATGATCTAGAAGAACAATTTTATAAGTGCCTATAAGCCCAACTCAAAAGAGAAATGTTGAATAACATTCAAAGGCGGTCTATAAAATTGAAATTTACCCACCAATGAATATCTAAAAAGGTGAATCAAGTTATTTAGGCTTCGTTTGGGACAGCTTTCTTGGTGCAAGCATTTTTTTGATACAAAAATTTTAATTTGTGTACTAAAAAGTGGCTTTAAGAAAAAACAAAAAAGTTGTCACAAACGAAACCTTAATATCTTCATAATTATACAAAACGATTGGCTTGTCATATAAAAGGGTAGGTTAATCAAGTAAAGAAGTAAATGGGGTTAATAAATTATCATTGAGCACATTATAAAATGACCTTAATAGAGTTTAAAATGATTGATGGGGCCACCATTGTCGTCAAGAGGAATCTCTTGTTGAACAATCAAAATTACATAAAGGGTGTCAAATAAGGATAAAATCAGGTTCACATGTCAATCTGAACCTGATCCATTTAATAAACGGGTTAGAATTCTTGATTGGAACCATACTTGCTTATTAAATGGGTCAATGCGAACCCGAATTTTTCAGATTGAATTTGCATGTTAGGTCTTTTTTTTTTAACACTTTTAGTACACCGAAGGCAATATTTTTCACCAAAAGTTAATATACTTGTGGTACATATGTTAATCTCCCTTTTTTGTATTCATTGCAAGCAATTTTCTTGAAGGAGCTACACCACAATTTTCAATTGTAAATATTTTTATTTTATTTTTTGAAAAAATAAGAAGGAACTCTAAGAAAATTTTCAATCGCATTATTTGTGGTTAAATTTTCAACTAAAAAATGACTTTCTTATGAATTTATTAAAAAATTTGATATGTGCATCCAAATATCTAAAAAATTTGGTTCAAATTAAATTAACTTAGTTCAAGCTTAATCAACTCGGCCTACTCAATCCAAAAGAGTCTTGTCAGTATATAAGAGAATTAGCCTCAAGTTAATTCTGGATTCAACATGATTGATTTTTTTTTTTCTTGCAAATTTATATTATAATAATGAATATAAAATTATACATAACTATTTATACTAAAATTACAAACATGCAAGTTAAAAATCAAATAGTTAACCAATGGAATATTGTTGTTTACAAACTTACATAAAAGCTTATATGGAAGAAGAGATTCTTTCTAGTATACAAAACTACCTCATTGTCAGTATATATATATAGATGAAGAATGGCAAATTATACAAAACTACCTCATTATATTTATGCATTTAAATTATAATAATACATATTTAAGCAAAATTGGCTCACACAATCAAACAACTTTTCTCATCAATTATGCCAATTTTTTTAATAGCTTCCAAAGAAGCACACAGACATTTTATTATTATTAAGTTCTTATATATAGTTAGAAGTAATAGCTCAATCCTTCAACTTACTAATTTGAACAGGTTCAATTAGCACAGCACTTATTGTCTCTTTCATGATATGATCTGAATTTGTATATAAGTCTTTGCGGAGGTAGATAAACTCATTAAATCGTGCAAGGTTAATGATAGGCCAAATCAAAGACAATGGAAGCTTGTTTAGTGTGACAAATTCTTTGTTTATACGTTTCCAAGCATCATTCGACATCTCTAATAGCTTCATGCATGCTTCTTCTTTAGAACATTCATGTTCCATGACATAGCACTGAACAGATGAAGCGACATCATTTATCTTTTGTTCGAGCTGAAACACAATTGCATTCGTAATATTAGGTGGATATTCTCATATAAATTTATTGAAATGATGATGTCATAATTTGCAATTTTATTACCTCATAAGAGACAACATCGTTCATTAGCCTGCCAATTATACAAGAATCTTTAATGATCTCTGGGAAGCTTGTAACCCAATCAAAAACCTCTTTAGGGATGATCTCCTCCATGCCAATATAGGATGCACATGTGAGAAAAGAGTAGCCAGCAGTAATAAGTGTGACACTGAAGTGTTCTTCAAGCTTCGGCACATAAGACTTATTAGCCCATAGTGCTTCCTGAAGATATGCTTTTGCTACTCTCTTCAACTATATTTATAAGAATATTAAAAATAAAAAGATTAAAAATAATTAAATGAATATTTATTACTACTATCAGAATTGTTATCCTTCAATCCAAAATAGCTAGCTTGCCTCTTTATAGAAATATCATACTTTTCAAGAAAAATAAGCACGAATGTTTAGCTAAAATTATCTCAAGACAACATCATCCGTTGCTTTCCATGAGAAATTTAAACTATACATTTGAAGCAAGTTTTGTTCACATTGAACATCAATTACGTAAACTACCTCATCTTTAAGATATTGCAAGCGAAAAGAATTCTGCTCTGGGGCAAGCTCAACCTCCATGTCCTTGAAGGTTTCAAGAATGGAGAGGAACCAATATTGCATGTACTCTGGTAATTTACCAACACATTCAGCTTCCCATCTGCAAGAATGAGAGAGCATGCAATCAAAATAGAAGAAATAACTTTTTTAAGATAAGAAATGCACACACATATTTGTAATATGCCCCCATCAACATTTGAAATATTGTTAATATATTCTTAAAGTTTTCTAAAAGCTTTCGAAGAATTTTAGATGTCGGTAAAATGTATTATTTGAGCCAGAGAGTCATTTTACCTTTGTATTGCATTAGTGAGCAAATGAAGTTCCTCCAATGTTCCATAAACATCATATATATCATCAAGAATGGACATTTGTGTTATGCACTTTGTCATCATGAATCTAGCACGTGAATAACATGGCTCAAAATATACCGAAAGAACCCAAAAATAACACTCTACTAATCGATCACGAGAGAATGGTAGTCTCTTTGACAAACCTAAGTTTTTCCACCACCTGAATTAAAATATTATGTTAAGAAATCAAAACACCTAATAAATGATATATTAAATTTTGTGCTGTGAAATTGGGTGATATAGTTATGAACAAACTGACATGGATAGTTTTTGAGCTTCTTCTTGATGCATAGCTTGCAAATAACTGAAATCCATTTTTGCAAATTCCAAAAGAACTTCATTGAAGTTGGTATCTTGTTCATATATTGAAATGTAATTTCTGGTCTTTATTCTATCCGTTCTTTTGTAAAGAGGTATTTCTATAGAATTTGACACCATCAAAGCAAAATGTGGCTCCAACTCATCTTTTATTTGCATGAGACGAGTCTTAGAAAAATTAATGGCTTTTTCAAGTATCTCTTCAGCAGGCTTTGCAAGTTGTGCAGATTCATATAAGCTCAACAAAGCCTTTGCATTAGAGCTAAAGCATTCCTTGAAGTCTCCCTTCTCATCAAAAAACTTGTTAAAGACATCTGAAACATTAAAAAAAAATTATAAATACATGTTTATGCTGTTTTTTTTTTCTTTTTAAAAAATAATGAAAATTTTACCTGCAGAAATATGATATCTTTGTTGCCTTATTAATCTAAATCGAAGAGCAACTGTGTATAGATCATTGTCATCACTAGTAGTCTTGAATAAAAGGCATAATCCCTCATCGATTTCTTTTTCAAAATGATAGCCCACTCCAAGACGTTGGATTGTGTCAATCAACTCCATAATTTGCAGAGAATCTATTGTGTCGGTGAACATTTGGATTATCTCATCCTTGAGCTCCTCCATCCTAGGTTTTAGTGATGCCTTAGACATGAAAAACACATTATTTTAATCACAAACATTTGGAGTCTAAATATATAACATTGAAGAACATATAGGAAAATTTTTATTTGTGCTTTTGTTAACTTTCTTGAGCTAATCAGAGTTGCAAATAGCTATTCATTTATGAACGTGAATATAAAATGTATGGTTGACTGTGGAGCTTTAGAACACAAAGAAATCGGCCGGCCAGCTCTACAAATTTTGAAGTCTTAAGGGAGCCTATTAGGAGGCTTTCAATGATACAGACAAAGCCGTCCTTATATATATATAGTTACGGAGTGAGACAAATCTTTGTTACAACAGTCAAATAAAAATACAGTCCTAAGAATTTTCTTAATGAAATGTTCAACAATGTGAGAAGCAGGAATCTGACACATAATTACATGATTGGGGTTTGAATATGAGCGACTAAGGCTTTGTTTGGGACGGCTTTCTTTCTGCTTCTTAAAGCAGCTTTCAAGTACAAAAATGTTTAATTTTGTACTTGAAAGCTACTTTAAAAAGCAGAAAAAAAGCCGTCCCAAACAAAGCCTAAGGCTTCGTTTTTGAACTGCTTTTTTTAATTAATTTTTCTAGAATTTATCTAAATATATATTTATTACTTATATATGAAAATTTTATTTAAAATATACTATTTTTGTTTTCACTCATTTTAAGTGTGTTTAATTTTAAGCTAAAAAAATTAGTTTGTAGATTGAAAAAAAGAATTCTAACTTTCTAAATTTCATGGAGCTTTTTAATATAATCAATGTCATATTTTCTAATAACAAGCTAGAAAGAGAAAACAGTTCTACAAAATTTGAATATTTGATCATATATTATAACAACTTGAAAGATAAAGAGAGAACAGAAATACCAGCTTTGTGGGCGGAATAGAACTATTATAAGAGAGAAAATAATCGCCCCAAACGCTTGGGTGATAATCTGCACTACAGCGAACAGATTCAAAGGAAGGAGGAAGAGAAGATTGGAGAGTCTCCATTTATCTTCTGCAAGATAAGAGATGAAAGTGTTTCGTTGAAGAGATTCCAGATTTGGTGCTATTTATAGAATTTCTTAAGGCAATCCTTCAATATAGAAAATATTATTTAATGATTTGGTGCGGCATTTGCTCGAATCATCAAAGTGAGAGTTTAGCTTGCACTCTTGTCTTCTTTTTTGCATTGAACATATGGCACATTCTACAAATTTTCTGCCTTTATTAATCGGTTTTTTGTTTTGTTTTTTGTAGTATGCGTCTTGGTTGTATTTAGCAGAAGAAATGCATGGTCTTATCATAGTTGCTTTTGTTTGTATGAAAGCAGCTACTGTTTCCAGCAATTGGGATATACCAGTATTCAATGCAAATGTTGTTCTTCCCTTATGGGTTAGTTTCCTGCTACTTCTATTCTCTTAACAACAGCTGCAGTTAGCTAAGCTCTTCAAGTATTTTATCATGGTATCATAGTCATTTGTGTAACTGCATAATGGACACCTCTCATAACTGGCACGACAAGACCCGATATGAGCTGATACTACATAGGTTATACCATGCTCGATCATGGTAAAAACTAGAAATTTGCCCTAAGATCTAGTTGGAGAAGCGAAGAGAAACTAACTTCCAATTTATACACAACATAGAGCTACTATTTAATATACTATAAAGTTGAAGACTAAATCTCAAAGATGATTTTGCTATATATCATCCAAAAATACATATACAATCAGAGGTCTATTTATAACAGCGTTCGACAATAAAAAATATAACAAAAATAAAAGTCAAGCTTGCAAAACTGAACCAGGCAAAATGCATACCTACAATGCATATCAGAGCCTGATATCAAAACTACTAAGCTCACTCCTTATCTTTTTAAGGCTTGAAAATGAAAGCAAAAGCAAGAATGAGCTAACTCAGCTCAGCAGGCTATCATAGCCTAAAAAAGAATCAATAACCCCAACCAGGGGCGGAGCCAGATTTTTTTTTACGTGCATGGGGGCACAAATCATTAAAATAATTAAAAAATTCTCAACATTAAGAAACTCAATTATGCCTTAATACTCGACAGCTAAATAAACAATTTTGAACAACTTGGCGCTCATGAACAACATCGTTTAGAGCTTGTGAATATGTTCGTTAAGAAGCTCGATCATGCCTTATTTAATTAAAAATAAATATTAAATATATTCAATAATGTTATTTAAATTATATATATATATATATATATATATAAATTTTTAATAACAGTTTTTAAATAATGTGTTTAATAACATTAAGAAATATCCAAAATAATATTATTTAAATATATATTTAGATAATATGTTTAATAACAGTTTTTTAATTTTTTTAACTCCCTCATGCCTGCTTCTCTCTCTCTCTCTGCATGGCCACAAGAAAACAAAAAAGAAAAAAAAAACTGTGCGGTTTAGTCCACACCTCATGGAGGATTTAAATTTTCTTTTATATAAACAAATGCATATGCAAACCCTTCCAAGCAAAACGCGCTGCTTAATCCAACTGTTGAACAAGTTTATTTAACCGATTAAGAGTGCGTTTGGGGTTTGGGATGGCTGCTGTAATTGATAAAAGCAGGTTGTAAAATTATTGTGCATGATTTTGTTAGAATTGCTGCAGCTACATGAGAATAATTTACCTTCATACCCTTATATATATAATTTATGTACGTAAAAAAATTATTTATCCGCTATCCGCCATAGATTGCTGCGAGTGATAAAGTATGTGAGAAGATAGAGGAGAAACCATCTCTCTGCTCCACTGCCGAGGACTTGCTGTGTATCTCTTCGCGTTGATTTTGTGCGAGGAAGCGAGAGAAAAGTGATTCCATCTCAGGGCTGGAAGGTCTCGCAAGTTGGGGCTGGAAGGTCTCGCAAGTTGGAAATCCTCGCCGAACAGAGTGGTCGGAGCCGAACTGAAGCGAAGAAGACCGGAATTCATTTCCTGCTCTCTGTGGAGATCGGAATCCTCTTTCCAGTGGCCGAACGCCGCTTCCGCCGCCGTGAACGGGAGGTTTAGGCCTTTCGTCGTCGCCGGTGATGGAGATCCGTACATCACAGTCTCTTCCTTTCTCCCTCTCTGTTCGCAGTATCAGATCCAGATCAATACCAGAAACGTGTCGGACCGCCGACGGATAACACATTGCGAATCTCTCGAAACCGCATGTGAAACCGAAGCAGCATAAAAAAAAGTTTCGCAAGAGTTCGATCTAGCTAATAACTGGGGTCTCGAGCGTTGTGAGAAGACAGCGAAGAAATCTGCGAAGTGGTTTTGATATCGCAGACCTTTGCGAGGATGAAGAAGACAATGGGGGTAGTTCGCACAGTAAGGGCATTAAAGTATTTTCATAGCTACAAACCACGGGAAGCAGCCGAAACGTGGGAGTCTTATGCCGGACGTGAGAAGCAACGGCAGGAAGCAAAAATTTTGAGAATGGAGCACAATCGTGTACTCCCAAACAACCTCCCGGTTACGTTTCATACAGCACAGCAGGGAAAAAGCCGTCCCAAACGAAGCCTAAGTTGTATACTTCAGATAAATTTGTTTTGTGAATTGCAGTTGGCTCAGCTCAGATGCGATAAGAGGCTCGATGAGCTTGAAATTAATTGAGCCCAAATCTTGTCCAAGAAGCTCGAACCGAACTTGAGCTTGAACTGGAATATACATGAAGGATTGCTATTGGGGTGAAAAAGGTCAAAAAGATAGTTGATTTATACAATATTTAAAACATCATATCTAATATTAATTAGAGGTTCATACCAAAGTCAGTGGGGGCCCGTGCCCCCAGGGCCCCCACACTGCATCCGCCACTGACCCCAACCAAAAGAGCTAAAAATACTGAAATAATGGGTGAAAAGTTAAAACTTAAACATATATGGATACTAATGCATTTAAATAACTATTGAAACTGATTGAAATATAAAAATATATTTCATACTAATTATTAAAATGACTCTCATGTAACTATTTCTAGTATATACAAACAAACAATAGAATTTATTCTCGTCGCCAACAAAATTTCTTCTCTGTTAACAGAACCCTTTCTCTCCGCCAAAAAAATCCCTTCATAGGAATTATCAGAATAGCCCTCGAGCCTCAGAATCAGAATACATAGCATAGTGCATATAACACCTAACAACTATTATTTTGTGCATATAGCACCATAATATATAATATAACATGGATAACACCAGAAAATAATTTTTAGTCACCAGAATATGCCTTATTGCTATCATAACAGATCTTCTAAAACTTCTCCCTTTTCACTCCAAACCTCCTAAATCTCCTTATTTCACCCCAATAGAGTACAATAAAGCATATATTCCATTTTGTTATAAAAATTAAATTATAATTGATCTTAGCCAAGAATTTCACCAGAGACCATAACAATAGACAACATAAACACTAATAAGCAGAAATTACTCATTTTAGAATTTAAACAAATTACCACAAAATGTGCATAGTACAATTTTAAAACTTTAATTGTTTTATAGCATTATTTTTAAGAGTCTGGATTATTTTCTATTCAATAAAAGTTGCATATATTTCAAAACCCATGGTGTAAAATTTTCAAAAAAATATTAAAAATATTTAAAATTTCAATCTTTATAACATAAAAAAAAGTTACGTGTGAAAGTTTTATCAATGCAAAGTTATCCTTTTTTTTTTGCAACGAAAACATAAATTTTATCAGAAAACCCCAAAAATATTGAATTAGTGAACATTGTGATATAAAAGTCAAACGTAACTTACCTCGACCTGAGAAACCTTCTAAACTGGACTGATGGCAAAAAATGAGCCCAAGCGGCCAAAATCCCCATCTTTCTTTTCTGAAATCCCTCTATTTCTTTCTCTTACTTGATTGCCAAAAGAAACATAATGGAATGAATAGTGGATTTGACTATTTTTAAGTGTAAAATTTGGCCCAGCGCCTAGGTGCTCCAAGGAACTAGTTCATTTTCCAAATTTCATAGATCGCAGCGTTGAGGCGCCAGAAGTCAGCGTCCTGGCACTCCACAACAACATCAAGCCTTTGTCCTACTACGTGGGGTTGGCAACATGAATCTTTTTTCTCCATTGTGTAATGTTAAAAGTTCAATTCTCGTTTAGGTCTAATAAAAAAATTATTTCTAATATTTTCTAACCAAGCCTTTTTAGGTTTACCTCTACCTTTCTTAACATAAGTCAAATTTAATACCTCTACTTTCCTAAATGGGTCATTGGAAGGCTGTTGTTTTATGTGACCAAACCATCCAAGGCACCAACTCTCTCTAATTTTATCTTCCACTGGAGCTACTACAACCTTTTCCTGTATATACTTAATTTGTATCCTATCTCTAAGGGTAAAGCCACTTCCACTCAAGCATCCTCATCTCTACACCACTTAACTTAGTATTATGCTTTTCTTTTAATTTCCAACGTTTAGCACCATAAAGCATTGCAGGTCTCACCACCATCTTATAGAATTTTCCCTTAAATTTGAGGGGGACTTTTCTATCACTCAACAAGCATCGTTGCACTCCAAAAGAAAAAAAATTCAAATTTCACAATCATGCATTCAAATCCCTCAAAGTTGCGTCAGAATACATGCAAACTTTCACATGCACACATAACACTCTCAAACACATGCAAGAGAGTTCAAATGTAGTAATTCAATAGATTAATTGATTTGTAATCAAGTTAGACCAATTTAAATAGTATTATGATCTTGGATATCTCACATACTCCTACAAGGTCCCTATCTTAATGGTCTCCAACTGATCTTCACCAATTCTCAGCTATGGTCTCCTTCGCCTACTTCTTTTGTTATTGCTTATGCTACCTCTAGTCTTTGGCATCGCCTCCTAGGACATCCCAATTCAACTACTATTACTAGTATTTCTTTTATTGGTTTAAATATTTCTTCCTCCTTCCAATTACACTCCATGTTCTCTTGCTGAGGTTTCAAACTACTATTTAATGAATCTAATTATTTCTTTTATTAATAATCTTAAACTTATTCATGCTGATGTTTGGGATCCTTCCCCCATTATATTTAGTTATTTACAAATGGTTTTCAATTTTACTTAATACTTGTAGATGGCTGCTCTCATTAAAGTTGGTCATATCCAATGAAATTTAAATCATATACTAAACAAATCTTCATTCATTTCAAATCATTCATTGAAAAACATTTAAACAAAACTATATGAACACACAATACTTATGGAGGCAGTGAGTTCATTAATTATACACTTCAAATTTTCTAACTCAAAATGGCATTCATCACCAATATACATGTCCTCATACTTCTCAAATAAATATTGTCGTCGAATGAAAACACCGTGTGAAATCCCTTAAGTACAAGAAGCTAAACTCTTAAATATCGATGCGCATTTTGGTATAATTGTTATAATTTTATTAAGAAACTTCGCAGTTCAACATGCTCATCCTAGAGAAATCTTGGGATGGATGACTAAAAGCGTACAATATATTGATAGCTACAGTTTGGGCTATTAAAATTAGTAACAAAAAAATTTTTGCAACTCAAGCTCACAATTTTATATTTTTGATGATAATAAAAATTATGGCTCACATCCTTATGTATACTTGTATTTATAATGTATATTTGTTTGTGTGTGTACTAACATTTTAGGAACACCATCCAACAAAAATTCAAGGCTCAAAATTGGGTAGAATGGATTATGTTGTAAAGATTTTTGTAATATTTTTTGATTTATTTTTAATTTCTTGAGTCAAGTCCTATAAGTGTGTGCTAGCTTGGTGACCATGCACACACACTCAGGGGGAATGAGATTGTATCAAAATCAGAAGTTTTAATTTTGAACAAATTGTACTGTACAATTTATAGCATACTGTATAATTATCTCATCTAACTAATTGTGTTGGACGATTTAGATTGTCCTGGACGATCAATTATAATCATGAAAATAGACGCCAATAAAAAATTATGTAAGATTTTAAGTTTCAATTTTTGTTCATCCAGGATGATATATATTGTACTGGATGATCTATATCAATCATGCCTAAATTGATCCTATGATTAGGGGACTAATTATATTTAGATTGCTCAATCAAATCGTACAAAATGTTCTATATATGATGATCATATTGGATGATCTTTAATATTTCATGGGATGACCACGCATTGTCTAAGACGAAATACCATAATTATTCATCTAACCGTCTAGGATGTTCCCCAGTATCCATCTAGATGATCAGTATAAATTTGAACTGATTGTATTGTACTATCCAGTGACCGCACATTACTATTAGGTTAAATTCTACACATCGTACCAGACGATCATGTGATCGTACTGTATGAATTTTTATGGCAGAATTGAGTTTCTAGGATTTTTCAAAACCATCTATTTAAGTTTTCTCCAAAGAAATTGTAAGTGTCAAAATGATATTTAAAATCAAATTGCACTCTCATGGTTCCATTTCTCAGTACAAAGTAAGATTGTTGCCCAAGGACTCTAAATCTCCAACAATTTATCTTTTTCTTATAACTTCCCTTCATTTCCATAAGCAAAGTCTACAACTTGATATTACAAATGCTTTTCTTCATGGATACTTAGATGAAACTATTTATATATGTTACAACCTCAATGCTTTCAAGTTCCTCAATATCATAATCATGTTTATTTTTAAAAAAAAAAAGCTCTTTATGGCATTAAACAAGCTCCTCATCAATGATTTGCTACTCTATCCTCCTATCTAACTCTTCAAGTTTTTTCATTCTAGTTCAAATGCTTCATCTCTCATGATCTATGATCACAACAACATCCGCATCTACTTCCTCATTTATGTTGGTAATATTTTAGTCATTGAAACTGACCAATGTTTTATTACACGCCTTCTACACAAACTTTAGCTGCGATTTAATATGCAAAATTTAGAATCCTTATCTCGGTTCGTTGGACTTTATGTTACTCTAGCAAACAATGCCTATCATCTATCTTATCATATATATATACATTGGTTCTTTTGCAAAAAGCTAGAAGGACAAATTGCAAGCCACTTCTCAATCCATTGCCTTCAAAGCTCCCTTCTGCACCTGAACTGTAGCAACCTTTTCACATTAATCCCACTCTGTTTTGAATGTTGGTTGGATATCTACAATACCTTAGATCTACTCGGGTTGATAAAACGTTTGTAGTTAACAAAATTTGCCAACACATGCATAATCCACTGGACTTCTATTTTTATCTCCTTAAATGCATTTCTTCTGTACTTAAACGGTTACTTATCCCACAACTTGCTTCTTCAAAAAGGCCTCTTAAGCTCCAAGCTTTTTCCAACTCAAACTCGGTAGGTGACAACAAGGATCACAAATCTACTATAGGTTTTTGAATTTTTCTCAAATCGAACCTCATCACCTGGAGTGTAAAAGAATAAACGACCGTGGCTAATTCTTCTATAGAGGATGAATATCATTTACTTGTTGCTGCAACAGCATAAATCATTTGGCTTTGGTGTCTCTACCAAAATTTCTCTCTTAACTTGGATGGAACTTCTCTCTTTTGACCAATATAGGGAATAATGATGATGATGATGATCTGAATGATATAATGATTATCGTTATGATGATGCTAATTGAAAAGATGATGCATAATAAGAGTATAATATTTTTTTTTCAACACCTTTATTGAAAAGACCAAGCTAGGGGAGCTCAAATTGATAGTTGTCATATTTCTTAAAAGAAAATTTAATTAATTGTAAACCTAAATTAAATCAACATTACATGACATCTATTTGAATCGTTATATAATAAAATTTATATATTTGAATCGTTATAAATATTCATGTTTGGTGGCCTTAATGATTCCAAATGCAGCCAAATAATGGTTGTTTGGTCATCCTTTGCGAATTCTTTATGACCTATCTAAGTCATTGCAATTAAGTACTCATTATTTTTCAAAAGATATTTACTATTTTTTAAGAGAGAGAGAGAGAGAGAGAGAGAGAGAGAGAGAGAGAGAGAGAGAGAGAGAGAGCAATATTATGGAGGAATCATTTAGAGCCATATGTCGGTGTTTGCATAATTTATCTTATATTTCTAAATTAGACTTCTAAAAAATTGCAAAATAAAGTAATACGATGTCATGAATGATATGCATGCGTCCATACACATGTATATATCATATATGTACACAAATTTATATGATCAGCGTGAGTTTTAATACAAATTTTAGTTAAGAAAATTTTGAAATTAAATTCATGATGATCTGAATTTGATTTAAGCAAATTTATACTCGAATAGAACATCTCGACAAGATGAGCCAAACAATACCAAATGTTGTCTAATCAGAGCCTAAATGAGATCAAATAAGGCATTTGAAGTATAATTGAAAATTTAAGACATTAATTGTGTGATTAAATGATCTCTAAATTTAGCATGTTTATAGTCAATCGAGTGGCTCGACGAGAAGAATCCAGCAAGTCCAATATCACTTAAATTCGACGTCATTAAAATACTTTATTGCTCTGCATTTTAGTTATATTTATCAAAATGCACATATAAAAAATCCTATGAAAAGAGCATCATGTTTACAAATGAGATCCAAGAGTTAGAGAACTAAAATGCTCTGTAGCACTTTTTTATTATCACTGCTAATGACTAGCACCATATTTGTTGTTGAAGACCACTGTCAACCGTCATCACCTCTGATGACCACCACTAGCAATTGCCACCCCCATCTTCAAACTTGTGTCAATATTTATGAGTTTGAGACGGTTTTTCGGTTGCTTCGTAAAGCAGCTTTTTAATACAAAAATTTAAAGGGATTTTACATACCTAACACTTAAAACTACTCTATTTACTTATCTAACACTCAAACTTCACTATTTACTATTATACCATCTAAAAGCCTTTGCCCTCATCAAAATTACCACTCCTTAACCTCCCGTCGCATATCTCACCTGGACCCTGTTTTTCCGAAACGCCTGCATCGCTTCCATGGCATCTTCTGGTGGATGAATTCACCCGTCCGCTTTATTCTCAGATCTCCCCTTCCACCCTCACCGGCTGCGACGAGTTCCCCCTCGCCGTTCTCTCCGCCGGCGATTTCATGGCCTACATTGACTGGTGCACCTCCCCACCTGACACCGCAGTTTGGGCCTTGAAATCATTATTAAAGAAGAAGGGGATGTAGGAGATGGTTGAGCTAATGGATGTTGTTTCACGGCCGGTATCCTCGACTTCGTCTTCTTTGGACGAGGAAGGGGAGAAGGAAGCGGCCGAGGCGATTGAGAAGGTTAGGGAGCTATTCTTCGAGGATGGGTCGGAGGTTGGAGGAGGCCATTGTTTGCCATCCGGGAAGCTCGTTGGTGGCCGTCATAGTGCAGGCTTTGGCGCACAGGTTATGTTTGGGTAATTGAGGAGGACTATGGCCTTGAAGGCATTGTCGTGCTTCGTGACATTCTCAAGATTTTTAGAGACCAGTTTGTTGAGCAATTTCTTATTTCCTGATATTGAAGAACAAAGGTGGGAGAAAGGTTTTGATTTGTTTGATAAATTGTTAGTCTCTTTCATTTAAGTTTTCTGTGTGAGAGTACCTTTCTCCTTCCTAAAAAAAAATGTTAGTGATTTTTTTCTACATGAATTATGGGTTGAATTGTGCATTCACGAGCCAGTTTTCATACGATTAGAGTTCGTCTGGTTGCATGTTGAGTTTAAAATCTCCCATAAATTCTAACTGCAACCATGGAGAGGTGATGACCAATGATAATTATGAAAGAAGAGAAACCGACAAATGATCTTTTTTCTTTTTTTTGGAAAAGACTATCGATGTGAGCTTCAAGATTCATTGTATTCAGCCGCTTGCGTCGTCTTTGATTCCTTTTTCTATTCGTTCAGCTTAATCTTGTTATTGCCGCCACTCTTCATGATAGGATCCAACGGAGGGCTAGAGTGACGGTGGCGGCTTGGAGGAATGTCCGGTCGTCCATTGGGGAATTCAAATGGTGGTATCTGCGGCGACGGGGAGTTTGAAGGAGGTGGAAGGGAATCAGAGATGGCACGGCAACATACAGGGTAAGATATGTGACGGGAGGTTATGGAGTGGTAATTTTGATGAGGGCAAAGACTTTTAGATGGTATAATAGTAAATAGTGAAGTTTGGGTGTTAGATAAGTAAATAGAGTAGTTTTAAGTGTTAGGTATGTAAAAACCCAAATTTAAATATAGTAAAGTTGTTTTAAGAAGAAGTAAAAAAGCTGTACCAAACAAAACCTTAATCCTATTATTGACTATTAACTTTCCATATGTGAATACTTTATTTTTTTAATTCCTAAAAAAAAAAAATCAAACATTTGCTTTGAAATAGTCCTCTACTCTTTAATTGTGAGAATAGAAGGATTATTATACCTCCTAATATATAATTGATTTTTCAACTAGGTTTAGCCAGATGATTTATTTCCTTTTGAATTTTTCACTTTAAAAAAATTCTAATAATTTTTTTGTCAAAAGTTAAAACATATATGTCTTCTACTCTACAAACATAAATTTTGTATCACATATTATATATATATACACGTCATCACAAATTTATCTTGATCGGGCACAAATCTCGAGGCAAAAAACTAATTAGAAACTACAAAGATTCAAATTCAGAAGCATCTAAGTTCCGATTTCAGAGAGCTTACAGTCAAACTGAGCGTTTTGGAAATACAAACCCAACGACACAAAATTCAACCCAATCTGAGGCCAAATGGGTCCAAATCAAGGACCCGAAGCGCTATTGGAAGGTTCAAACCACAATCTGAGTTACCAAACTGTCTTCGATTTTAACGAGCTTATACTCGAGTCGAGCGGCTCGGCGAGATGAATCCAACGAGCCCAAGATCACCAAATTTCGACATCATTAGGGCCTCCAAATGTCCAACGAACGGTGCACGATCGAAGGGTTCAATATCGGCCGTCCATTCAAATCACTCCCTATTCGCCCCTGATATGAGAAGAAGAGGAGAAAGGGGAAAAGGAGAATCCTCTCCTCCTCGACCACTGCCAGAGCTCTTCCTGTCGCCTGAATACGCCGGAACTCTGCTGGATTTTTGGGAAACGTCGAAATTTTGCAAAACTTTGTAAACTCTCTTGAAGAAACGAATTGTAATATGATTGCCCCGACTTGTGGGACGAATCAGCCATTTGTAATTTGCAAAACACTAGTGGAATTTTTCAACTGGGCGAGGCCCCGTGGTTTTTTTCCCTTTTTGGGTTTTTCACATAAAAATTCTGGTGTTCATATTCTCTTTTCTGCTTGTATGCTGAATACTCGTACAACGCTTGGACGTGAATTTATAAACTCTACCGCCGTGTATATTCTAGCACGCAACATATATATATATATATATATATATATATATATATATATATATATATATATATATATATATATATATATATATATTATCGCTTGTCATTTCAAATAATCTATTTATTTAGTAGTCTAAAATAAATTTAGTGTTGTTATATGAAATTACAAATGCAGTTATTATTCGTTTTTTTAATTCTAAATTACCATTCAGTGTTCAATCTATTTTCTTGCTTTGAACTCCAAATGAGTATCATAAAGCGGCGGCCTTCCGATGACCCGGTTAGAAAAATAGAGGTTTTAGATTTGACTTATGTTTGGAAAGGTAGAGGCAGACCTAAAAAGACTTATGTTACTGGCTGCACGCGGCACGCCGCGTGAGCGGGGGTGGCTGGCCGGAGCGTTTTTTTTTTTTTTATTTAACCAGAGGTTTAAGACCGCCGGTAAGCCGCCGGAATTTATTTTCCGACACCGTTTTTTTCCGGAGGAATTCTAACTGCCGGAAAACCGCCGCTAAATTACAAAACCGCCGGAAAAGACTCAATTTCCGCCTGAAAAGGTCACCGAAAATGGGTGATTTTTCTGTAGTGGAAGGCTTAGCGGCAGGTTAATGGAAATGAGCGGTGGAAAAGCGTGTTCAAGAGGTAGAGATCCATGGGGATCCCTCCGACTATGCTAAGCAAAGGACACAGGGAGCGGCTGCTAGAGAGTAAAAACCATATGTACTAGGCGAAGTTCTTTTAATGTATAAATTCAATCTGTTAACTTTTTCGACATGAGAAATTTTATTCCCTATTATTATAACCTTCTAACTGTTTTATTTTTTAGTTGCTCAATCATAGCATATTAATGTCAAGTGACGTTATTACATAACATAATAATAATCATATTAAATGTTAATATTAAAAATAATTATGATATATTAGTAAGAAATATTATGCATTTAAAACAACAAATTTATTTCTAATAATGTGTTACAATATACCAAAAAATACGATAGCTATACAACCAAGCTAGCTATATAATATTAACAATGGCATAGAAGGGACGAAAATCGCTCTACGGCTGTCAAAACATTTCTTTCCTTGAGTGGTATGTTAACAAATTATTTCAAGAGATAGGACACCTATGCTAGGATGGCTACAACATTTATAAATGTGGTTGCGATTTGTGAAGCTCTTGTAGGGAAAGAAATGTTTTGACAGCAGTAGAGCGATTTTCGTCCCTTGGCTCAGTTGGAAATTTTGCTCGTCTCAAGATAAGTTATGTTTTGCCTATTTCAGATTTCAATAATTTTGTGTTTTTGATATTTTTTTGATGAAATTTATATTTTCATTACCGAAAATAAGGATAACTTTATTTTGATAAAACTTTTACCGTATAACTTTATTTTGATAAATTTTAGAATAACATGACTTATGACAATTATTCTTAAATCTAAGGTAATAAATTTCAACTCATTTAATATTTTTGATAAACAAAACTATCAATTTCAATACTCTTATTAAAAGTATGGATGGACTATATAATGTGAGTTAATTACAAGCATTTTAACGGTTGTAAGCCTTACTTCAAAACGATTAATTGGGCTGGCACAAACCATCAAGCCCATCAATGAATCAAGACCTTTGGATGGTTTCTAAATAGAACTATAAGCGTCATAGTCTCATACTAACTAATTAAACAATAGTATTAGCTTAAGTGAAGTGACATCCTCATAGTTCATTCTTCTCTCACTAGGAGAAGGTGGAAAGCATTGACTAGACTGACAACATGCAAAAAAGAAAAAAAAAAAAAGAGTTTTTAGCTTGCTGGGAAATGACATTGGCATAGTCAACAACATCTATGGGGACAAAGCAGTTTGCAATGAAATTTGTCGGGTGAAGGAATCGATTGGACCAACAACAAGTGAAGAAGAAGAGGAGTTCTCGATGAAGCTCATTACGTTTAAGCATTTATGGCATTTACTATATGTGAAGGAGGAGGAATTCGTAATGGAGTTTGTGAGAGGAAGGCATCAATATTGGGATTGGTGGCATGTAAAGGAGAAGAGCAGTTTGCAATAGTGCTTGTTGGCAAAAAACAATGGGGCCTTAGACATGGAAGGGGAAGATAGGCACGTGAAGGGAGTTTGGTGGGCCAAGCAATGACAAGATTGGCTGCATGTGTGAGGGTAGGTATTGATAGGAGTATCAAAAACTCCTCTGGCTAGAATGATAAATAGTTCAAACAAACTTGAATATGTTAGAATTTGAACTTGTTTGAATTAGTTCAAGGGACTTCAACTTTATTAAAAAGTTTGTGAAATTAATAGTTTATTGTTTGCTTAAGAGATTTTATCTAAAAAGAATTTGTAGGTATATTTTTCTAACAAAATATACAATAGATATATTTGCCTAATTACGTACATCCCCATGCATATATGAAAAAAATTTCCCAAACCAAATTGAAACGAAACAAGGCCTTCAATGACTGTCAAATTCTAGCTACTTACTATAGAGAGATGTAATAAGAAGCAGAAACAGATTGAAGCAGAGAAGAAAGTAAAATATAAAGTGATCATTATAGGAAGTTGTAATGTAGATTAGTAAGTTCTGAAAGAAATATATTATCATAGTAGAGTGGAGCTGGAGAGTGTAGTAGTATGTTGAAGTCCTGAAGAAGTTGATTCAACAAAACTATATATGTTGCTTGAGTGGCTAATGATCTATATTAAGCTTTAGTTAAGAAGAAAGCCACAATAGATTGCTTCTTTAATGCTGATAAATGATGACAGAGCCAAGGAATGCATAAACACCTGAGGTTGATTTGCAATCTATCAGATCTCTAGCCCGAATAAATCAAAAAATGAGAATGACTGTGCTTATGTAGTTTGATTCAAATGAAGTGCTTAGGCAGTGGTAGTGGACTGTAACGCCAAGAATGGAGAGATGTGGGCAGGATTTTGCAGCTCGAACCTGCATTATGAATATGTTATGAGAGAAAGGATGGTAGATTATTATCTGTTAGTAAGATATCATCAACATATATGAGCGAATAAATGATAATTTGCTGATATAAATAAAGCAAAAGTGAGAGTTTTGCAGTGATCGTGTAGAAGCTAGCCTAGCGAGTTGAGATAATCAAAGAAGGTAGTGAACCACTATCTTAGATACCTTTTGAGATCAAAGATAACTTTATTTAGGTGGAAATCATAACGAGGATATTTAAAATCCTTAAAGTGCTCTATTTAACTCATTTGCTGATTTGAAAAAAGCAAAAGTGAGGATTCTGCAACGTTCGTGCAAAAGTTTAGCGAGAGTAGATCATCAGAAAAGGTAGCAAACCACTATCTTAGATATTATTTGAGATTATAGATATCTATGTTTAGGCTGCAAACGTAATGAGGATATTCAGAATCCTTAAACCATTTGGTTAACTCATATCGACTCTGTCTAATTGTCGATAGAGGATCAGATTCTTCATAGATTTTATGTCTTTATTGATGAATTTTCTTGGTTATAGGCATTGAATGTCTAATATGAATGTATAAAATCAAATATCTCGATCGATGCTGCAAGTGTATATTTGTTCATTAGTTAAAATTTTGTCGACCCCCATCCTATCAAGGAAAATGATTGGGCTTGAACTTAAGTTCATTTCTTGACCTGCGCAACATCCTCAGATGTCATCTATGTGGATACAATACGCTCGGCGGGGCTCATGTAGATATTTGGGGCATTTTTGCAATTATCTGTTGAACATTGTCGACTCTGATTAATTGTTGATAGATGATCGGGTTTGTTGCTGACCTTGTGCATTTCCTAGTTGATTTTTCTTGTTGTTGACCTTAAAGGCCTAGTATGAATGTATTAAAACAAATATTTCGGTCGACGGCGTGATTGAATATTTGTCCAATGATTTGAATCATGTCAACTTTTATTCATTTGCATAGGAGGATTGGACTTGAACTTAAGTTTATTTCTTGGCATACGCAGCATCCTCAGACATCACGTGTGTGCATGCATCACGCTCGTCGGGGTCAATGCTGGTGTACATTCTTATATGTATACGGGTTAATGTACTTGCATATATTATTTCATATTTGTATGTATACATGCTGCAGTGCACGTGTGAGGGCATTTTAAAATATTTGGTGTTGATTAAATGTGTGAATGGTAAGTATTTATGTGTGCACAACGCTCTATGTAGAAGCTTGTAAGTGTCTTTTATCCGCTTAGATAAATGTTGCGGATCCAGTGGTGTGGCGTAGCAGTTTGTGGACGTCTTTTGTTCGCTTATACGAATGTTGCAAATCTGGTGGCGTGGCGGTGCACTATGGTTATTTGCTGATATGTTGTGTATTGGAATTGGTAGACGCCTTTTGTTCTCCTATATACATGTTGTGGATCTGCTGGCGTAGCATTGCTCAATGGTAATTTGCTCATTGCTTTATACAGGTAGAATGTTAATTTGTGCACTAACAAGTCTCTTGCGGCGGATCGTAAGAACTTGCATTTATTCAAGGTCTTCTATATTTTCTCGTGTATAGCACTTTGTGTACATGATGGGTCTCCTATGAGGATTTGTAGGAGCAAGTATGCCTATTATTATTATCATTTCATCATGTTAATGAAATAATATGATTCAGTGCTCAAATTAGTGCATTTTTCTTGAAGCCCGTGAATTTTCATCTTGGGAAACGTGCCGATTTTCTCGCGCAGACTTTGTTGAGCAAAGTTATAGTCTATTTTAGGTGTTGCCGGCATTCCGAATACAACGGTAAAGTTCGTTGTCATCGGACGTCATTTGGACAACGTCGCGCATCAGTTTTCTCGATTTATGTGTCATTGACTCAAGATGCTTGCTGATTTCGATGGACGATCTTAATTGAACAAATTAATGGTTATTCTTGGGTATTAATGATGTTCCATATGCAACGGAGAAATCCATTTTGTGATTGTACATTGTTTGGGTGAAGTAGCGCGTTAATTTTGGGTGTCGGTTGTCCCTTTGGAATGATCTTGTCTGATTTGACTGCGAGGAGTCCCCTCTTAGGCAAATTTGACGTCCTGATTACAACGACGTAGTTCTTTTGGTAATCAGAAGTCATTTAACCCTTCAAGTGACACTCCATGCAAACACACGCATTGCTTAAATCGCCATTCTCACCTTTTTACGTGTTTGACACATGTTTTTGCACGTAAGGGTGTTGATACGAACGCACATAACTCATAAACGGTTTGTTGCAACAAGGCTAGCATTCCAGTGCAGTCATTATGGCGAAATGAGTTTTTCTAATGCTATCTTATATGGAATTTGATTTTAGTGATAATATTGCTGTTATCATTTCAGCATGGTTGTAGGGAGGTTGGCTCAAAAATTGTATACAAGGAAAAGGAGTTGGCTGCAATTAAAATCCACAAACATTTCAAAGTTACTGGGCAAAAAATAAATACACAGGTCTAAGGGTGTCAGTTCTCGTCCTTCAAACTAGTTTGAGGGTTATGGCCGCGTGATATGACGACAATCTTTTAAGGAAGCTTCAGCCCAAGAGTATTTGGTACCTTATTGTGTTAGATTCGCATGCAACTACGCAAACCAGGATAAGGAATCATGCTCAAGAGCAGGAGCGGAATCAACTTTAGTTCTTAGGAGGGGAAAATGGCAAACTTATTAAAAAATATAAATATATATAAAGATGCAAAAATAATTTATTTTGCACATAATTTTTTCACAGACTCTTTTGTTAGTGTTGTTGAGACAGCTTCCCCCACTACCAGCTGCTCCACGCTCAGCATACAGGAAATGTCCCCACGACATTCTGAAATAACAGGGTTAATACAGTCATTTACATATATGCAACTTTAGCTATATAATCAATTGTATTTCACAGAAGCTAATCAATGAGAATCATGAGATTTACTGTTCACCTTCGTCTTCCTCTATTCCGTCGTTGAGTAGCCTGCTTCTTCATGGTATCAGAGCCGCTTGCCTAACGGCTTATCCTCGTGTGAGATTGACAATGGGAGACTCATCGGCATCCGCACCGAACACACCACCTCCTGCGGGATTGACGTCCGACGTCACGACCACCTCCATTGATGTAGTTATTCCTCCCACCCTCAAATTTCTTCTTGCAAACATCAAGAATGTGATCAACGTTCATCTATTACCCGACAATTACCCCACCTAGTGGACGGCCATCTACAAGTTGTTTGCCGCAAATCACTTCTCCGGCTACCTAGACGGGAATATTCTCTGCCCACCAAAACATCTTCTTACCACTAATGGACAGCTCACTCTCAACCCCCAGTTTTCTTTATGGTTGATCATCGATCAAAATCTGTCCGTGGCTTTGTTTTCTACCATTTCCCCGTCCATCTTACCTTACATTCTCAACTTAGACACTTCGGCCTCTATCTGGCGAACCTTAGAACAACGATTCTACTCTACGAATCGCTCCCGAGTCATACAGCTAAAAAACGAGCTACATTCTCTATCAATGCAGAACAAGTCCATAACGGACTACTTAGCTTCTATCAAAAGCATCGTCGACAACATTCGAGCGGCTGGAGGGACCATTGACAATGAAGATGTTCTACATTATATCATCAATGGCTTACCGCCGTCATACCAGTCGTTCAAGACAACTATCCGGAGCTCCCTTCAACCCATCAGCTTGGACGATCTTTATTCTCTCCTTCGCAGTGAGGAGGTTCATCAATCAACTGATGTTATCCGAGATCTCTTTTTTTCCACTGTCTCTTCTACAGATGCACCTACTGCTCTGTTTTCCAACCGTGGACGCGGCTGATCTCGCTTTTCGTCTAACCATGGACGCGGCTGATCTTTTTCCACCAATGCTAATCGGACCACCACGCGTTCACCTAGATTTGAAGGAGATTGTCAAATCTGTGGAAAACGCGGTCACTCTGCAGTAAATTGTTGGCATAGAGGAAATTTCAACTACACAGCTCCAGCTTCTAACTCCAATGTGGCTCTTCTAACAGATTCTGAATCTTCACCATGGTACTTGGACAGTGGGGCATCAGCTCACCTCACACCCGACTCTGCTCCCATACACCAATCCACGTCCTACTCCGGCAGAGATCAAGTATTTGTGGGAAACGGACAGTCTCTACCCATTCGGCATGTAGGCAATGGTCTTCTTCCAACTCCCACGCGTAAGCTCCACCTCAAAAATCTTTACCATGTTCCTAATCTTACTCATAAACTCATATCTATTTCTAAATTAACTAATGATAACAACTGCTCCATCAAATTTAATAAATTTGGTTATTCTGTTTAGGATTTGATGACCAAGCAACTTCTACACCACGGACGTTGTCGTAATGGTCTCTATCCTATCCCCTCCCAGCCTTCCATAGTCGCAGCGTCTACAACTCTGTCGTCCAACTGTTCTGCCATCTCCTGGCATCGTCGTCTGGGACATCCCAATCCACGAATCATGGCTGCTATCTCCAAGCGTTTTCCTTCCTTATGCATTCCTCCTTTAAGTTCTCTCTGTAATGCATGTGCTCTTTCAAAGAGTCACAGATTACCTTTTATCTCTTCTGCTAATGTATCCTCTTCACCTCTAGACTTACTTCATGTTGATGTTTGGGGTCCTTCCCCGGTTATCTCTCTTGATGGTTTGCATTATTTCTTACTTATTGTTGATGATTGTACTAAGTTTACTTGAACTTATATGCTCAAACAAAAATCTGATGTTCCTCATTGTTTAATCAATTTCATCAAAAACATTGAAAAAAAACTAAAACTCACTGTTAGAACCATCCGCAGTGATGGCGGACGTGAATTCAATAACAAATTTATACAAGCATTCACTCTACATAAAGGCATTACCCACCAGTTTTCATGTCCCTACACACCACAACAGAATGGAGTTTGTGAACGCAAGAATCGCCACCTCTTAGAGATAACCCGTTCTCTTCTTCTTGAAGCAAATTTGCCTCCTGAATTTTGGTCTGCCGCGACTCTCACTGCTACCTATCTCATTAATCTTCTCCCATCCAACAATACATCTAACACATCTCCTTATCAACTGCTCTATAATCAGCCCCCTGATTACATAATTCTTCGCTAATTTGGCTGTCGTTGCTTCCCCTGGATTCGCTATTCGACTCCTCAAAAACTGGCACCCAGATCCGTTCCCTGCATCTTTCTTGGCTACACCACAAGCTATAAAGGATATAAGTGCTATGATCCCTCCACCAATAAACTTCTTATATCTCGCCATGTTACATTTGATGAATCATTCTTCCCGTCTCTTCCCAACCTCAACGTTCAACCTTCTAGTTCATCGTCTGATCTCACCATTCCCTATCTCCCTCCCTCTCCACCTAATGCAACTCAACAACCTTCCCCTACACAAAGTCAATCCCTTCTTTCTCCATCCACGCCTTCTACTCAACCTATTGTTACATCATCTCCCAACACCACTTCATCCTCCCACACCCACACTACATCTAATTCTTCTTCTCGTTCACTTTCTACTCATCCAGAACCTCCACCTCATCACCCCATGATCACCCGACTTCAGACAAGAATGCTCAAACCTCGCATTCTACTTGATCTAGCTCATACTGTCCAACCCACACCTACCTGCTTCTCTTTGGCAAACAAGGATTTGCATTGGCGTCAAGCAATGTCGGTAGAATTTTGTGCTCTTCAAGCTTAGGGCACCTGGTCCTTGGTGCCCTTACCATCCGACCATCAACCCATTGGATGCAAGTGGATCTACAAACTAAAACACAATGCCGATGGGACAATTGCTCGGCATAAGGCTCGGTTGGTAGCTCAGGGTTTCAAACAAGCTTATGGAATTGATTACTTTGAAACTTTCAGTCCAGTTGTCAAGCACACTACCATTCGATTATTTCTTCTTGTAGCTCTTCATTACAACTGGACTATACATCAACTTGATGTAATAAATGCTTTTCTTCATGGCTCATTAAGTGAAACCATTTATATGACTCAACCTCCGGGTTTTGAAGATCCAAATTTTCCGCATCATGTGTGCCTTTTTCGCAAAGCCATCTATGACCTAAAACAAGCACCAAGACTCTGGTTTGCAACTTTGTCCAACTATCTCCTCACACAGCAGTTCATTGTCAGCTTAGCAGACCCCTCGTTCTTCTATCGTCATCAGAACGATATTCATATATATATACTTTTCTATGTCGACAACATACTAATCACTGGCAGTGATTCGGAATGCATCTCTACCGTAATTACTAAGCTTGCTCAGCGCTTTCACACACGAACTCTTGGACCACTGTCCAAGTTTCTCGGCACCGAATTTCTTCGAACAGCTGACGGATACCATCTAACTCAGAAATCTTACATTTCAGAGCTCCTTCACGCAGCCTCTATGTCCAATTGTAAGCCTCTACAAACTCCTCTACCATCCAAATATCCCTCCGATCGTCATCTCCAGCTACCATTCCTCAACCTGAATTATTTCGTCAGCTGGTTGGATCTCTTCAATATATTACCTCCACTCGCCCAGACATTGCATTTGCCGTCAATAAGCTTTGTCAACATATGCATAATCCCCTGCTCGTTCATTTCCAGCTCCTGAAACGGGTATTGCGGTATCTTCACGGGACTATCAATCATACATTCTTTCTCCCCAAAACTGAGTTAACTCTTTCAGCTTATTCCGACTCCGACTGGGCTGGTGATCAACTCGATCGCAAATCGACTATAGGATACTGTCTTCTCCTTGGCACTGCCTTGCTTGCCTTGTCTGTTAAAAAACAAACCACCGTCGCCAGATCGTCTTCTGAGGCTGAATACCGGTCCATGGCCGCCGCAGCCACTGATATCATCTGGACTCGCCGTCTCTGTGAAGACTTTCTTCTTTCTCAGAAGCCAACCAAGCTCTTCTGCGACAATGTTTCAGCCATGTCTATTGCTTGCAATCCCATTTTTCATGCCAGGACCAAACATATTGAGATCGACCATCATTTTATTCGGGAATGTATTCAAGCAAACCACATTGCGGTTCACCATGTCTCCACTGTTGATCAGCTAGCTGATGTCTTCACAAAGCCTCTTTCGTCTACTAGACTGCTCCAGCTTCGCAACAAGCTTCTGGTCGTCCCTCCCATCAGCTTGAGGGACGGTGTTGAGACAGCTTCCCCCACTACCAGCTGCTCCACGCTCAGCATACAGGAAATGTCCCCACGACATTCTGACATCCGATAGCTTAGTATAACTACAGGGTTAATACAGTCATTTACATATATGCAACTTTAGCTATATAATCAATTGTATTTCACAGAAGCTAATCAATGAGAATCATGAGATTTACTGTTCACCTTCGTCTTCCTCTGTTCCGTCGTCGAGTAGCCTGCTTCTTCAAGTGTTAGAAAAATTCATTATAATCAGATGAAAATAACGGGAGGCCAAGAGGCTTTCGGATTTTTGGAGAGGCAAATTGCGTGAAAAAAAGGTCAGCTGGGGGCAAAAAATAAAATTCAGATGGAGAGGTGAGAGGCATATTACAAATAGCCCTTACTATACTTAAAGTTTTATTTTTTTTCAAGGTGGGCCGCAATTCTGCCCTTTCTCAAGAGCTTCTCAATACCAAAAACAACGTTGATTACGCTACACGAAAAACATCATAAATTGGACCATGCGTAAGCTCCTCTGGCCTTAAACAGAACTTATACACGAAAATTTAAGTCAGCACAGATTGTGGGTTTTATTGTAATTTTTTTAATACATTGATCATATATGTATGAAAGTTCTCTTATGTGTAAATTAGTTATTGTCTATTGAAATAATGTATTACATCATAAATAATTGATAATTGAATCTAATAATTTAGTGATGTATTGTCATTTTCAAAATAGAAAGCATAATTAATTAATTGTCACACATTTAACTCGTAACTTCTATTGCTGCATGTGTAATATTAAATTGTTAGCGCTTATAATTGTTTAATGTTGTTTGTTAAGTGACAAACGTGTGGGAATCTCATACTAAACAATATTCTTAAACATCCAAAAGTCTAAACAAACTAATGTTATCGAAGTTCATTGGTACTTTCTTAATTACTTTCTTAATTATTTCTTAAAAATGTTAATCACGTGCATAAATGGACACTTTATATGCATTTGAGGGTTGATTTTCTTACTGATTTATTTCATGAAATTGTATGCTATTTTATTTTATTTTGTTCTAAAATATGGGGTCAACTTTCTAACCACTTCTTAAAGTAATTTTTTAGTATTAAAAATTTTAATTTTTGTACTAAAAAATAACTTTAAAAAGCAATAAGAAAGCCATCCCGAACAAGCCTAAGAGTCAAATTTTCCTACGTTGTGGCATTTAGGGCTGCAAACGAACCGAGCCGAGCCGAGTATGTGAGTGTTCATGTTTGTGTTCATTTAATATCAGCTTGTTCAAGTTTGGTTCATGTTTGTTTGAGTTTTAGCATTTGTGTTCATGTTTGGTTCATTTAAATTAAGGAGTGTTCATGTTCGGTTCATGTTCAGTTCATGTTCGTTCGTTTAGTGTTTATCGAGCTTGTTCGCGAACATATTTAACTAATTTTTTTAACTATCAAACAAACACGTTCATGAACATATCTATGAACAAACACATTTATAATAAAAGCAATTGTGTATATAACAAATGTAATGATTATTTATATTTATTAATTCTATAGTCAAATATTAATTATTTTCATTGAGCTTATTCGCGAGTTCAAAACCGAACATGAATCGAGCTTCTTATCGAGCTTAATGTCGAGCTTGTTCACGAACTTCAAATGATGTTGTTTGCAAACATAAATGAGCCGAACACATTAGTGTTCAAGTTTGTTTATTTAAGAATCGAGTATTTAAAATATTGTTCAAGTTTGTTTGTTTAGTTAATTAAACGATCTCAAACGAGCTTTAATCGAACCGAACAACGAGTAGCTCGTCGAATGTTTGGTTCACTTGCAGCCCTAATGGCATTGGAAGGTCATTAAAAAATATTGATGAGAGCTAAAGTCATAAAAACTATCTTATTTTAATAGGATAATACTTCATGTTTATTTTGTGTTTATTGCTTGGATCTACCATCAATTATTGTCGTGGAGAATAAACAATTAATTTTGGTCTGCATCTAATGAAAAATATCTGACCTTTTATTTCTTAAATTTTGGCCTTTCCATCACTCCATCTTGCCCTTGCTATTATAAATTGTTCACACCATCAATACATTTAGCCATAAAAATTAGCTTCTCTAACCATCTCTTCCCTTCTAAGTAGAGTGACTTTAATGGAGGCTCTTCCAGTACCTCTGACAACTTCTCGCCAATCTGCAGATTTTCACCCAACTGTTTGGGGAGATTATTTCATCAACTATTCACCATTACAATCAAATACCAGTCTGGTAATTAGTAGTATATATCCTCTTCAAAGGAGGATATGTTATTCTCTTCAAAAAAAGTTCTCTTCAGTTTTTATAAATTTATTTCTATTGTAGTTAAGGGGTAATTTGAAATTATTTTCATGTTTTTATTTTTTATTAAATATTTTAATTTATGCAATAGTAGCAATAGAGCATCAATGGCTGGTGGAGGAGAGATTATTCTGTGTGGTGTCCGAACGCGTCCGGAGGTCAATCTGAACGCGTCACGTCAACGTGACGCTTCTAAATTGGCGAGTCCGGACACCGGACATAATATTTTTTCCTGATGGAGAGATAATAACAACGGTTAGTTGTCTTTGGATATTTAGGTAGAAATAATTTTGAGAAATTTCTTCACCTCTTAAAAGGAGTTATTCTAATTTTAATAATATTTTGAAAACGATTAGGAAATAGTAATTAACTAAATTTATAAATAGTTTTGGTTGACTTTATTTCGATTCTTCCAACTTCTTATAGACTAACTAATCTTCTAGCTATGACTATCATTTCAAGTCATACTAACTATTTTCGAGCAAAATAATATAGGCAGAGCAAAAAGAGAAGAATGAAGAGCTCAGAGCAGAGATGAAGAAAATTCTTATAAATGCTACTGACCCATTAAAATCACTTGAACTGATTGATTCAATTCAACGGCTTGGAGTGGCATATCATTTTGAGAAGGAAATCAATGACATATTATGTAGAGTTCAGAAGATCAACATCATTGATGATGATCTATATGCAGTTGCACTTCATTTTCGACTATTACGACAACAAAGATATAGCATAAGTTCTGGTACGTACATAACATCATAACGTCTATAAACTCAAAAGGTACAATTAAAGTAAACATAAATCATTTATCTTTAAACATATTGCAGATGTATTCAATAGGTTTTTAGATGATAAAGGAGATTTCATGGCTTGCTTATGCTACAATGTTAAAGCTTTACTAAGCTTATATGAATCTGCTTATCTTGGGTTTCCTGATGAAGAAATACTAGAGAAAGCTAAAAATTTTTCAAGGGTTCACTTGAAGTCATTGATCTGCAAGATGGACCCATCTTCCGCTTTGATGGTGACAAGTGCTTTGGAATTGCCATTGGTTAGAACACCTGATCGGCTCAAGGCTAGAAATTACATAGAAATTTATGACAAATACAAATTGTGCAATCAAAAGCTACTTGATTTTGCTAAATTTGATTTCAATATATTACAAGCTACTTATCAAGATGAGCTTCGAATCATATCAGAGTAAGTTTATATTCTTCTTCTTTTTTGTTACATTTTTAACTTATATATATCCGTTATAAATTTTTAATTCATGTGGTTTCAGGTGGTGGAAAGAGTTAGGCTTGTTCAAAGACTTACCTTTTGTACGTGATCGAATAGTAGAATCCTACTTCTGGATGCTTACAACTTACTATGAACACTGCTATTCACATGCTAGAGTTATTATGACAAAGCTGATGGCCCTTGCTGTGACAACAGATGATATTTATGATATTTATGGGACACTAGAAGAGCTCGAGTTATTCACCAATGCAATAGAAAGGTAAAGAGAAATTAAAAAACAAACCAACATCATAATCTACTAATTAATTTGCCACATTTCTAAGCTAAAAATATTGATTTAATAAATAATTACAGCTGGGATCTTGAAAAAGTAAGAACATTGCCAGAATATATGCAACGATGCTTCCTTGCGATTTACAATACCTTCAAGGAAATCGAGGATGAGTTAGCTCATGAGCACAATTCTTTTCGAGTTCATTACGTTAGAGATGAGGTAATAAATTAATTGTGGTTATATATCCATATATCATTGAAAGTACATATGTTTCAATATTTAATATTTTAAAATTAGTTTTTGTTTCTAGTTTGATTATATAATTAAACCAATAAGATTAACATCATTATTCAATAATCTATATCTTGTTGCCTTTGTTTTGATTATTCATTTGAATTCCAGTTGAAGCGAATGGCTCATGCGTACCTTCAAGAAACCAAATGGGCGAGCGAGTGCTATATTCCTAAGCTTGAGGAATATGTTAAAGTAACATTTATTACTTCTGGGTGCATATTTATCACGTGTGCTTCATATGTTGGAATGAAGGAATTTATTTCAAAGGATATTTTTGACTGGGTTATCAGCCCTCCTGAGATCATCAAATCTTTTTGTGCAATTGGGAGGCTTATGAATGATATTGGTTCATATCAAGTAAGTTTAATGGATTTGATATTAAGGATATATTTTATCTTTTATAGTTGGAAATTTTGTTTTGAAAAATGATAAACTTATGAGACATATTGATTGATACCATTTGTGAGATTTTAAAAATGTATAGCTAAAAGGAATTTTGTCAAAAAAATTTTAAAAAAATTCATTAAATTTTCATGTTGATCATATATTGTATTCATCAGTAATTTTATTGTATTTGATCTTTCAGAATGAACAAAAAAGGAATCATCTTGCTTCATCAGTTCAATGTTATATCAAAGAGTATGGTTGCTCGGAGATGGAAGCTTGCAAGAAGCTCAAGGAGATGGTGGAAGAACATTGCATGATTATAAATAGAGAATTTGTGTCAACAAAGAATATCCCATTGCCATTAATTAGGCCAATCTTAAACTTGTCACGCATCTATGATTTTTTCTACAAGGACACACGTGACATATATACCGACTCATCAGAGTTCATGAAGAAAAGTATCTTTGAAGTGCTCGTTGATCCGATTTTGATTTATAGGAACGATTGAAACTTTTCTTACATAATGGGAAATCTGTGTGACTACCTACAAATAATATTTCAAGTGCATTGTTGGAATCGTGCGTGTTTCTCTAAACTGCTTGAATGCTTTTTTGTATTAGTCTTTTACTTCATCATTGTCAAATTAAATGTGATTTTTAAGTTTTAATAAAGAATATGTATGATTTCTGAGGATAATTTGAGCTAAAACTTCCTCAAAAGCATATTTAAATTAAAGGTTTAGAAGACAACATATAAAACTTGCAAGATTTTCCTTTATCTCATTATATTGATTATAGTTGTGTGCTATCATCTAAGAAAAAAGATTCTTTGATGATCATATTTAACTGTTTGATTATCCTCATATAAAAGTGTTCCAAATAGATCAGTTACACTGAGCATAAAATAGTATGTGGATATATACTCTGGTTAAGCATTAAGACCATTTAATATTCCCTTTGACTTGCCCATCACTTCGAAAAGAAAATCAACTACTTATATTGTAAAGTTCATATACTCAACAATGATGATAATGATATGTACACAAGTGTGCTTCATTTTTAATCATTAAGATAATGGATTGTTAGAAGAATTGTGCTTAATTTGGAAGTGTCATCCTAGAATTATCATGAATCATAAAATAACTCTAAAATTAATCAAGCACCACAATTATAAAACTTGGTTCAAATGCACTAATTTTTAGCCCTATTATCATCACAAAAGCATAAACTTATGCGTAAGGGCTAACCACTTATTTTTATCTCAATATATTTTTCAATAATATATATTATATTAAACCTAAAACCTCATATCTCTAAATAATCTCCTCTTCAAGTCAGAGCACTCCACCATTCACCTCAACCATTATCCTCCCTCGAATATTAAAAGAAGTTTATTAAATATCTTGCGCAAAGAGTAAACTACTTGAAGGTTTGCAAGAGTCATTCGCTTTTTAACATTGCTTTACCATAGTATATGTTGGCCATAACTAATGGGAGCCATAAAATGTCACACTCCATCAATATGTTGACAGAGAGCAAACTAAAATGTCGAATTTTAGAAATTATAAATGATTCAGATCTCATCAAAAGATTTATGTATAATAATCCATTATAATTATTTTTTCATCATATCAACTCATATACATGATTGACTGGATTATATAAGAGTATTTCTAGAATAGAAATGCACCTACAACCTGAGCCTTTAATCTTATCAACTTTTTTTCTACTTAGATAGGCTTTACCTTTTCTTGAAATGGCGTGTAAATACATATGGTGAGCAAACCACTTGCCCAGTAGGCTACATGAAACCTATTAAATAATTAAATATTCATAATTAAAATAAATTGTATAAGAAATAAATATGAAGTTTTATAGTTCAACTAAAGTGACATGAAAATATTTATGAAATGTTCTATCAATAATGTGATTTTAATATAACACTTAACATTAACAATGGTTAAATGACAATACCATGAATTTATCAAGGCAACAACAAAATTATTTCTTGAACCTATATGTGGCAACAAAATGAGCTTCATTTAAACTTGAGCATGACAACATAATGAAATATATGACATGTATACATATTATGTAAAACATGATTCATATGCTCATGTCCCAGAGCCTCCTTATACCTCCATTTGTTTAACTGACATTTGTATAAGACATATGGAGGAATTTCATATAGCCCAATTCTCTTGTAACCCTACTTTCACTTGTATTTCCACTTGTTCATCTCACAATTGTTCAAGAATGAAGGAGCAATTACATGTCTGCATAGACCCTTATAACTCCAATTGTATTAAAAAAATATGAAACAACTATCACTTTATTGCCTCCTTTCTCCCCTCACATCCTCCAACACATGAATATGCCATGTCCACTTTATCACATGGACATAGAAACATCAGTATATTCAACATGTATGCATGACATTTAACATAATTCATGAATACATGAAAGTAACACGTGTACAATAGTTTTAGTGATATGAACGGGGTGAAACTTGTGCACTTATTTTATAGTAACTATTCTAAAAAATAATTTATGAGAGACATTTATAACATTGTTTTAAAGCATTAGTTGTATTGTACATTTTCTTAGAAATATTATCATTATTATATAAACACTTAAAATAGGGTACAAATCGAACTGCACCATCAAAATTTTTGTTTTTCTAGGCAATGTTTATAGAATATCCTCTTACACAATATATCAAAATTTACACATTAGAAAATTTTCCAAACCTTGTTAAATCAAATAAAACCCCAAAAATATCCACCCAAACATCGATATGGAAAACTACAGCAGAGGATCTGTAACTTATCTCGAGGTGGGCATTTTCCGCAATTGGGTTGATATGATGGCTGAAATAAGCTTTAAGGCCTTCAAAACTAACTTTCGTACTCTAGAAATCCTCCTCATCTCTCTATCTGGATGCAATTGATTTCCAAATGAGAAAATTTGAGAAATGTTATGAAGTAGACTAGGATATATAAGACAACTCCATGGCGCCACAATTTCCAGCGTTGCAGCGCTCCCCATGAAAATATCTAGAACCTAAGTGTCACGCCCCAAGATCTAACTCGGAAAGAATGTCAATCAATTCGCAACAATATACCAGAGTTATCTATAATCCTTCAGTGAGCAATCTATCAAACATCTATAAAATTTAAAACATCTATATTCAAGTCGATTCACATCTCAAAACATCATATACAATACTCAGGAACTACACTATCAATACAAGTAGAAAAGCTATCCTGTCCTGAGTACAAAAGAATCATCTGTCGATCAAAAGAACTAACACCTATAAATCTGGATCAAATCCTATCTCCTTCTCCCGAGCCCTGACCTGAAAAATATCAATCACATATAATGAGCTTTACAAAGCCCAGCAGGTCACCTAATACCTATAACTGAAATCAAAGCACGGCAATGCTATCAATATGCATGTCAATCTATTCAATCCATATCAGTCAATGGTCAATGAGTCTATGCAGCGGAAATCAAATCAGTAGTCAATAAAACCAGTCAATGCAGCAGCAGGCAATTCGATAATCAACTAAATCAATCAACGTCGTCAATCAAATCGATACGATCAAATCAATAGAATCAGTAGAGAAAAACGATACGGCGGAAATACAATGAATCTATAGGCAGAAATCAATAATTCTATAAGCAGTAGTACGATGTCCATGCTATCAATGCAGTATCTATATTCATCCATTTCTATATCAATACTCAATGTCGATGCACAGAAATCAATCAGTGAAATCAATGCAATCGTACGATCTAGTAAATCCAATCAAAGTCGATAAAGCAGGAATCTATAAAACAATGGATCTATAAAGCAATACAGTAAACATGCAATTCAATACTATATACTGAACAAGTACAATCTACTGGTCATGTTGCTGTTGTAGAATCCATATTGCTGTTGTAGATATCAATTTACATTGGTTCAATCAATAAGAGTCGTCACTCTTTTCGCCCGTCGGCATATCAATAAACTCCTTATATCTCCCTTCAATAATCAATAATCAATGTTTAAAGGAAAGCCCGTCGGCCCACCATCCTGTACAGGTATCAATATCAATCTCCAACCAATGTTCAACCAGGTTCCACTTGCGATCAGTATCAGTAGTCAATTCAATCAATAAACAATTCAATAGTCAATAGTAAAGCAATCATATCAATAATCAATGCATATCAGTTCAATCTATCAATTTCATACAATTCAGGAATCGTACGAAAATCGGGCAGCATAACGGTAGTCGGTCAAAATTACACAAAAATCCTGCAAAAAGATACAATATCCAAATCTTTCCAAATTACAATAGAATATCTATAACGTCAATACAAGGCTATCGATCTATAGAATCCAAATCAAATCAGGTCCTGATAATTTCCTATTCAATTAAAAGCGCGAAGAATCAATTCCGACCGGTAAAATCTTCGTAGAATACAGTCAAATCGTGTACAATAATCATATCTATAACATACTAAAAGTTGTGCGGTGGAAGTTGTGTCAAATCAAAATCATGTCGAAAAGTCGACTACGAAAACACAAAACAAATCCCAACTCGGTCAAAACACAACATCTTTGAAAACAGAAATAGGGTTCGGAGTCCTTACCACGAGATCTTCACTTTTCCCAACAGCAGCGTCGGTCGAAAAGCGCTCTGTGGTCTCCGAAAACCAGCTTCTCTCTTTTTCCTTTTCTCTTTCTCTCTCCTCAGATATTTCTGATTTTAATTTTGATTTTTCTCTCTCCTCAAAACGAGCTCATTTCCTTATATCATACACTGATCGGCCTGGCCGATCGTCTCGATCGGCCTGGACGATCAGACCAATTCTGGTCGTCCTGGCCGATACTCCAGGGCGATGATCATGACGATTTTAGGAACAGTGCAGATCGTCCTGGACGATCTCAATATCGTCCTGGACGATTCTGTCCAGAATTTGCTCCAGAAATCAGCTGTTTTCAATGCATTGATCAGCCTGGACGATCCAAACTTTGTCCTGGCCGATTCTGGGAGGAAAATCCAAATCTGAGAGGAACAGTAAGGGAACGAGATATTACACTAAGATAAAGAGCTAAGCGCCAAAGCGACACTTCTTAGCTCCCAACACTACAGCATTGACAAATAGAGAGGGCAGCGTCACCCCCAAGAGCAACTCCTTATTTAACATTTTCATTCTAATTTGAAGTTACAATCTTTTGTTTTAAAGCCAAATAAATGTAAACATAACTTTAAATACTTTTCAAGATCATATTAATGATGATAAATAATTTGTCAAATCTTACCTATCCAATTCAGGTCATCAAGTGATCTAGTTATTGTAGAAACAATTGCTATACACACTACCTAAAGGTCTTGATCCAATTCAAACTATTGGTCTTAACATCACTTATTAAGGAATTAAGCAAGTTGAGGTCGACATTAGGTCAAATGTACTAGTGGTTTAATTTATTTTCAAAGCAAAAAAAAAAAAAAAAAAAAAAAAAAGAAACTTAAGTTGGGAACAACTACTTGATATTTTTTATGCTCAACAAGTTGATATGAAATGGTTGACTCATTAGATAAATTCAATCATAAAAGCATTTGTAAAACTCGAAAACTGTCAATCGGATGCATCACACGTGTTTCGATGTGCTGCAACGAAATTATCAAAAATTTCAAAGTCGTCGGAATTCGACGCAATAACTTTTATTAAATTATTCACAAATTTTCGATTGAAATGGTATAAAGAACGTATACCCAATTTCGCATGATTTGAAAATTAAAAATTGTCAAAGATGTTTAAGTAATTTTTTAACCCTTTATACCTGTTTTGCCCTTCATGAGCTAGTAGGGAAGTAATGGGAAGAGGGGCACATGCGTCTTTTTTTCCCTAACACCATCTTAAAGTCTTAAGGGATCAAAATAATAGGTCCCTTGTTGTTTTGTTCAATCGAGCATGGGAGATAACGGGAGAGAGCGGAAAAGAGAGCAGCGGCCGGCGGATTTCTGGCGGCAGTTTAGAGGGGAAAACGAAGGGAAAGCTCAAGAAGATAAAATGTAAGCTTTAAACCCTAAAAATTTTGTCTCTCCTCAAAGATTTTTTAGGATTAAAAATTTAGGGTTTTTGAAAGTCATGAATTTTGTTACATAAAGTGTGTAGGGAGTTTTCTTTATGAATTCTAAACCCTAATTTTGAGTATTTTTAAAAATTTTGAGGTTCCTAAAACTAGGGCTTTTTTCAAATCTTGATTTATTTGAAAAAAATTTCATAAATGAGGTTATAAATAACTCTAGAACAAAGTTTATGGAGAAAACTTTTAGGGTGTAGTGAGATTGCTATTTTCCTAAATGTTTATTTAATGAAATGCAAAAATAATTACATCCTAATTATGGGTTAGGTATATAAGAGGTTTTAGCATGAAAAAAGAGTGAAAATTTATGAAAAATACTATTTCCAAAATTGATGTTTTAGGTAAATCCAAAAATAACATTTAAATTTATCTTAATTAAGGAAGGGGTGTGATAAAATACATTAGATTATATGTTAATAAGAAAATGATTAACAATTAGAATTGGTTAATGATTAATTTTAATTTGGATCTATGTTTGGTAAAGTTTACATTGGATTTATGACTTATGTTATATTTTGTAACATACATGACATTAATTATGATTCGGGACTTAATGATATTCAACTATATGAGTAAGAGTTATAAACCTTATGGACTAATAATCATTTTTTTCCATAGATCTTGAAAAGGCGAATTTAGAGAATGAGCGATTAATGAGAATTTTAAATTAAGATGATTGACATATATAATTACCATTAATAATTGTGTTCTTTAGGTCAAACCTAAGACAAAGTCGATTCAAGGAATTGTGTGAAGAAGTTTAGCGAAGAGACCTAAGGTATGTGACATTACATTTTAGAGTACATGTTTTCTTTTTCTTAGGTTTATATTACCTTATGTCATTTTATTATGTTCATGTTAGTATGTTAGAAAGAAGCTTTTACATAAAATTTACATAGTATTTTGCAAGTTTTCATGTGTAATCAAATGCTTGAATGTCATGTTATACTTGACATTTTAGATAGAAAATTTGTATATAAAAGTTCACTTAGAATTTTGCATACTAAATAGATAACTCTTCTTATGTTAAAGTTCGTTCAGTTACTTTCTTAAAACAAATGCATCATATGTATGATTGATATTGTCATTTTATGTTATGATATTAAAATGCGAAGTTTGTGCATGTTGAGGCGGAGCACCAATATGATGTCTTGGCACACTAAGGTTCTTTGGAGCAAATATGGCCCTTTGAGGCAATAAAGAAAGAAAGGAAAGAAAGAAAAATGATATGGTCATCAAATATGTGTACATGATCAGTATAATTTTGGTACTCCGGTACGAGTGTATATGATATGAATAAGATAATAAACATATTAAGGAAAAGCATAACATTGAAAAGCATAACATGAAATGAATGAAATGATAAGCATATGATGTAATAGGCCTCATGTTAAGCATGTGATACATGACATCATGTTAAACATAACACATGGCATTTAACATACACTAAGCATATGACATTGAGACATAGAAGCATATGTTACCAACTTGTATATTGTTTTCCTCTACATTGCACATAAACTTTAGATGTAACTGTCATTTAGTGAGTGTTAGCTCACTCCCTCATTTTGGGAAAATTTTCAAGAGACCACGTTGCTAGAAATGGTTGACCGACCTTGGTACACTTACAGTCGTAGAAGACCGGATGACAGGTTCCTCTTATGTTTCTTTTAGTTGTAGTTTAAATATTTTATGGTGGTTTGACATGAAAGAGATATTATAGCTACCTTTGTATATTTGAAACTTTTTATTCAATGATATGAAATGCTTAGTTTACATTGGAAAAATTTTTAGAGGAGCGTTTAGTTTCTTTTTGAAGTATTTTAGATTCTTCAATGCATGTTTTAAGAAAATTTTATGTTCTGACGTCTGACACTTGTTCCCGCCTCGTTTATATGAGCTCATCGGGCCTGGTCATGAAAGCATTAATACTTCATCATATTTAATAATATCAAGAACAAAGGTGATGCCAATGTGCAAATACTTGACCCCCTAAGAGGTTAAATATAATAAGAAAGATTAAAAAAAATGGATGTATATTCCTGTGGAATTACTCTAGAATATCTAAATTCATCAAAGAGGCATTCCATATCCATCTAAATTGCTAAATTGATCAATAAAGGTTGATATGGCCACAATGAAATGAGAAATGCATGGGGAAATTTATACTCTGATAAATATTCTCATAAAAAAGAGAAAGAAGAGAAGAGAAAATAAATAAGAATAATGATGATGATGATGATGATTATGTAAAATCTAAAATGAGAGAAAAGAACAAACAAATATAATCAACAACAAAATATTCTTTTCTAGTAAAACATAGGACAAATTAATTTGGACTTAAAACTCTAATTTGCAAAAATATAACTTTTTATAGAGTATATTATTTATGGAGTTCAACTTATATTAAATAAGTTTTTTTATGTGGGCTCCGAAAATTCGGCCCCGGCCTCCGCTCCGCTTTTCTTATTCGGCGAGGGAGTTTTAACGAACTAAGTTCCGGGGTAAATTTTGGAAGGCAGATGGGTTTGTAGATAAGACACTACCCAGAGATTTCGCCCTCATTTTGCGAGGACTTTATGATCTGAGTTCTGGTTTCCTATAGGCGCAAGCCCCTATAGTTAATTACCCCTCCCGATCACGAGAGAGAACTTTCGATTAAGGCTAGTCGTCAATCAGATACGTATAGAATACGTGTTATCTGGCATATAGTAGCAGCAATAGGTTTGGGTATTGAAAATTGGGTTTTTGGATTTGGAATTTGATAAGATTGGAAAGTTTGGAAATTTGAAAGGTTTGATATTTAAAATAGAAATTGCACCATCTGGCACTTAAAGCGGATGGTGGGGGAATGGATGATGGACCCGATCAAGATCCCATGGTTCCATCGTCCCGGGCCATCATGGTCCCTGGTCTACTTAGTCAGAGGAGGTAGTCGACCCAACCTGACAGAAGGATCCTTGTCGGCAGCCATGGGTTGCTTCGTCCAAGGGAACCTTGTAGACCGGGGTTGGATGTTTGTCTAAGGGGACAAATTTGAATCCACCTTAGATAACAGAGGGCTTTGTGCCCTATCGATCATATCCTATTGATTCATATCTCAAGGATTTAACGCCATTAAGGAGCGTATTGGCTCTGGCCATAACCGCTATCTGTGGCGCCATTTGGCGGCAAAACCACTCGGTTCAGAGGGCCCCGGGTCATAACCGTTTACCTGCAGTGCCATTTGGCGGCGAAACTGCCGGTTAGAGGACACGTACCACGTCCTTACTGGCAAAAGATTGTTTGAGAATGAATCCTAGTGATATTTTCGACTAGGCATTTCGCTCTTTGTGAGCTGAAGTTGATTTTAATTTGTCCACCTCGACAAACTGTTGCGGAGAGTGGATGAATTTTGCTTTAAGCGAGTTAATGGATTTATTTAAATATTTTTGGGAATTTTGAGAATTTTTTGGATTTTTTTGGAGTTTTCTGGGATTTTTGGATATTTGGAACGGCATTGGAAACTATTTGGGAACCCCTCCGGTTGAGATGTTCATTCAACACGGCCATCATCGGGGTGTTCAGGGTCATTTCCATTTGAAACTATTTGCATTTTATGGATGAACCTTGTCGACTCTATTGAACTGTCGATAGAGGATCGGGTTTCTCGTAGGCTTTGTGCCTTTTGTTTAGTGAATTCTCTTGATTTTAGGCTTTGAAGGCCTAAAAAGAATGTATTTAAACAAATACACCGTTCGATACAACCGTGTATTTTGTTAGGTAGTTCGAATCTTGTCGACTTCTATTGATCCGTATAGAAGGATCGGATTCGAACTTGAATTCACTTGTCAACCCGCGCAGCATCCCTAAGCGTCACGTGTGTACCAATAACACGCTCGTCGGGGCCCATGCGGGTTGAGATTGTATTTACCCCTTGTGTACCTATGTGTATACAAACTAAGGTGCACGTGCATGGGTACTTTTAAATAATTATAGACGCCTTCTGTCTGCTTGTACGAATGTTGCAGATCCGGTGGCGTGGCAGCTTCTGGATAGAATTGTTCGCTGCTTCTTACAGGTAGACTGTCGTGCACTACTTGTTAATTTTCATAGGCGGGTTATAGTGCACTAACTAATCTCCTGCCTTAGATCGTAGGAGCTTGCACTTGTCGTAGTTTTCATGCATTTTGTTTTGGTCTTTGATCTTTTCAGTACATCCGCTACTACTGCATATAGGTAGGTAGATGTCTTCCTTCTCAGACTGAAATTGACTTCAGGATACTGCATTTACTGAAGTCTTTCTGTATCTACCTAAAGTGGCATTTGACACATATATTTGTCTTCGTAGAGAGCTGATATGTGTTGCAGATCTTTTGGCTGTTGTATATGAGTAGGAGTCATACACCTTACAACTGTTCATTTCTATAGTGCATTGACTTGGTGGGGATTGTTGTATCTACTACGAGCTCCTAGGAGTGTTTGTAGAAGAACTATTGCTCCTGCATCAAATCCACCTTTTTACCAATCTCAGGTGGTTTGATTGTGCTTGCTTGTAGAAGCAGCTCTTTAACTATTGATCTCCAATGTTACCTTCTTAATCAACATGCATTTTTATTTAATTGGAGATTCTAATAGTGCATATAGGAAGGATACCCATGCATTCTGCAATCATTCATTGTTCTTGCATATACGATACTCCTGATCTCGTAGAGATTTTTGTAAGAGTTCACTATATTCTTTACTTGCATGCATTGAGGTCTCATAGCGTGCTTGTTTGTATCTCGAGGGTGTTGTAAGAGTTCACTATAGTCTTGTTTGGTTCAAGTCTGGATGCACAAGCTCAAGTTCATCTCCATTTTACTTGGGTTCAACTCTTTATTAAGTCATTTAGATTTTGTTTCAAGAGTCCAAGTACATGTCATCTGTCGTTCTTTTGAGTTCAATCAAGTCCAGGTACGATTTCACCCGAAATTTCGGCAGCCTCCCGGCGTCTCCACTGTTTAGGGGAAAACTACGAGAAAACTGGGCCTTTCCCACCACGCGCAATAAAGGCGTGTATGGTAGGTGCCCTCTAACGAGGACACTGCGGCCGTGATTTTTTTTGTTCATCCCACCACGCGCAATAAAGGCGTGTATGGGGTCTTTGACGGTACCTGTTTAAATGCACAGTTTGCTTTCCCCCCGCTCGGGGGTACTTATGAATGACACAATTTGCTTTCCCCCCTCTCGGGGGTACTTATGAGTGACCCCGCCTCGCCGTAGGTGCCGCACCGGGGTCCCTTCCCACCATGTGCAATAAAGACATGTATAGGCGGTTTTCCGGTGCGCCACGAACGTCGAAGTAGAGTTTAGGCGATTGCTCGCTTCGTCGTAATCATCAGACCGGCGTCCCATCCCACCACGCGCAATAAAGGCGTGTATAGGAGTTTTTCCGGTCTGCTGCAAACAACGATGCGAGAAATCTGAGTTTAGAGAGTTTGTACCTTCGCGGGCTTTGTCGGTGGCTCGTTTAAGAATGCGCAGTTTGCTTTCCCCCCGCTCGGGGGTACTTATGAGTGACCCCACCTCGCCGTAGGTGCCGCACCGGGGTCCCTTCCCACCATGTGCAATAAAGACATGTATAGGCGGTTTTCCGGTGCGCCACGAACGTCGAAGTTGAGTTTAGGCGATTGCTCGCTTCGTCGTAAACATCAGACCGGCGTCCCATCCCACCACGCCCAATAAAGGCGTGTATAGGAGTTTTTCCGGTCTGCTGCAAACAACGACGCGAGAATCTGAGTTTAGAAGATCCGTACCTTCGCGGGCTTTGACAGTGGTTGAGGCTCGTGAACCGATGCGAGGAGCGAACATTTTTTTATTAATTATAATTAACAACAATTAAATAAAATTAATTAAATACTAATCTTTAATTAATCATTTTTTTAATTAATTAAAATTAATTAAAATAATTAATTAAGATTATTAAAATCAATTAAAAGAAAATAAGTTATAATTAATTTAGAATTAATTATAACTTAATTAATATTAATTAATTTTAATAAAATATAATTAATTTTCATTAATTAATAATAATTAATTTATAAATTTTGATTAATTAAAGATAATCATTATAATTAATTATATTTAATTATTATAATTATAATTATATATATATATATATATATATATAAATGATTAATACTAAAATAACCCTCCCTCCCTCTTTCTCTGTTTACGGGATTTAGCCAGAGAAGCGTGAAAGGGAGAAAGTTACCTTCACTGCCAACGTGCTCCCGTGCTTGCTTCCGATCAAAAATGTTATAACTTCCGATCAAGCAGGCAGAAGGGACCCGTCCAGAGAAGTGGAGTCGGGTTCGGTCGGAGCAGGAGATCGGAGAGGGTGGTCGGGGTAGCGGCGCCAAAGGGAGAATGTTAACTTCACTCCAGCGAGCTCCGGTTGCTACTTCCGACCGGACCAGCAGGGAAAGTCGTCGAATGAGGTAGGTCTCTCTCTCTCTCTCTCTCTCTCTCTCTCTCTCTCTCTCTCTCTCTCTCTCTCTCTCTCTCTCTCTCTCTCTCTCTCTCTCTCTCTCTCTCTCTCTCTCTCTCTCTCTCTCTCTCTCTCTTTTCGGCTTCTCTCTGTCGGAGGTGGTCGGGACAGAGCTTGGTTAGAGGCGTCGGCACAGGGAAATGGAGGAGGAGGCGTTGGAGCCGGGTTTGGTCGGAAGTAGGGTAGAGTGGAGATGCTTCGGGATCTAGCTGGGAGTGGTTACGGGAGGAAGCAGTGGGAGAGAGTGTCGTGGGAGAGCTCGTGAGCAAGAGGGATCCGAGGAATAGAGCAGAGGTCGTCGGGTTGCAGGGGTTCGACAGTGGAGATGTCGTGGAAGGAGGGAGTGCGAATGGAGGAAGTGTGTGTCAAAGCCTTGCTCTCATCTCCCCTTTATAGATCGAGTGCAGCGACAGAAACGAGATGATCTCGCGGGATATCCGGACTGCTTCGGCGCCGTTTGCAGAATCGGGTACTGTAGCAGTCGGCGTATTCAGCAGGATTTACGGGCATTCGAACGGGATTTGCGGAGATTTTGAGCGATTTTCTCAACGGATACGAGGCTAGTATGATTTCCATTTTTATTCTTTTACACATAGGTCAACAAATGCCCCCCAACAAATGTGGTACGCGCCCAGAGCGAATCACGTTTGTTGTAAGTTATTTGACCCCGTGGATCTCTAGATATTTGTTTTAGATGTCACACTAGGGCTTTCATTTAGTGGATCTCCAAAATTTTGCTTGGATGTCACACTACGATTTTCATTTAGTGGATCTCCAAAATTTTGTTTGGATGTCACACTAAGATTTCTTTCTTCATAGATCTCTTGGATGTATCAAGAGATAGTTGAAATACTGATTTCTTTTGGCATGTGCTTTGTGCTGTGGACATTGATGGAGAATTGTCTGATTTGTTTTTTTTTTTACTTGTCAGGTGATTTTTGTACCTTCGGCCCTATGCTTTCTTGCTTTGGCGGGCTTGTTGAAGGAGTAGATATCGATGACCTAAACCCTTAGGTTTGTATTAGGTCGATGGCAAAAAGTCATCGGTCCAGAGCTTTGTGCACAGCGGACTTGTTGATGACGGAATCCACTTAGTTCAGCCTTGAGCTTTGTGTGAACTTTGGGATAATTTTCTTCGATCCTTTGCTTTATGCTTTGACGGACTTGTTGAAGAAAAATTCCTTCGATCCTCGCTTTGTGCTTTACGGATTTGTTGAATGATTTGCAGGTTCTGGATTCAGTTGATACTACCGAACGTAGGTAGTATCTTGATCCTTAACCACTTGAGAAGACTTTAACCTGAATCACTTGAGTTCATCAGATCGGGAGAGCTAGAATTTGATAGCTCTTTGTCCTCTGGTTGCTGAAATGGGGGTTCCTCTACTGCGGCCTTTCTTATGGCTTGTTGAGTAGATAGAGCTGCCAGCGATCCGGCCATATTTGGGCTTGTTGGATCCGACCTCTTACACCCATTCAGGCTTCAGACTTAAGCTATGGGGATTGCGCTTCCCAATGCTGATTTTGCTGAAGTTGATAGATTTGAAGTCATCTTTTGTGGTTGTAGATTTTGGAGCCTACGAACATTTGATAGTTGCTCGAGACTCAGCTTCTCATTGGAACTTTGATTCTCCAGTCATTTTGGAGAATTTTGCAGACTACGACCACTTGAACTTGTCGAGCCAAATTTGCCTTCGTGCTTCCTACAGTCCCTACTGACGGGTTGACGAAGTGAGGGTTCCGCTACTACGGCCTTTCTTATGGCTTGTTGAGTAGACGGAGCTGCCAGCGATCCAGCCATATTTGGGCGTGTTGGATCTGACCTTTTACACCCATTCGAACCTTAAGCTTCAGGCTGTTGAAAGGCTTCAAGCTTCTTCGACTCAATTTTGTAGGAGTGTGCAGCCACAAAAGTCTCTTTCTTGACCTTTGAGTCTTGGTTTGTTTGAGAAGGTGTCTCTAACTTTTGAAAGATCACCTGCAATACTTTGAAAAAGAATTTGTAGTATTCTTTAACACAAAAGAATATCTGAATTGATAATTTTAAATATTTATTCGGGGATCTCGGCATGCAGCGCGATGTCGACTCGAATAAATATTTAAAATGCCCCCTGTCTCGCAGGGACATTTTAGAATGGAATTAACTTTGAAATATAAGATTTTAAATATTCATTTGGGGATCTCGGCGTATCGCACGATGTCGACCCAAATGAATATTTAAAATGCCCCCTGTCTCGTAGGGACATTTCGGATAGGCTTTGTATCTTTGAGATTTTAAATATTTATTTGGGGATCTCGGCACGCAGCGCGATGTCGACCCAAATAAATATTTAAAATGCCCCCAGTCTGATGGAGGATTTTGAAATGCGTTCTTGCCATACAAGAGAATTTCAAAATATAAGCAAACATGCATTGATAAATATGCATATAAAATTTTGATCATCACAAAATACATCCGTAATGAAATTTTCATGCAAAGTATTTCTTTAAATATCGGCCGTTGATAGGTGGCATAGGCCTCTGACCGTTCAGATCGATCAACTGATATGCTCATCCTTGGTACACATTCTCGATGACGAAGGGGCCTTCCCAATTGGATACGAATTTGCCACCAATTTTTCGGTGTGGAATGATTGGTCTTCTCAGCACCAGGACCAATTCTCCTTCTTGAAATGATCGAGGACGCACCATTTGATCAAAAGACTTTGTCATTCTTCCTCGGTAGATTTCCAAGTTTTGTTGGGCTTGTAACCTGCGTTCATCAAGTGCGTCAAGCTCCTCCATTCTGAGACGAGCATTTTGCTCTGGAGTGAGATCATTCTGAATTGCTATCCGAAGTGAAGGTAGTTCAATCTGTAACGGTAATATGGCCTCAACACCGAACACTAGAGAGTAAGGAGTGGCTTTGGTTGGCGTCTTATAGGTTGTACGATACGCCCATAGTGCCTCTGCCATTTTCGTATGCCACTCTCTTTTATTCTTGGTGAGAATCTTCTTCAACAATTTCACCAGCGTCTTATTGAAGGCTTCTGCCAATCCATTTGCTCTTGGATTGTATATGGATGAATATCGCCAATCGATTTTGTGCCGATCAACGAACTTATAAATTTTTGTACTTTTGAAAGCAGTACCGTTGTCTGAGATTATGCGGCGTGGCACACCAAATCTGTAGACGACATTGTGGGTAAAAAAATTGATCACATGCTCCGATGTGACCTCTCTGAATGGAGCCGCTTCTGCCCACTTGGAAAAGTAGTCTGTCGCTGCTAGAATAAATCGATGTCCCGCTGATGATGGCGGCTCTATTGGCCCGATTATGTCAGTGCCCCAACATTCAAATGGCCAGGATGCTATTGTTGGATGCAGTGAATTTGGCGGTTGATGTATAACATCACCGTGGATTTGACACTCGTGGCACCTCTTAGCGTGATCGATACAATCTTTGACCATGGTCGGCCAATAGTAACACATTCTCTTGATTTTAGCAGCCATTTTAGGACCTGACTGATGTGCTCCACAAAGCCCTTCATGGACTTCTGTTACTACTTTATCAGCTTCCTTGGTCTCTAGGCACCTCAGCCACATTTGATCAAAGGCTCTTTTGTACAACGTGTCATTAACAAATGCGTATCTCAACGCCCTTTTTCGAATTTGTGCGGCCATAGACTTTTCTGTCGGGAGTTTGTTTTCCTTGAAGTAGTCAATGAATGGCTGTCTCCAATCATTTTTGACTTCAATATCTAAACAATGCCACCACGATTCTGAAGCTTGACTAGCTTTATGTCTCTTGACCGTATGATATCCTTCCGGATAGTTCTCCATAACAATCTGATGGAGAGGTTGAGGATCAACTGGGGTTTCATCCTGCTGACTTGAATCTTGAATTCCTTCTGCCACCGGGAATTGTAATAGAGCGGGCTCCAAGACTCTACGAGTGTAAACCCCGATGAATATAGGCCTCTCCTCGTTGATGTTCGCCATTTCTTTGGCTAATTTAGCCAAACAATCTGCTTTAACATTCTGTCCTCGAGGAACTCGAGCCATTTTGACATTTGGTATTTGCTTCAGAAGCTCGAGGGTTCGCCGATGGTAATGGGCCAATTCGACTTTCCCAATCTTATAAATACCGAGGACCTGATTTATTATAAGCTGAGAATCACCAAAGATTTGGAGATGTTGGATTCTGACATCGATCGCAATCTCCAACCCTGCTAACAGAGCTTCGTATTCGGCTTTGTTGTTGGTCCGAGGTTCAGTCAAGCTGAATGAAAATCTCATTATGCCTCCCTCGGGTGTTACGAAAATGAGACCGATGCCGGCTCGGGCTCTTGCAATATTTGGAGGTCGGACTGGTCTAATCGACGATGCTCCGTCGAAGTACATTTTCCAGAATGGTAGCCTTTCATTCTCCTCAACCTGCATCATTTGCTCATCGGGCAAATCATCATTTAGTGGAGAATCACCCGGGATTGGGTGTGCAGCAAGAAAATCTGCCAATGCTTGTCCCTTCACCGCCTTCTGTGGCATGTATATGATTTCAAACTGCAATAACAATACTGCCCACCTGGCTAGACGACCTGTCAACGCTGGTCTTGTCATCAAGAACTTCAGCGGATCGATCTTTGATATCAGGGTAATTTTATGGGATAGCATATAGTGGCGGAGTTTCTGAACCGCGAAAATCAGCGCCAGACAATGCTTTTCAATTGGGGAATAACGGCTTTCTGCTCCAATCAACCTTCGACTGATGTAGTAGAGGGCATTTTCTTTGCCTTCTTCATTATTCTGGGCCAATAGTGCTCCGAGGGACTCTTCTAGTGCTGCTGTATACAGTATGAGAGGCTTCCCCGGAATCGGCGCTGCTAGAATTAGAGGATTTAACAAGTATTTCTTGATACTATCAAATGCTTCCTGGCATTCTGCGTCCCATTTGAAACGAACATCTTTCTTCATTAGCTTTGAAAATGGCTGGCACCTACCCGATAGATTTGATATAAATCTCCGAATGAAAGCCAGTTGTCCTTGCAGCGAGCGAAGCTGTCGAAGGTTCCTTGGTGGTGGCAACTCTGTTATTGCCTTAATTTTGTTGGGGTCGATCTCTATTCCTCGATGACGAACAACATACCCCAGGAATTTGCCGGAGGAGACTCCAAAAGCACATTTGAGAGGATTCATCTTCAGATCAAACTTTCTGATTCTCTCAAATACAATTCTGAGATCTTTTAAGTGATCATTTCGGCCAAGGCTTTTAACAACAAGGTCATCTACATAACACTCGACCTTCTGATGTATCAAATCATCAAATATGTGAGTCATCGCCCGTTGGTAAGTGGCACCAGCGTTCTTCAGGCCAAAGGGCATGACTGTGTAGCAGAAAATCCCGATTGGAGTCCTAAACGATGTATGTTTTTCATCTTCGGGCGCCATCTTGATTTGATTGTATCCTGACGATCCATCCATGAAGGAGAACATGTCGTAGTTGGACGTATTATCCACAAGGAGTTCGGATACAGGAAGTGGAAAATCATCTTTTGGGCATGCTTTGTTAAGGTCCCGAAAGTCAATACAGACACGAATTTGCCCGTTCTTCTTCTTCACTGGGACGATATTGGCAATCCAATCGGCATACTTTTCTTCTCGGATGAAGCCTGCCTCTATTAATTTCTTTGTTTCAGCGATCACTTGTTCTTCAATCTCCAATCTCATTCTCCTTGGAGCTTGCTTGACGGGTGCTACATCCGGTTTGATTGCTAATCTGTGAACTGCTACGTCAGGGGATAAGCCGGGCATCTCAGCATATGTCCAGGCAAAGCAATCCCTGAATTCACATAGGAGTTCTTTTATTTCTTCTATTTGTTCTTCAGGTAGTAGAGAACTAATGAAGGTTGGGCGAGGATCCTCCTCAGTTCCCAAGTTGACTTCTCTTAGTTCATCCATAGTGGCTGCCTGTCCACCATCTTCAAGCTCTTCTGGTGCAGGCTCGGCTTCTACGGGCTGTTCATCATAATCATCAGCCTCGTATGTCTCTTCAGCATCACCATCTTCGGATTCAATTTCCATGCATGTGATGGCACGACAAATCTCTTTCCGGAGGAATTTTCTTTTGATGAATCCAATACCTTTATATGCGTCTGTATCCTTCTGCTGTAACGGACGCGGACTCCTTCCATACCAGAGGTCCAAACTTGTACGAAGTTGTCTCTTGGTAGTAGGAATATTGACTTGCTTTCGTAGCATTCTCTGAATATTTTTGGTATTGAACCTAGGTAGCCTCGTAGGAAATAACTCTTCAGAATCGAGGATCATGCAATCCCAGTCATGATTCTCCTCTTCACGAACTCCCGTAGAATATAACACATTCTTTGGAATAGTCCCATTTTTACGGGGAGGCAGATAGAGGGTGGCGAGTTCTTCAACTTTATGCACCTCGCGCGGAATAATTTCTTTGAAATGTTGTAAAGGAACACGCGTGACTACGAGTACACTATCTGAAATTGATAAGCTATCAATTCTTCTAGAGAACACATTCTGCACCGTGTTCATGTAAATGGAGTCGTAGTCATAATCATCATTTGAAAATTCAACATGCCTACTCCATTCATCCGTTGACTGGCACACTCTTCGAGATTTGGCAGGAGTATCCTCATCTTCATCTGTGTCACTTCCAAGATGAGGTACATGCTTCTTTCCTTTTGGAATGGTTGGCACTTTGGGAAGAGTCGGCACTGCCTTCTTTCTCCCCACCTGCTTCTTCTCACCTTCTCGTTCAGGTCGCTTTATACTCTTCGAATTTGATGCTTTAGCTTCGAGAGAGCTCGAAGACTTTTGCTTCTTTGGCATGAAGTATCGTGCATCTTCATAAACTGTTGCTTCATGAACTGTGAATGGTTGAATGTCACCAGAGATCCTGAACTCTTCTCCATCTTTGAGATACTTCATACACTGGTGTAGTGTTGACGGGACAATGCCATATTCATGCAACCAGGGACGACCTAGTAGCGCCTTGAATGAAGTATCCGCATCAATCACATGGAATTTAGCTTCTGTGTGGAGCTCTCCAAATACAAGAGGGAGCATGAATGATCCAAGGGTCTTCTGCCCTTTCTCATTGAAACCATGCACTATCAGCTTATCTGGCCAGAGGTGTTCTACATCAAGGCAGAGGGATCTCAGTGCTTTCAAGCTTATCAGATTCACGGAGGATCCAGGATCGATTAAGATTCGACTGATAATTAGCTTATCGCTCTCTGCAGTAACATACAGAGGACGATTATGGTCTGCAGTTCCGAGCATCATATCCTCTTCGGAGAAAGTCATAAATGGCTCATTACGAGCTTGTAAAACTTCAGTCAAACTACGTTCAGCAAAATATGCTTCGTATCTTTCAGGATCTTTGAGAGCCTGAATCAGAGTCTCCCGAAGGTCTTTAGACATCACCAAAGCATCGTATATGCTGAGTTGTGCTGGAATTTTTCTCAAATGGGATAAGATATTATAATCTATCCCCTTAGCTGAAGTGTTCATTTTCTTAGGATCTTCAGGGATAATGTTATCGTTGATAATTATCTCTTTCTCCTTATCTTTGTTGGAGATCCATTTCTTCGGTGGAGGCGGTAGTATCTTGCCGCTTCTTAACTGCACTTGAGCAATCTCCTTCGATTCAGGGTCATCTGATGGAGCATTTTCTTCAGAATCAGCCATCGTTGCGTCTAGGGACTCATCTGTTGATTCAGAATCACCACCCAGGTTTACATGTCCCATCCGAGACGCTATGCTAGGGTCTGATTCGTCTCCCTCTGGAAAGTACAAATCCTCCTCCGAACTGTAATCTATTGACAAAACCATCATACAAGATTCAGAGGGTACTTCTTCTGTGTATTCCTCTTTTATCGGGATACTAGGCGCCACTGAGATGACCCGACATACTTCTTTTAGAAGACAATCTTCATCTCCTTCTTCAGCTTCATCTATTTTGAGCTCTGCCATGAAGTCAGCAAGCTTGATAGGTCGTCTCACAGTCTGGTAGTACTCATCCAAACTGTCAATAACCCTCTGAGTTGCAGTCTTTTTCTCCTTGGGCTTCTTCAATTTGGTCTTCCTCTTGGAGGATTTCACCTTTCCAGACTTTGAAGTACTAACTTGATTGGAAAACTGTTTTGATGTAGAAGGTCGTACCTCCGGCAGTGCCTTCAAATCTATTATTGGCTCGATAGGAGACTTCCACTTTACACCTGAAACTCCTTCAAGCTGTTTCAACATTTTCACAGTTTTCTTAGAGACCGCAGTCTCCCACTGTTCTTATTGAGCTGGCTTCTTTTCATTTCTTCTTTCTTCAACCAGGGGTACGGAAGAGGACGTGATCACCCGAGTTGATTCCTTTTTAGGGTGAGACAATACGTTGTCGGACAATGTGATCTCTCCCTTCTGATATTTTCTTTCAAGCCAATCCTTGAAGATGTAGCAATCTTCAATAGGGTGGCTGAGTACCCGATGATATGGGCAATAATTTGGGTCACCAGTGTGCTTCGACTCTTCGGGTCTCTTGCATTCAGGCAGTTCTAGACCAGATTTCAACACTTGTCGAAATAATTTGGCGACACTCTCCCTTTTGAATGAATATTCTTTATTCATTTTATCTTTGAGGGATTGAAACGTTCTATCACCAGTTTTTATTGCCTGTCTCTGGCCTCCAGCTTGATAAGTTTGTGGCTTATCATTTCCCCCTAGTATCAACTTTGGCTGGGGGTTGGGGTTGTAGGCCTGTTTGGGCTTTTCTTGGTATTGCATCGGCTGTTTGCCCTTGTCTACATTATAAATCACCTGCTTTTCTCTATCAGCTCTGGAGAAGAACGTAGAGTCGGCCTCACCCCTTCTAGCACCTGGGACTTTAGCCTTCTTGGGCTTATCAGAGTGATTTTCTGATTTGGACAAATTCAGTTTCTCAAATTTGGCCACTCTGTCGAGCAAGTCTTGAAATGTGTTTATCGTAGCCATGCACAGGAAGGGTTGCATCTTGTCATCAATGTTGCCCATTAACAACTGTACGGCATGCTCTTCTTCTAACTGCTGTTCACATTTCATGCTCAAATTTCACCAGCGAGTGATATATTTAGTCACTGATTCTTCTCTTTTTCTCTTATCCAGAGCGAGGTCAGCGATCGTAATCTTTTCAGTTGCACTAGCGAATCTCTTTACGAACATATTTTCTAATTCTGCGAAGGTCTTCACAGAATCATTCGGCAGTTCAGCATACCATTCGAAAGCAGTTGCTGTCAAACTGCTGACAAATTGTCGGAAGAGTAGGGCATCATTTCCTCCTGTATTCCCACAAGTGGCTTTAAACTGTGCCAGGTGCTGCCTGGGGTTATTATTACCATTGAAAGTATTGAACTTTGGTGCAGAATACCCTTTTGGGTAAGGTACTTGGTCGTACTCAGCAGGATACGGACGACCTTTGCCCACCAACTTTTCTGCTTGATCCACGGCTATAATAGCCCTGATCCTTTCTGTGATTATTCCTTCCAACTGTGCAGCAGTTACTGGTTCGGAAGTACTTGCAATATTTTGTGGAGTGGGCTGACGGATGACATTATGAGCCTCATAACCACCTTCAGGAGTACCTTGTACTCCCGAGACTTGAGGCATTTGGAAGTTTGGAGGATCCGGAGGAGGATTGGGCACGGCACTAACAGCAATAGTTCTCTGCATCATCTGCATCATTGCCCCCATCTGAGCCATCATCTCAGTCATCTTCTCATTTAACTGAGAGATTTCTCTATCTTTGGCTCTCATCTGTCGCCTTATATGTCTTTGCATGTCTGCAAGTGTGACATCCTCGTCAGCGAAGGGATTTTCTTCAACTTCTTCCCTTTCTTCTTCTGCTTGGGAATGACCACCTCTGCTAGTGGTGGACCCAGCTTCACGACGACGTCGATAAACTCGCCTAATCGGTGGTTGTTGATCGTCGTCATCTTCACCGTCATCATAGTAGACTTCTTCATTAACATTGGTATGTCTCACCATATAAACAACTTCCATATCCAGAGTGTCATTTGTTTCTTGAATTTCTTCTTCTAAATTTTCCTCTAGAAATTCATCAACATTTCCTTCTAAATTTTCCTCCATAAATTCATCAATGTTTTCTTCAATATTTTCTTCCCCTTCAAGGAATTCTTCTTCATCTAGATTTTGATCATCTATATTTTCCACCAATACTCGGATCTCCGAGCGGCGACGCCATTGGATTTCCGGTTCCTGACTAGGCACGGGGACTTCTTCGATCAGTGGGCTGCGATCAAAGTTAGTCTCTTCCTTTGGAGGGGATGGAGGGAGACGGGATCTCCTGGAGGATTCTCCAAGGTGTCTACCGTCTGGAGGAGTGTTATTATGGGTCCTTTTTAGGGCCCACTTCTGATGTTGTTTGTAGATGGGGGCGGATCTCCGGGAAGCCTCACCGGATGTCACGCCCAGATCAATTCCTCTTTCTTTTCTTTCTTTCTCATTTCTTCGAGGCTTTGGCCTCCAGACTTGCTTTCCTTTCCATCGGGACCTTTCAGCAGTGGATCCCTGAACATATGGTTCAGGTGTCACACCCCGATGTTCACCGCGTGGGACATATCTTCTTTCTCTTCTTTCCGCCATAGCAGATAGACGTTCTCTTGGCGGAGTTCTTCTGGCCTCTATCACTAACGGCCGTTGGAGCTTCTTCTTCTTCAGCCCTTTCTCCTTTACAGTCTTCAGGACCCGATAGACCCGAGCTGAGAGAGTTTCAGGTTCCTTTCTCTTTGGAGGAGCTGAGACCTCCTGTCGTTGCTCCCAGAAAGACTTCTTTAGCTCACCAGTGGAGCTATTCCTTTTCACCCATTTTAAATCAGAAAATTTGTTCCGAGTAGGAACATTGGCTTCAGGCACTTGGGCCGACAGATTGGAAGGGTGAACAGGGAGTTGTTGTTGCTGAGCTCGGAGTTCAGCATTCATCTTTCTCCTTTGCCTCCTTGTAGGTCGTCCTCCATATGAGGAGGCCTCAGCATCGTATTTCCCAGGTGCAGATAACCTGGTCGGCAGGGTAGTGGTGTTGGCAGTCACCACGGAGATTCTTCCACCATTCACAATTCTTCTGGTGGTTAGGGCCTCAGGCTGTGATAGCCTCTCGAATACAGAAACTCTATCACGAGTATTTTCAGTAACAGATCGTTGTGCTGGCAGATGCACACGACCGGTGACAGCTTCAGTAGAATGGGGCCTCCTGACAGGCCTTTCAGCATTCCTTCCATTCACAGGAATGGCGGCAGTCCTTGCAACGACTGCAGGAAAATCAACACTACCAAATTGAATGGTAACTCCAGTGTTTCCGGTCTCAATAATAGCATTAGCCAGCTGGATCCTGGCTCCTTGTCCCAGCTGGACAGTCATCGGCGTGTTCTGTAGATCCATCTGCATAAATGAAAGGCAAGGGTTAGTAATCAGATTCTGATACATCACCCCGCACTTTCAAAATGCAGAGACTTACACAGAACACAAAAATAAGAGAAAATAACATTAGCAAGCAGTTCAAATAATATAAATCTAAAATACTGCTAAATATGTTATCTCAATAGAAAATTTTTTTGAATGATCATTTTAGAAAATTCAGAGTTTTGAACTGTTAAAAGATCATTTTGGAAAACTCAAAATTTTGAGTACGATTTGATATAACTGCTACTATAGCACTGAGACGACTAGCTAAAGATGGAAAGAGAAACTAATCCCCAGCGGAGTCGCCAGAAATCTGGGGGCGACTCCGATTTGTTGGCTTTTAGCTCTATCGGGACCTTTCAGAGATGGATCTTTGGATACAGGGACCAAATGTCACATCCTGATGTTCACCGTACAGAGCTTAATATTATCATTATACTTTTTTTTTTTTTGCTACTACTATAACACTGAGACAACTAGCCAAAGATGGAAAGAGAAACCAATCCCCAGCGGAGTCGCCAGAAATCTGTGGGCTCCAAAAATTCGGCCCCGGCCTCCGCTCCGCTTTTCTTATTCGGCGAGGGAGTTTTAACGAACTAAGTTCCGGGGTAAATTTTGGAAGGCAGATGGGTTTGTAGATAAGACACTACCCAGAGATTTCACCCTCATTTTGCGAGGACTTTATGATCTGAGTTCTGGTTTCCTATAGGCGCAAGCCCCTATAGTTAATTACCCCTCCCGATCACGAGAGAGAACTTTCAATTAAGGCTAGTCGTCAATCAGATACGTATAGAATACGTGTTATCTGGCATATAGTAGCAGCAATAGGTTTGGGTATTGAAAATTGGGTTTTTGGATTTGGAATTTGATAAGATTGGAAAGTTTGGAAATTTGAAATGTTTGATATTTAAAATAGAAATTGCACCATCTGGCACTTAAAGAGGATGGTGGGGGAATGGATGATGGACCCGATCAAGATCCCATGGTTCCATCGTCCCGGGCCATCATGGTCCCTGGTCTACTTAGTCAGAGGAGGTAGTCGACCCAACCTGACAGAAGGATCCTTGTCGGCAGCCATGGGTTGCTTCGTCCAAGGGAACCTTGTAGACCGGGGTTGGATGTTTGTCTAAGGGGACAAATTTGAATCCACCTTAGCTAACAGAGGGCTTTGTGCCCTATCGATCATATCCTATTGATTCATATCTCAAGGATTTAACGCCATTAAGGAGCGTATTGGCTCTGGCCATAACCGCTATCTGTGGCGCCATTTGGCGGCAAAACCACTCGGTTCAGAGGGCCCCGGGTCATAACCGTTTACCTGCAGTGCCATTTGGCGGCGAAACTGCCAGTTAGAGGACACGTACCACGTCCTTACTGGCAAAAGATTGTTTGAGAATGGATCCTAGTGATATTTTCGACTAGGCATTTCGCTCTTTGTGAGCTGAAGTTGATTTTAATTTGTCCACCTCGACAAACTGTTGCGGAGAGTGGATGAATTTTGCTTTAAGCGAGTTAATGGATTTATTTAAATATTTTTGGGAATTTTGAGAATTTTTTGGATTTTTTTGGAGTTTTCTGGGATTTTTGGATATTTGGAACGGCATTGGAAACTATTTGGGAACCCCTCCGGTTGAGATGTTCATTCAACACGGCCATCATCGGGGTGTTCAGGGTCATTTCCATTTGAAACTATTTGCATTTTATGGATGAACCTTGTCGACTCTATTGAACTGTCGATAGAGGATCGGGTTTCTCGTAGGCTTTGTGCCTTTTATTTAGTGAATTCTCTTGATTTTAGGCTTTGAAGGCCTAAAAAGAATGTATTTAAACAAATACACCGTTCGATACAACCATGTATTTTGTTAGGTAGTTCGAATCTTGTCGACTTCTATTGATCCGTATAGAAGGATCGGATTCGAACTTGAATTCACTTGTCAACCCGCGCAGCATCCCTAAGCGTCACGTGTGTACCAATAACACGCTCGTCGGGGCCCATGCGGGTTGAGATTGTATTTACCCCTTGTGTACATATGTGTATACAAACTAAGGTGCACGTGCATGGGTACTTTGAAATAATTATAGACGCCTTCTGTCTGCTTGTACGAATGTTGCAGATCCGGTGGCGTGGCAGCTTCTGGATAGAATTATTCGCTGCTTCTTACAGGTAGACTGTCGTGCACTACTTGTTAATTTTCATAGGCGGGTTATAGTGCACTAACTAATCTCCTGCCTTAGATCGTAGGAGCTTGCACTTGTCGTAGTTTTCATGCATTTTGTTTTGGTCTTTGATCTTTTCAGTACATCCGCTACTACTGCATATAGGTAGGTAGATGTCTTCCTTCTCAGACTGAAATTGACTTCAGGATACTGCATTTACTGAAGTCTTTCTGTATCTACCTAAAGTGGCATTTGACACATATATTTGTCTTCGTAGAGAGCTGATATGTGTTGCAGATCTTTTGGCTGTTGTATATGAGTAGGAGTCATACACCTTACAACTGTTCATTTCTATAGTGCATTGACTTGGTGGGGATTGTTGTATCTACTACGAGCTCCTAGGAGTGTTTGTAGAAGAACTATTGCTCCTGCATCAAATCCACCTTTTTACCAATCTCAGGTGGTTTGATTGTGCTTGCTTGTAGAAGCAGCTCTTTAACTATTGATCTCCAATGTTACCTTCTTAATCAACATGCATTTTTATTTAATTGGAGATTCTAATAGTGCATATAGGAAGGATACCCATGCATTCTGCAATCATTCATTGTTCTTGCATATACGATACTCCTAATCTCGTAGAGATTATTGTAAGAGTTCACTATATTCTTTACTTGCATGCATTGAGGTCTCATAGCGTGCTTGTTTGTATCTCGAGGGTGTTGTAATATCCTTCCATCGAGAATTTGTGGGTGCTCGCATTTGTTGTATATTTTCATCTGCTTGTAGGTGACAGATGTATTTATTTTTTTTTCATTGTCTTGTGATAGGATATATAAACATCCTAACACTTGTGGTAGACTCTTTGTATTCTCCTTGCAAACTGCATGTTGTGTATACAGTGGGTCTTATACAAACGTCCTTCGGCATATGCACATACTATGTATCGTCCGCCTCTACTTGTGAACTTTTCATGTTGCATATTTGATTATTATGATTTACAAAAGTCCCTTGCATTTACTTGACATTGAACTGTTACTTCTTGTGGTCATGCCACTTGATGGTTCTTGCATCTTGATCATCAACGAGTTGTACTTGAAATTTCAGCTTGAGTTGGAACCCTTGTATTGGCCTGAGTAGAAATCCAATTTTAAGTTCTTATTCTACTTGATTCATTTAAATTCAAGTCTTGTACGAGTCCCCTGTGGTCCAAATCAAACTCAAGTATGAGTTTTCTCAAGCCCAGTTCAAATCAAGTTATACTTCAATTCGAGTTCAAGTCCCTTGTATCATTCTCAAGTCCAAGCCTTATCGGCTTCATGTTCAAATCAAGTTCAGTGTCATTTGAGTTCAAATTTGAGTCCCAATGCTTTGTTCTTTGTAGTCAATTTTGTGTGTCAAAGTTCTTGTAGTCTTGTTTGGTTCAAGTCTGGATGCACAAGCTCAAGTTCATCTCCATTTTACTTGGGTTCAACTCTTTATTAAGTCATTTAGATTTTGTTTCAAGAGTCCAAGTACATGTCATATGTCGTTCTTTTGAGTTCAATCAAGTCCAGGTACGATTTCACCCAAAATTTCGGCAGCCTCCCGGCGTCTCCCCCGTTTAGGGGAAAACTACGAGAAAACTGGGCCTTTCCCACCACGCGCAATAAAGGCGTGTATGGTAGGTGCCCTCTAACGAGGACACCGCGGCCGTGATTTTTTTTGTTCATCCCACCACGCGCAATAAAGGCGTGTATGGGGTCTTTGACGGTACCTGTTTAAATGCACAGTTTGCTTTCCCCCCGCTCGGGGGTACTTATGAATGACACAATTTGCTTTCCCCCCTCTCGGGGGTACTTATGAGTGACCCCGCCTCGCCGTAGGTGCCGCACCGGGGTCCCTTCCCACCATGTGCAATAAAGACATGTATAGGCGGTTTTTCGGTGCGCCACGAACGTCGAAGTAGAGTTTAGGCGATTGCTCGCTTCGTCGTAATCATCAGACCGGCGTCCCATCCCACCACGCGCAATAAAGGCGTGTATAGGAGTTTTTCCGGTCTGCTGCAAACAACGATGCGAGAAATCTGAGTTTAGAGAGTTCGTACCTTCGCGGGCTTTGTCGGTGGCTCGTTTAAGAATGCGCAGTTTGCTTTCCCCCCGCTCGGGGGTACTTATGAGTGACCCCGCCTCGCCGTAGGTGCCGCACCGGGGTCCCTTCCCACCATGTGCAATAAAGACATGTATAGGCGGTTTTCCGGTGCGCCACGAACGTCGAAGTTGAGTTTAGGCGATTGCTCGCTTCGTCGTAAACATCAGACCGGCGTCCCATCCCACCACGCGCAATAAAGGCGTGTATAGGAGTTTTTCCGGTCTGCTGCAAACAACGACGCGAGAATCTGAGTTTAGAAGATCCGTACCTTCGCGGGCTTTGACGGTGGTTGAGGCTCGTGAACCGATGCGAGGAGCGAACATTTTTTTATTAATTATAATTAACAACAATTAAATAAAATTAATTAAATACTAATCTTTAATTAATCATTTTTTTAATTAATTAAAATTAATTAAAATAATTAATTAAGATTATTAAAATCAATTAAAAGAAAATAAGTTATAATTAATTTAGAATTAATTATAACTTAATTAACATTAATTAATTTTAATAAAATATAATTAATTTTCATTAATTAATAATAATTAATTTATAAATTTTGATTAATTAAAGATAATCATTATAATTAATTATATTTAATTATTATAATTATAATTATATATATATATATATATATATATATATATATATATATATATATATATATATATATATATATATATATATATATATATATATATATATATATATATATATATATATATATATATATATATATATATATATATATATAAATGATTAATACTAAAATAACCCTCCCTCCCTCTTTCTCTGTTTACGGGATTTAGCCAGAGAAGCGTGAAAGGGAGAAAGTTACCTTCACTGCCAACGTGCTCCCGTGCTTGCTTCCGATCAAAAATGTTATAACTTCCGATCGAGCAGGCAGAAGGGACCCGTCCAGAGAAGTGGAGTCGGGTTCGGTCGGAGCAGGAGATCGGAGAGGGTGGTCGGGGTAGCGGCGCCAAAGGGAGAATGTTAACTTTACGCCAGCGAGCTCCGGTTGCTACTTCCGACCGGACCAGCAGGGAAAGTCGTCGAATGAGGTAGGTCTCTCTCTCTCTCTCTCTCTCTCTCTCTCTCTCTCTCTCTCTCTCTCTCTCTCTCTCTCTCTCTCTCTCTCTCTCTCTCTCTCTCTCTCTCTTTTTGGCTTCTCTCTATCGGAGGAGGTCGGGACAGAGCTTGGTTAGAGGCGTCGGCACAGGGAAATGGAGGAGGAGGCGTTGGAGCCGGGTTTGGTCGGAAGTAGGGTAGAGTGGAGATGCTTCGGGATCTAGCTGGGAGTGGTTACGGGAGGAAGCAGTGGGAGAGAGTGTCGTGGGAGAGCTCGTGAGCAAGAGGGATCCGAGGAATAGGGCAGAGGTCGTCGGGTTGCAGGGGTTCGACAGTGGAGATGTCGTGGAAGGAGGGAGTGCGAATGGAGGAAGTGTGTGTCAAAGCCTTGCTCTCATCTCCCCTTTATAGATCGAGTGCAGCGACAGAAACGAGATGATCTCGCGGGATATCCGGACTGCTTCGGCGCCGTTTGCAGAATCGGGTACTGTAGCAGTCGGCGTATTCAGCAGGATTTACGGGCATTCGAACGGGATTTGCGGAGATTTTGAGCGATTTTCTCAACGGATACGAGGCTAGTATGATTTCCATTTTTATTCTTTTACACATAGGTCAACATTTTACTATTAGATATAATATAAGAATATTCTTCATTAAAGAATACAAAGCATCTATTTAAGAAAAAAGTTGAAAACTTGAAGCTCCTTTATGAAAAATAAACTTGAACTGAATGACAATACCTAAAAGAATAAATGAATTGGTATTAATTTTTTATTTATTATGTTTACTAATTAAACAAGTGAGATAAAAAAAAATCCTAAATTTTAAAATTGGTGAACAATATTGTTTTTTTTTTTAATGAAATTAATATGTTGTGAAAAGTGAGTTTTAAGTTAACGCCAAGATAATTTTAAAGACTAACATATAGCTATCAAGATTCTTTAATTAGATCTCCCACTATGATTTCCATCAACAAATAATTAACCTATGATGCACCAACACTTCTCTTCAAAGAGGCGTGCAGTGTCCAACACCGTATCCGACACGACACTCGTCCGACACTCCTCCGACACGTGTCGGACACCCCGAAAACGTGTCCGATTAAAAAATATTAAATACAAATTGGACACGCGTGTCCGACATGCGTATCTTAAATATTTTATGAATTTTTTTAAATATAATTTCTTGTATTTTGTGGGATTTAAACTAAATTTCTTATTTCCTATCCACAACACCAAATCAACGTCCACACTTAATACCCAATCATCGAGTATTCTTATTTTCTTTTCTTTTTGGCAGTGAAGGTATTTTCATTTCCTCTATCAGTGACTGATAAACGACATCGACGCCTGACTCTCGACATCCTAATACTAATCATTTTAAGTATAAATTCTAGTTAAATGACTTATTATTTTCAAATTATTTTGAGAATTATACTTATTTAATTTTTATACACTATTTTTTAAATATTAAAACTATAATACCGTGCCCAACTCGTGTCTGTGTCCTGTATTTTCAATAACTGACGTGTCCCGTGTCGTATCCGTGTCATCGTGTCCGTGTCTGTGCATCATAGCAAATAACACTATGATTTCCATCAACAAATAATAGATCATATAAAATTATCCAAAATACCAAAAAAATTCATCTATTGTGTGTTCAACTATTGAGTGCAAGCAATGAAAATCATAAGTTAAAATAATAATCAAGAGAAAAAGGGTATCTACATTAATTTTTATGGGGTTTGGCACTAATGCCTATGTCCTCATCTTAAGACCTCGAAAACAAGGCTTCGCTACTCTCTCATTTAGCCACCACTACTAAAAAACTACTCTACTTGGCGGGCAATGGAGAAACCCTACACCTTTTTTACTTTAAGTGAAAATATCACCATTCTAAACAATTGGCTAGCAAATAACAATCCAACGAAAACCATTGATCAGATCCCCCAAATCCCTTATAGTCTCAAGTGCACCAAGCATACAACAAACCAACTAAGCTCAATAGAAGATGAACGAGAAAGAAAAGAGGAAAATAACCTCAATAGAGAACTCTTGTAATGAGATCCCACCTTCTATGATTTTTAAATTAAAAATAATAAGATTTCTCTCAAAAAGCAAATCCTCACCCTTTCATTCTCTTAGAATTTATTGCCCTCTCTCATTCAAGGTTTATTAAATAAATATTTATATCAAGTGTCAAAAAATCAAACTCTAAAATTTGCTATTTTAAACATACAAGTAAATCGTCCATCGACTCTCTCTCGCACAAATATTATTTGTTAGTACTAAAACCTAAATCAAAAGGATTAATCCAAAAGATATAATCCCAATCAAATTTATCTTAGTGATCATAAGAAAATTATAATATAGCATTTATTTTACTCGAAGCATGGGTCCCATTATGAAGTTTGTTTGTCTTCTTATCAAAATTATTGATGAATTAATGCAACTTTTGCCACCTAATATCCTTTGTTTGGATATTTCCTCATTAACTTTTCAAAGTTTCTTTTAAAGAGATGTCATGATTATTGTCATACGGCTTACTAATGAAATGCTTGTTATATAACTTTGATACGTCACGGATGAACCGCCGGAAAATTGACCGAAAATTGCCGCATGAAAAGTTATCTCATTGTATTCCGTCGGAAAACCACCGGAAAATTTTGCCGGAAATAGATGATTTTTCTATAGTGACAAAAAACTATCTTGATTAAGTACAAATCTTGAGGTATATTCAAGTTGTAAATTATTTTCTTTGGTAGTTACTCCTTTCTTTTTGTTTGTCTTTGCTCCCTCATCGCTTGGGGAAATTATTAGGTCGGGTCATCGGACCTAAAAATAGGTCCGGACATCCAATTAAAACTTGCCACGTGAACTGCACTTTGACTGTGCTTTTTGATTGCGCTTTACCTGCACTTTACATGCGCTTTACCTGCACTTTTCACCAGCTCGACTTAAAATTCCGCTGACACATGTACATTCCACATGTCAATATTTTATTGATGTCCGGATATATCTCTATGTCCGGTGACCGTACCTAATAATTTTCCCATCACTTGGGAGAATGAATTTCGGCTTCACTTTAAGGAGGTGAACTTTGGTTTCGTTGGGAGAAAGGAAGTCTTTGCAAACAGGCACTCGTTTTGGATTTTAGTTGGAGATTCTATTGCAAGAGAGCAGCTATTTCTTGCTTAAGCCTTCATAGTGTGTCCATTTGTTGTTCAGAGACTTTGGTGGCCATCTTCTTGTGAAGTCTTAGAAGTTTTTCAGTTGCTATTTATCATAGCCTTTTATTTGTATTTTTCATTGCTGTTTGTCCTAATTTCTTTTGCTTTATATATATTTGTTTGTAGGCTTATCTTTGTTTGGAGATATTGTGTAGATTTTCTTTGTTCTTTTTTATAAGTTTATCTTTAACTCCTAATTATACATATTAAAACTATCAAACTTTATTTTTCTTTATACCTATTTTTACAAAGTTCTACTTCTATATTCATTTCTATAATTATTTTTTAATCTATTTAATCTAATTTTCTATGCATAATTTAATCTAAAATTATTATTATTTTTGAACTTTGAACTTGTTAATGATTGATTTTTTATCAACAAACACTCAATTTAATATAATAAAGTTGGGGCCCAATCAAAATTTTATATATATTAATCTAAAATGCACCATTCAGAATGTTATTAATCATAGCACAAATCCGGCCAATGGAATCCCATAGGTGATAAATAGTACTAGTTGAAAAGTTTTATTCCAATTTTGACACGAAACCTTCACTTGCTCATGTTGCTTCCTTGAAACATATTTGTGCAACTCCTTTTATCTATATTTAAATAATATTCAATATATATATATATATATATATTTGTTGTTTGCTAATTCCGATGAAGACTCCTTGCTCATGCATCATTCTTCGAATCCTTTCTTTAGCTTAAAACCGAAAAAAAAAAAAACCCGATTTTGGCCCGGAAAATAGTTTATATAAAGGCTAATGAGAAGAAATCACTATATACTTATACATGTTAGGAACTTAATTCGCAACTAGAGTTACTGGACAAACAACAGCTAGCCACACTTGTATTTTGGAATGGTCAAATGAGCTAAAACAAAACCAAACGAGAATGTTACATTCCACAGCAAAGTAAATGGAAAAAACAAAAAACAAAACTACCATTTACCGGAATATCTCTAACAGCCAAGGTAAAAAGCCCACAAGTGGGCTAAGAAGGGCATCCAATAATACAAAGTAAAATTTATTATGATCAGCTCATGTAAAATAAAAATATACAAATCAAGCTTATGGGTTGCGTCGGGTTCACCCGAATCCGAAGCGGGTCAGGTTCAGGATGGGTCGAACAGTGCCGAGTCAGTTCCAGGTTGGACATGAACCCGACCCATGACCCGATTTTGACAGTCCTAATTGTGAAGACATTTAGACTGTTAGTTTTAACGTTATCAAGGGCGGATGGAGGGGGGGCAACGGGGGCACGTGCCCCCCCCCCCCCCCCCCCACAAGAAAAAAATGGCAGTCATATCACATTCCTGGCCTCTCCTTTGTCCTCCTGTAGCTTTCCTATCTAGACATTTGCCAGCCCAAATTAGACCTTTCTTTGGTTGGAATTTTACCTCGTCCTTCCACTTGAGTAGATCTCACCTGCTCTATTTTGGAGCTCATGAAGCTGAGGATAATATTTATTAAAAAATTTATTTTGATATTGAAATATATTGAATAGAGAAAAAAAAACGTTTAAAATCTGTTGGAATTGCTTTGAAAATTTTATAACATATGTTTATAATGCACTCATCTCAAAATGAATCTAATAGCTAAAGAAATCAAAATTGTGTCGAAATATCTTATCCATTGAGTATGTATATTCAATCCATTTTATAGGCTTCGATTCTTAGCTCCATACTATCTAATTTTTATTCTACTCTAGGGTTGCAAATGAGTCAAGCCGACTCGCGACCTAGCTCAGACTCATCTCGGTAGCAGGCTCGACGAGTCGAGCTTATCAAGCTCGCGAGTCAAGCTCGAACACGACGGTTATGCACTCGACGGCAGACATGCTCATGACGGCGACGACGGACGTGACTATGACGGACTAGCACTCGATGGCATACAAGCTCAGGACGATGATGGCGGACACGACTACGAACTCGGGAAAACGACGACGGAGCTCGACGAGCTGCTCGACATGAAGACGAATCGAGCTCAAGCTCAAATTTTTAGCTCGACATTTGGTAGTCGAGCTCGACTCAAACATCTCCTGGCTCAAGCTCGACTCGACTCGTTTGCACCTCTGTTCTACTCCATGGTGTCTATTTGAATAGTAATTTATAGAATTTGTGCATTCAAAATGATATATATATATATATATATATATATATATATATATATATATATCATTTTTCTTCTCAATTTATCCCTTAAATGAATTAGATAATAAATATGTGTGCCCCTCTATAAGAAATTTCTGGCTCCGCCGCTAAACGTTATATCGAATTGTTGCAAAATATTTTGATAAAAATACAAGTTGTTGGCCCTCACTAATAGACTTATCCCTTCGGGTTAAAAAAAAATTTGGGCATATATTCTAACAGTTTGTTCTATCCTAGCTTCATTTTTATTCCATAATAACTTATATCTGAGCTAAAAGTTCATCCGGTTTTAAGTTGTTCTTATGGTTTGTGCTTTGCTTGATCAGTTATGGCAACTTTAAGCTTGATCTAAGAAAGTTTTAGAGAGGGTAACTCACTCAGAAGCTCCTTTTTTATCATTATTCTCTATTTACATAGCTATTGATGGTATTAAAATTATCTATTTAAGTGGCGTTATGATTGTTGTGGAAACTTCTAATATAACAAAAAAAAAAAAAAAGATTTTTAACATAATTGAGAATATAGTGTTTTGTATCATATCAAAGCATTCATTGAATACAAAATTCTTATATTTCTTCTAAATTTTAGAATATATAAAAGTTGGTTTGGCCTCTCAATATATAATTCACACTCCCTCATACATTATATTAGAGACAATGATTTGAGTAAGATCATGTAGTATATAGAGTTCATTGATCTCATGGATATTTGTTAGTTCTATCCAATTTAAGGAAGGTTCAAAACATGCAACTCCTCTAAAAGCTCACATTACATTTTTTTTTTTTAAATTTAAATAAAGCTTCACATTACATGTTAAGTAGTCTCATAATTCATAACATGAGATAGGCTTTGATCTAGCATATGGTGGTTAACATAATTTAATTGAAATCATTGCATTAAGACCGTTTATGATAGTATTTTGAGATTCTTACCCCTAAGATAAGATTGTAAAAGCTATTATGGAAGGATTTAGTATTATAAGTCTAGTTTATGGTTCCTTAGATCCAACCCAACACAAGCATCACTACCTCTAAAACCCCATCTACACCTCATGCCAAGTCGAACAAAACTATGACCTTATCTTATTCCCTACCCCTACCCTTTTAAAGTCCACCAAACCTTACCAATATACTCCATATCAGTATTTAACATCCAAAGCTAGCCATCCACCTTTATTTTCAACCACTTAGCCCCCTTAAAATCATTTCCTAAGGATATCTTCCTAATATGCTCAAATTAGCCCAATGTGTAGTAATCTTGAGGTTTCCACCATTAAACATATAAAAATCCCTTAGCTTTCCATCATAACTCTATATCACATCACTATAAATTTAAAAAAAAAAAATTATCTAGCATTTTATTATCATTAATCTCTCCAAAAGGCTGCCCACTATGATTAGTGTTTGTGTGTGTAAAGATGGAAGATCATTATTAGAGAAAAGTGATAGAGTCTAGCTCACACTGGCTACTCTAAGTTGTATTAACAAATTTATAATATTCTTAAGATAGGAGGTTTTAATATATTAAAAATCCATTGATATATCACCATCCTCGACATCATCAAACAAGTTTAAGTCACAAGTCATTGTGGTAGTACTCCAAAAATCCTCACCACCTAAAGAATCTTCTAACCATGATATAAAATCGCCCTAAGGTCATAACTAAGAAGAGCTAGGTTCTTCTTATAATTTCATCCAACCATTTAATCATTTAGTAAGGAAACACAATCATTGTGTGCATGAACAAAAAAATCAATCTTAGGGATAAGGACTTCCTAGATGGATTTCTTATGATAAATTATAAGAAGATAAACTGCGAGAGAATTGTAAACAAACTCAAACTATCTGACCAATCAATAAAACCATCAATGCATATAAGTGGATCATCACACCCAATCGAAAGATTTTCAATAGAATATTCATTTTAATAATATTGAATTCCCTAAAATTACATTCTCAACAATAACAACTCCACCACATAAGTTGGATCAAGAAATAAGTCTTGCCATCAGCCCCCTACTCATCCAAATAAACATGAGCCTTAGAAGAAGAACCAACCCCAAAAGATCACTAACATGATTACATCACTAAGGATAAGTGACAACAACGACATCATTCTTTCCATTAAGACAAACATCCACTACCAATAGAGAAGCAACTAAGTTCTAGCCTTCCACAAAATCTATGGGATAACCACACAGGTTCAACATTAGAGATATCATTGTCTCAATAATTAGCCTCCATGGGAGAAGAAACAATATTTTTAAAAAGTAAGAGATTTTGACTTCATCATAAAATTTGGGTGAAGACTTAAACTAGAGAATACTTTGGGACCAAAAAATTCATAATAGATGTAGAAATAAGGCAATTTTCTAACCCAACATACCAACAATGATCATTTTGCTCAAAATCAATCCATATCTCAATATCTAACTTATATATGGGCAAAAAATTAGGTTGAAATGTTGTATAATTTTGAGGGATTATCAAACACTGAAGCAATGCATATTAAGATAACATGATTCTTTTGATGGACTTTAAACATTGGAAAATAATCAAATAAGAGCAACAACATCAACTTTGAAAAAAAAAAGAGTCAATTTTAATGTCTCATAAAGAATCCATTGATATAATACGACTGATGAGAGAAAACAAATCCTAATAAACATTTTCAAAATCTAGACACATAATGACGATCCAAGATGGGCCTTCAGAGCTTTAATTAATACAAACTCAAAAGATTTCTCAAGAGATTGTACCTCTTTGAAGAATAGAAAGATTCAAAATCAAATCGATAAGTGACCCCTCCCTTTCAAAACTTTTAGCAAGTAGCTCAGTGATTAATGAGTTCTAATTTTACTCATATAATTCAAGTTGGCCTACACTTACTTATTTCAAGCGTAATTAATCTCTCTCAAACTTGACTTGATGCAACCATATTTCAACTAAAATTAAGCATTCCAAAACAAGTAAAATAGATATTTTGTAAACTTTCTCTTGTAGTGTAGTTATAATGGAGTTTGGACCATGAAAAGTCCTTATACATATACAACAAAACAAGGAGATACCATCCATGTTCATTTATGACATTTATGGGCTCCATACTCGAAGGCTTTGTTCATTCTCCATATGAATCCGCGAAAGAATTAACTAATTATTATGGAATTGGTGTTAAGTCTTTCAAGATACAAATTTTATAAAATTTCATGGCATGCTAATTTTTAAGAGGAAATTTAAGATGGATGATCTTTATTTGCCAATTGGATATTATATGATTGAAAAACTAAGTCAAATAAAGGCATGGCAAAAATTATTAATTTTCACATAAAAAAATATCCTCTACCTATTCATCTTTTGATTTTTATAAACTTCTAATATAAGATCAAAATCATTCATTCTCTTTAATATCATTACGAACAATCAAAATGAGATCATCTGATCATCAATCAAATAATCATTTTTTTTTCAATGGGTGGCTTTGATCATTGTTACGTGCTAGAATATTTATTGTGATGGGATATTTAATATATTAGCTTTAAATAAATAATTAACACGTAAAGATAGAAGTTTGTAAAAAACACTAGAATATTCTTTACATAAAAAATCCAAAAAGGGAGGACCACTGGGCAAATAAAACCACAAAATAATGAAAAAAAAAAAAAAATTCTTATGTTCCTCATTATTGAATAAGATTAAATTATATATAACTGAGAATAATTATCTGATTCTTATTATATAGATTACATAAATATAATATCCACAAGCGAATAATTAAAATCTAACTATATAGTTAAATATTAACAATCAAGCAGAAATAGTTGGATGCCAAAAGTCTAGTAATATGGGCGACGATTGTTAGCGGCAAGCATTTGTGATAATCACTGAAATATGCAATAGAGCTTTTTGGCTATCTTAACTCGAACTCCATTCACATAAGAAATGAGGCACTATTTATATTAATTTGGGATGAGTATTTTGATAATTTTGTCCTGAATCCAAAACAGTCTATCAAATGATCACTAACATTTGAATATCTTAATGATTTCAAACTTTAATGATATTAGGCTCACTAGATTTATCTCATCCATATACTTATTTGAATATAAGAAAGTAAGAGTTGGAGAATGTTTGATCCTTCGATTAATATTTGTAAGTTTTCAAATGTACGTCAAGTGCTTGATTTTAATTTTTTTTTACTCGGATCGAATTATTTGTGGTGCTGATGGGTTCATCTCTCGATAAATTATTGAATTTATAGTTTAAATGGTATTGAATTTACTTCGAGAAGCTTTGAATTCAAAGATTATCTCAAGATTAAAAACATATCAATTATGAAAAGTTAATCGTGATTTCAAAGCTTATAAAATTTTAACATGAACGGCTAATGAAATTTAGAATGTATTTAATTATTTTGATTTATGATATATATATATATATAAGACTTTTAAAAGGCTCCTATAGGATATATGATAGCTTTAATATTTTTACCTACTCAATAAATGTTTAAATTATTCAAAACATTCAAAAAAAAAAAAAAAAAAAAAAAAAAAAAAAAAAAAAAAAACCTGTTCAGATAACTCTAATTAAATGGGTTTTAATTAATATTAAGATATTGAGTTAAAAATTTATAAATATATGATAGATACAAACACAAAAAATTGTTTTGTGCAGAGTCCGGATCTGCATCTGGACTAGTGGACTCTAATGAAATCGTGACACATGGATTGTACGTGCACGTTGATATTCATTCGTATTCCATTTTTTATTTTTGTCTTGTTAGCTCGACCGACTTGGCCCACGGATTTTTTTAAATTTAGGCTCAAAGACCTTCAACATCCAGTTCAATTTAGGGTTGACGCTTCTTTTTCAAGAAATCACCCGCGAAAGCTCCCCAATATTTAAAACTTTTAGTTTAAGAAACCTTTCGTATGTAATAAGAAAGAAAAAAAAAAGAGAGAAAAGATCGATGAGATGAACACTGATTTGGAGAAGGACGTTGCTTTTTAAGAGCGGATGATATTTCCACAGGACGCCAAGGCCGAAACTGAAATGTGGACGTCTAGGAAGTAGAACAGTTTGTTAAAAGAACTACAGCCATATGGAAAGCATTATTTAGGATATTTAGGCTTCAACTTATCGATAAAGTTCAAACTCCTTTCATGACTTACTTAATGTATTAATCATGTAACCATTATGTGCAACGTTAAAATTAATGCATATTACTACACAAACTATGCCTATTTATTGCATATCTGTTGCATAGCTGTTGCATATTTATTGTGTATTTACTATGTAAATGATGTGTATATGTTGCGTACCTACTGCGTATTTGTTGTGTATCTGTTGCATATATGTTGCGTATTTGCTATATATTTTCTACATATTTACTAAGTATTTTGTATGATGTGTATGAGAATGAGAAATAAGCATACGAGGTTTATTGCAATTATGCTCATAATGCAGTGTTCGTTAGAATTATCATAATTACTGGCCAAATTTAAGAAAGATAAAATGCAAGGACTTTGTCTGTTCAAAATCTGGCTTCAAGAAATACATAATGTGAATTCCCAATTGAAATATCAATAATTTAACACCAAAACGGGTTGTTCAGCTATTGTTAGATTTATAGTGGATAAAGTTGAAAATTAGAAGGTGAAATTTTTTATTGAAATCTAAATCGAGACTCCGCATAGAATAATTTCTCCAAAATTATGGGGGAGAATAAATTCTCCTTCTACGATGAGATAGCCCATCTCATAAGTATGCTTGAGCATGTGCACACATAGGCAAACACACATGCACATCTTCATACTCTGCACCTTCTTTTTTTTTTAAAGTTAGGTACATCTCTCATATTGCATTGGATCTATAAACCCTTACACAAGAACTATTTGTGACATCACTAGATAATCAATTAATCATGCAAGAATTATGAAGTATGAATCTTGGTGGAATTTAACTTTAGGACCATCTAAACTTTATTTTCAACAAACTAATAGTTGAAATAAGAATTTTTTATTAGACGAATCCAACAATGCAAAAAATTCTTTGATCCAAGTCCAAATGAACTTAAATCAAACACTTTAATATAGTTAAAAATTTCATGGCATTGTTTGAGGGACCAAGTGATATTCAAATATGTCATGCTTATAGTTAAAATGAACTTCTTGACGAGATGAATTAACTAAGCCTAAGATGACTCAATTCTAATATCATTAAGGCTCTTACATGCTTAAAGAACAATCTATAATCAATGAAATTCACACGATCATCATTTGTGAGAAAGTTTCTTAGTTTAATTAAAGCTTCTTTAATGAAAGAGAAAAATGGCCAATTGAATAAAAATGAGCCATATTTATAGTTTTTTTTTTTTTTTTTTGGTAGGCTTATGTTAGTACTTTTCACAATTATTATTTAAATTTGACTATGGTGGTCAATGAAGATTGCATCTTTCATACTCAAAATTTGTTCAAATGGTGGTAACCCCTACATCCACCTACCTAATCCAAATGGGATTAGGCTTGTTAGAGCATTATTAAAAAAGGGGTCGGGATGATGACTCGCTATTTTTATATGGATCATCTTCTCTTATTAAAAGGAGCTTTATAGATGAATAATTCCTAAAAGAGTAGAGTGTAGGAGATGTAAGAACTTAGAGATATTCAAATATTCTCGAAAAAATTACAATATAATAAGTATCAAACCATGTAATTGTATATTGTCTACGTATTTCTTTGAGACTTTCAATTAGGATAAGGGCTGACTCTCTAATGGACTCGATGTCATTTGTAACAATGATTATCTCAACATAACTCTCCATATATTATTAGTTTCCCTCATGTGAAGAATAAGATAACTCAATCAAGAAAAGTTTATAGTGAATATATAATATCAATGTTTTTTGCTAATCAATTCAATCGGTTCATGCCTTCATGGAGCCAATATCTTGTATGGATGAGTCATTTTAATATTTTGATCTTCAACTCAGCTTCGTCTGGGATGAAATGATCTGCAAAATAAACGTTAGAAAAACAGAGGAAGAAGAAGGAGTTTAGTTTGAAGGTTTCATGTATTCCCTTGATCAACGATTCATGTATACATTGGTATATATTAAAGAGAAGGGAACAGGTTGTTAGAGTTTCAGAAGGTGCAGGTGCACAGACGCGGCGAAGGCAGAGACCATTTTCTGTAATGATTCGCTAAGGAGGAAGTGGAGCAGTAGCCGAATATAAGCAGGTGTGCTTGTATAAGTTGAATGGCGTATATGATCTGTTAATAGCCCCCCACAAACTTACGGTTCAGGTTGTTGAATGGTAAGTTTGTCTTTGAGCGTTTTGAAGCGAGCGAGAGCTAATGGTTTGGTGAGTATGTCTGCAGGTTGATCCACTGAGTTTATGTGATGTCCAATGATCTCGTTGGATAGAATACGCTCTCTGATGAAATGGTAGTCAATTTCAATGTGCTTCGTTCTGGCATGAAAAACAGGATTGTTTGCAAGTGCCAAGGCTGATGTATTGTCGCAGGAGAGAGCTGTGGGAGTTGATGATGCAGCGTCAAAATCAGTGAGTAAGCGACGAAGCCATATGACGTCTGATGTTGCAGAAGCAAGAGCTCTATATTCGGCTTCAGTAGACGATTTAGCAACCGTAGGTTGTTTCTTTACACACCAAGAGACTAAGGTGTCGCCCAAGTAAGTACAGAATCAGGAAATGGATTTTCTGTCATTGGAATCGGATGCCCAGTCAGAATCGGAGAAAAAAAGTGAGTTGGAGATTTCCTCTTGTAATTGGCAATCCGAAATGATAGGTGCCCTGAATATAACGCAGCAGCCTCTTAAGAGCAGTAAAATCTTGCTCAGTCGGATTATGCATGTGTTGGCAAATCATGTTAGTAGCATATGTAATATCCGGCCTTGTGATGGTTAAATATTGCAATGATCCAGCTAATTGCCTGTATAGTTCTGCGTCTGAGTTGAGGAAATTGTTGCTGTTGGAGGAGGGCTTAAGAGCAATAGGTGTTTGAGAGGATTGAAAATCCTTCAAACCTGCTGATTGTAAGATGTCTTGGGTGTATTGTGCTTGATGCAAGAAGTAGCCGGTAGGTTGGTGTAGTACCTGAATTCCCAAGAAGAAGGAGATGGGGCCGAGTTCCTTTAAGGAGAACTGAAGTTGTAGCTTGGTGATGAGTGCAGAAATACTGTCTTTGTTGTTGCCGGATATTAAGAGGTCATCCACATACATAAGTATGTAGAGGTGAGTGTTGCCTTGCTTGTAGAATAGTAGAGAGGGGTCTGACTTGTTGAAGCGAAATCCAAGGGATTGAAGGAAACCGGTAAATGTATGAAACCATTGTCTAGGTGCTTGTTTAAGCTCGTAGATGGTTTTGTTCAGCTTGCATACATAATCGGGATGATGACTGTCTATGTAGCCTTGAGGATGCTTCATATATACTTCTTCTTGTAATCTGCCGTGTAGAAAGGCATTTGAGACATCAAGCTGGAGAACTGGCCAACCTCGATGAAGTGCAACCGTAAGCATGATGCGAATAGTAGGCATTTTGGCAACCGGGCTGAACGTCTCTTTGTAATCAATATCATACTCTTGATTAAAGCCTTGAGCTACAAGGCGTGCCTTATGTCGATCAAGAGTGCCATCAGGTTTTAACTTGGTACGAAAAGTCCATCGGCAACCCAGAATGTTGCGATTTTTTGGAGGTGGCACGAGTGACCAAGTGCCTTGCCTTTGAAGGGCAGTAAATTCTTCAGACATTGCATTTCTCCAGTGGATGGATTTGATGGCTTGAGTAAAATAGGTTGGAGTGGATGTGGTTTGCTGGGTGGCTAGAAGATTGAACTGTTGTTTTGGTTTTAAGTTCCCAGTTTTGTATCTTGTGAGCATGGGGTGGTGAAGTGGGGCGGAGGAGCTGATGGTAGGTGGAATTGGAGCTGAGTGTGATGAATCGAAGGATGTTTCTGTAGAAGCTGTAGAGGGAGGAATTGAGATGCTGGGAGGTGAAAAGGTTTGAGTGGGTAAATGTAGTTCTGAAGCTGAAACAGATGGGGAAAATGGGTTGGGAATTTGAAGTGGGCTCGGTTTGAGTGAGACGGTAGATGTGGGAAGAAGTGTAAGAGGTGATGAGGAGGATGAGATTTGGGAATTTGAGTTTATAGTGTCACGGAGTGGATAGGGAAAGATGTCTTCATGAAATACTACATGTCGAGAGATGTGTATTTTGCCGTTTTGAAGGTTTAGACATCTGTATCCTTTGTGGGAGGAAGAGTATCTCACAAAGAGACATGCTGTAGACCTTGGGTGAAGTTTGGTGGGAGATTATGGTTTGAGCCAGGGATAGCATAAGCATCCAAATGTTTTAAGATGAGTATAGAAGGGTTGCTGATTGTAAAGTAAATGGTATGGATTGTCGAATTGCAGAGATTTGGATGGAAGTTGATTAATGAGGTAATTTGAAGTGGTTAAAGCTTCCATCCAAAGTTTAAGTGGTAGGTGGGCTGCATGAAGAAGAGTGCGAGTTGTTTCGATAAGGTGACGGTGTTTTCTTTCTGCTATGCCATTTTGCTCGGGAGTGTAAGGACAACTCATTTGATGTTGAATGCCATGTTGAGAGAGGAATGTTTTAAAGTTGTTGGATTGGTATTCACCGCCACCATCTGATCGAAACGATTTGATGGTGGTGTTGAATTGAGTTTTTATTAGATTAAAAAACTGCTGAAATTTAATGAGCGTTTCAGCTTTGGTGCGCATGGGGTAAAGCCAAGAAAAACGAGAGTAATCATCTATGAAGAGCACATAGTAGTTATAGCCATTTAATGAAGAAATGGGTGCGGGGCCCCACACATCAGAATGAATTAGAGCAAACGGAACAGTCATTTTCATAGCATTAGAATTGAAAGGTAGTTTGTGGCTTTTGGCCACATTACATGAGTCACATTGAAAAGTAGAACTAGTAGAGATACATATAGTAGAGATGTGCCTAGCTAAATGTTGTAGAAGCTGAATGTGAGGATGTCCCAGCCGAGCATGCCAAGTGGAAGTGGATTTTTGCTGATTGTGAAGAGCTGAAATGGAGTTGGAAGGAATGACATAGAGACCGTCACGACTTCTGCCTCTAAGGATAGTGTGGTTGGTCAGATTGTCCTTTATTGTGAAGCCAAGCGCATCAAAACAAATGGAACAATCATTATCAGTGGTGAGTTTGTGAATGGATAGGAGATTATGAGTAAGAGATGGGACATGTAAGAGTTTTTGAAGTAGTAACTTACGGGGTGTGTTGGGGAGAGGTAGGAGCCCTTGCCTAGTAGATTGAATAGGAAGTGATGCGCCGTTGGCGATGGAAATGCTGTCGGTGCCGGTATATGGTTGAGAATACTGCAATTGAAGTGGATCGGAGGTGAGATGAGAAGAGGCACCAGTATCCAGGTACCAATCTGTTGGTGATCCTGGTTGCTGATTGGTGAAAAAATTGCGTTGCGGAGACGGCATTGTGGGAACGTATTGCAGGTTGGTTCGATGCCAGCATTGTACAACTAGGTGGCCCGGTTTGTTACAGATTTGATAAGTAATCCGTGGAGAAGCAGAATTTCTGGGCGGTCTGGAGCCTGGATTGAATGGCCTTTGTGAGGATCCCCTGTTTGCTGAATATCTGCCACGGTTTGATTTGGATTGCTCAGTTGATACATTCCTGGATGTAGTGTTTTTGAAGGCATTCAAGGCAACTGAGTCAGCAGTAGACGTTGCATCCTTGGAAAGATCGTTCTGAATATTAATTTCCTCACTGAGTAGTAAGGAATAGAGCTCGTCCAGTGGGATGTTGGAGGGACGTGTACGAATAGCTGTTTTAAAGGCATTGTATGATGAAGGTAGACCATTTAAAATGTGTAAAATTATATCTTCTTGCTCCACATTTGATCCCGCTGCTGCAATATTGTCCACCAAAGATTTGACATGAGCTAGATATTGATTTACCGTAAGATCTTTCATGTCAATGCGATACAACTCGTTCTTGAGTTGAATGACTCTTGAGCGATTGGTTGGTTGAAGCCGCTTTTCCAAAGTGTCCCAGATTTCGTGTGTAGTTTGCAACGTCAAAACATAAGGAAGTATATTCGGGGAGATAGTGGAGTACAATGCCGCAGCAAGATTTTGATCAGTGAGTTGCCATAGTTGATAGTTTGGATTCAAACTAATGGTTCCTGATGAATCATAAATGTGTTTTACTGGACAAACATCAGATCCGCTGAGGAAACCATCAAAACCGTTTGCGGAAAAAATTTTAAAAACCTGAAGCTTCCAAATAGCGTGATTGTCGCTGTTCAGCTGGATGTTGACGATATGCTTGATATTTGAGATTATGAACTTCAGAGACACAGGAATGATGATATCTGTTGCGGCTGTTACTGTAGAAGCGGCTTGAGGAGCCGAAGAGCTCTGGCTGTCTGCCATGGAGGAATCTCAGTCGCGCTATTAAGCCTGGAGCTCTGATACAATGAAATGATCTGCAAAATAAACGTTAGAAAAACAGAGGAAGAAGAAGGAGTTTAGTTTGAAGGTTTCATGTATTCCCTTGATCAAGGATTCCTGTATACATTGGTATATATTAAAGAGAAGGGAACATGTTGTTAGAGTTTCAGAAGGTGCAGGTGCACAGACGCGGCGAAGGCAGAGACCATTTTCTGTAATGATTCGCTAAGGAGGAAGTGGAGCAGTAGCCGAATATAAGCAGGTGTGCTTGTATAAGTTGAATGGCGTATATGATCTGTTAACATGGGATAGTTTTTTTACTGCTTTTTAAATCAACTTTTAGTAAAAAAAAAATTTACTAAGAAATTGTTTAAAAAAAAAGTAAAAAAGTTGTTCCTTTGGATATTCTTAAAGCAGTTTTTTATTACAAAAACTTAAATTTTTAACTAAAAAGCTGCTTAAGAAACAGTAAAAAAGTCATCCTAAACGAATCCTTAATCTATCAAAGTCAAATCTGACTGTGTTTAATATTTCTCTTTTTGATTTCTGCTTAAGTATCACTTAATATTTTAAAAATTATCCTCATCTACTGATAAGTGATAACTTTGAATCTTCCAGCGTAAGATTTATCAGATTAGCCACTGGACGAAGAGAGTATTTATTATCTTTGTTCTTTTGTCCATTTATGATGTAAGTTGTAGCAGGTACTGAAAAAATTTCATTTAATTGCGTGTACTAACTGCTAGTCATCGCTCGCTAATATTACACAATGTCCGAAGCTCGTGATTCAAACTTTACTCTTTCAACTGCTCTGCAGATGGCCCTTATTTTTCTGAAAACTTGATAAGACCTGCACTTTTAAATAACTGTTGATATGTTGACGCTGTTCTGTAAGGAGTTTAATTAGTTTATATGATAGTGCTAATGCACTAAGATTTTTTTTTAAGAATGTGAGTAGAATAGTGCAGCATTGTTTTTTGTTAGTGCTGCCATCAAAATGGAGAGGGATGAACGACAACTTTAGTTTAATGGCAATCTTTATGAGGAGGAAGAAAAAGTTTGAGAGAGGGGTTTTTTATTTGGTTCTTTTCTATAATATTAATTATAGACCCATGTTTTTTGGACAGTTTTTTTACTGTTTTATTTTTTATATTGCAATCATAATTTTTTAGACATTTTTTTTTGTTGCTTTCAAGCAAGGGCGGAATTAGTCTTAATTTTCGGAGGGGGCAAAATTATAAGTAAAAGTGTAGAGATTTCGCAGGTATGTCGGGGGTACAAGGAGGCAACGCTCCTTGACGGGGTTTGAACGGGTCGAGGGGTCAAGGGGCAACGCCCTTGCATTGGTTTCCGGGGGCCCGAAACAAATTTTGGTTGTAAGGATATTTTTGGATTCTCTTTACTTTATTATTTTTCTTTGTATTTGGTTCATCGTTTCCTAACAATAACACCTCTATACAATGTGTTTAATAATATTAGGAGCAATTGTCATTACAACATCGACATTTCAAACCATCTTAACATCAAAGTCTTACACTGTCTTGACATTGATGCTCGACGCTAGCAATTTTTACACCCACAAATTCACTGCTTATCTTTGTTCGATATTGTTTTATCATCGACAACCAACGCCCTTTTGACATCGGCGTCCGATACTTACTAATAAGTAAATTATCATTCTTGAATTCTTGAATTATTTTTATTTTTATTTTAGAAACGCCATTTGGCTTCTCCATACAAGTAATCCAGAAGTATTTAAAGAAATGAGATGATTGGGGAGAAGTCAGATACGACTTTTCATTAAAGTGGTTTTCTATATTCTATTACATCTGTAATTTAACTATGTATTTATACACGTCTACAGATACTTCTAGATATACATGTTCTAGAAGGTTGGTGAGCTGTCATTTCTTGAAGTACAATAGAGTGCACGTTCTCCGCCGCTGTGAGCTGTATGTGAGCTGTCGCTGAGGAGACGTGGCAGACCTTCTTCTTCGTTCTGCTTGTATCTTCTTTATGCGGCTCTTCTCTCTTCTTCTTACCTCTGCTCTCTGTATTCTTCTTTTGTTATGATTGTTGCTAATATTCCCCCTCAAGCTTACTGTCCGGTTTGACAATGAGCTTGTTCCTGAGGTCTTGAAATCTGACTGTGGCTAAAGGCTTGGTGAAGATGTCTGCAAGTTGATCGTGTGTAGTTACAGGGATCACCTTGATGTGTCCACGATGTATATGGTCGCGAATAAAGTGTTGATCTATTTCTATGTGTTTCATTTTTGAATGAAACACTGGATTATTCGCTAGGGCAATAGCTGATATATTATCGCACCTTAGTTCTGTTGGATTTTTGAGCTGGATATTGAAATCTTGTAGTAGTTTTCTTATCCAGATGACTTCCGCTGTTGCTGCAGGCAGCGCTTTGTATTCAGCTTCCGTTAATGATCGAGAAACAGTGTTTTGTTTCTTTACTTTCCATGATAGTATGTTATTTCCGAGAAACATGCAATATCCTGTAGTTGATTTTCTTGTCTTTTTGTCACCTGCCCAGTCTGCATCTGAGTATGCATGTAGATCTAGTGAGCCTGGAGTAATTGGAATACCATAGTTGCATGTTCCTTGAATGTATCGAAGAAGTTTCTTCAGAGATTGAGCATGCTCTGCTTCTGGTTGATGCATGTGTTGACATAGGATGTTTACTGCATACGAAATGTCTGGTCTTGTAATTGTTAGATATTGTAAGGCTCCAGTTATTCTCCGATATGTGTAATGATCAGATAATATAAGATCTTCTTCAGGATTTTGAGTTTGTTTAACTGCTGTTGGATTGGCGAGTGGTTTGCATGTTGATAATCCAGCCAAATGAATTATGGATTTTGCATATGAAGACTGGGATAGAAAGTATGTGCCTTTGTCCCTAGTGATTTGTATGCCGAGAAATTGATTAACTGTTCCCAGATCCTTCATTTCAAACTTCTGATTCATTTGGCTGATTGTCTGAGCGATCATACTTGAGTTGTTTCCTGTAAGTAGAATATCATCCACATATATCACCATATATAGTTCTATATTATCCTTTCTTAGAATGAACAGAGATGAGTCTGCTTTGCCATTTTCAAATCCGATCTTTTTGATGTGTGTGGAGAACATTTTGAACCACTGTCTTGGTGCTTGTTTCAGTCCGTATAAAGCTTTTCGAAGATAACATACCATTTCTGGATTATTCGTATCTTCAAATCCCTTTGGCTGTTTCATGTATATGTCTTCTTCGATATCACCATGTAAGAATGCGTTAGTTACATCTAATTGGTGTATCGGCCAATTTTTAGATGCTGCTATGGTGAGAAATGCTCGAATTGTTGGGAATTTGGCTACTGGACTAAATGTGTCCAGATAATTGACACCATATTCTTGGTGATTTCCTTGAGCAACTAATCTTGCTTTGTGCCTGGCTATGGTACCGTCTGAATGCCACTTTGTTTTGAATGTCCACTTGCAGCCTAATACTGTTGTATTGGGAGGAGCCTGTGTAAGTTCCCATGTTCCTTGTTTTTGCAATGCAAGAAATTCTTCTGCCATTGCTTTTCTCCATACAGCGTGTTTGATAGCCTCTGTATATGATGTAGGATCAACAGTGTCTGTTGTTGTATTGGCATGAAGAAGATCTAGGATTTGTCTGGGTTTTAACGACCCTGTTTGAAGTCTGGTAATCATGGGATGATTGGTTTTGAGAATATTTGGATCTTGTATTTGTTGCTCAGTACTGAGTGGAGATTGTTGAGTGGAGATGTTTGGGGCAGTATGTTGTGGTGTGGTTGTGGTTGGTTGTTGGGAAATTTGAGGAGTGTTTGTGGTGATAGTCGAGGCTATAGGGATGAGGAGTCCTGGAGGAACATTTGTTTGAGTGGTTGTGGAGTTATTGGTTGGTGTCATGTGTTTGAAAGGGAAGTGTTTTTCATCAAACGTTACATGTCTAGAGATATATACTCTGTGATTAGATGTGTCTAGACATTTGTATCCTTTTGAGATAGATGAGTAGCCAATGAATACACATGGAACAGATCGAGGGGCAAGTTTGTGTCTTTGATTAGGTGGTAACCAAGGAAAACACTGACATCCAAATGTTCTCATGAGTGAGTAATCAGGTTGGGTGTTGTATAAACATTGAAATGGTGAGAGGTTGTTGAGTGTTCTGGAAGGCAGTCTGTTGATTAGATATGATGCAGTTAGTGTGGCTTCTGGCCAAAATGTTGATGGCATTTGAGCTGAGTGAAGAAGTGTTCGGGTAGTTTCAATGAGATGTCTGTGCTTACGCTCAGCCACTCCATTTTGTTCGGGAGTGTATGGGCATGATGTTTGGTGTAGAATTCCATGTGAGGTGAGAAATTCCGACATTTGTTGATTGAAAAATTCTTTGCCTCCGTCTGTTCTTAGGCATTGAATTTTTAATTGAAGTTGATTTTCAATAAGTGTGGCAAATTTGATAAAAACAGATGGTACTTCAGATTTGGTTATCATGGGAAATAGCCAAACAAATTTTGAGAAGTCATCAATGAATATTACGTAATATTTGAATCCTTCACGAGATGTAATTGGGGCAGGTCCCCATACATCGGTGTGAAGTAAAGCAAGTGGTCTAGAGGACTTGGTTACAGACTTATGAAACACTAATTTGTGACTCTTGGATACAAGACAATCATGACATACTATTGTGGATGAGGGTATGTTGAGATGCTTGTTGTTATTTGCAATATTCAGCAGGGTTTGCTGATGAGGACGGCCTAAGCGATCATGCCAAGAAAAAGCAGATCGTTGTTTGGCTGTTAGAGCAGAATGATTTGTGATGGAAACTGGATACAGGCCGTTAGAACTTGGACCCGTGAGTAGAGTTTTGTGTCTTCAAATCCTTTATGATGTAGCCATTGCCATCAAAAGAAATAGAAATGTTATTGTCTCTTGTGAGAGCATAGACAGATAGTAAATTATGTGAGATTTGAGGGATATGAAGTATTTGAGACAGTTTTAGCTTACTGTTTGGTGTGGGAAGAATACCAGATCCAGAGTTTGCTATCGAGATATTTCTCCCGTCTCCTATTGTGATGCTATCAGATCCACTGTATGATTGAGGTTGATTCAGATTCTCAATCGAGTTTGTCAGGTGCGACGAGGCACCTGAGTCCAGGTACCAATCTGGATTTGATTGTTCTGTTGATGCCATCATTGCTTTTTGATTTTCTTGAGTTGTTGTTTGTTGAGGAGTGTAGTTCAGATTCAGCCTGTGCCAGCAGGCTGATGCTGAGTGTCCTTTCTTGTTGCATATTTGACATATTTGTGTATTATTTGATGTATTTCTTGATCCAGAATTGCTCATTCTTCCTCTGCCTCTCCTTCCTCTGCCACGCGAGGAATACAGTGCTGTTCCTGACTCAGTGATAGTCAGTTGTTTGAGGGCTTCTCTTTGAACATTTACTTCCTCACTCATCAGAAGTGAGTACAAATCATCCAAACTTATTGGATTGAGATTTGTTCTGATGGATGTTTTGAATACCTGGTAGGCTGGAGAGAGGCCGTTGAGCGTATACATCAAGATGTCTTCTGTATCTAGTTTAACTCCTGCTGCAGTAATCTGGTCTACTATCATCTTCACTTCACTGAGATATTGTGTCATTGTCTGGTTTTTCATTGCCAGATTGTGTAATTCACTTTTTAATTGAATTACCTTTGATCTGTTTGTTGCTTGCAGACGTTTCTCTATTGTGCTCCAGATGGCGGAGCATGATTCCAGATGTATGACATATGGAAGAACGGCATTTGAGATTGTGGAACACAAAGCTGCTGCTAAGTTTTGATCAATGAGATTCCATTTAGTATACTGTGAATTTGTCACGTTATTTCCTTCCGTCGTTCTTGTGTATTTTTCTGGTGGATCTGTTGCTGAAGATAAAAATGACATGAATCCATTTGCTTTGAGAAGTTTCATGACTTGTGATTTCCATATAGGATAGTTATCTCCTGATAGTTGTGTCGGAACTAGATTCTTGATATTGGAAATCACAAATTTAAGTGATGCTGGAATGTGATGTTCTTCATCTGTTTCTGATCGTGCAGGTTCTCTGATCTGCGACGATGACGAAGATGGAGAATGCGCCATGATCGAGCGACGAATCTTAATTCGTCTAAGTGCTCTGATACCATAAAGAAATGAGATGATTGGGGAGAAGTCAGATACGACTTTTCATTAAAGTGGTTTTCTATATTCTATTACATCTGTAATTTAACTTTGTATTTATACACGTCTACAGATACTTCTAGATATACATGTTCTAGAAGGTTGGTGAGCTGTCATTTCTTGAAGTACAATAGAGTGCACGTTCTCCGCCGCTGTGAGCTGTATGTGAGCTGTCGCTGAGGAGACGTGGCAGACCTTCTTCTTCGTTCTGCTTGTATCTTCTTTATGCGGCTCTTCTCTCTTCTTCTTACCTCTGCTCTCTGTATTCTTCTTTTGTTATGATTGTTGCTAATAGTATTCCATATGAAAATTGTAAATGTTGAACAAGTGGAGTAAATTCTTTGGCTAAGGTAGTTATGTTTCCTCTATGTTTTTCCTTTTCTCGTAATCTATATCGCCTTCTCCTCCTTTCAATTAGAGTTCTGAGCAGAACTTCTAGTTGCACAATAAAGCAAATATTCACTATCAATCAAGAAACTTGCTACTGCAAAAATTACAACAAAAATAGAAAAAAACAAGATTATGCTGCATAAGTGGTGAAAATTATCATTAAATTTTTAAAATCACACGCGCAAAGGCCAAAATGATGATTATAATTTTAGCTGATGATTTCTAATTCGAACAGAATATTCTAGAACCTTTTATCCTGTCCTTATGTGTGTAAATGAGTTAAGTTGGCTTGATCAAGCTCGCAAGTTTGAGCATATCAAGTCACAAGCCCAAGCTGGACGGCTTACTTACTACTTAAAACAGCTTTCTAGTACAAAAAAAAATTTAATTTTTTTACTAAAAAAGCCGTCCCAAACGAAGTCTAAATGAGCCCGAATTAAAATTTGGCAAAAACTCAGTTCTTGGGCTCGCAAGCCAGCTTGTATCTTTTAAAATAAAATTTAGAGTATTATTTTTAATCTTTAAATAAATTAGAAGTCATAGGTAGTTAGGTTCTATTAAATGTTGTTGTCTTTTTTAATTAAAGTTGCACTTTTGTCACTTCCTTATATATTTTTCCCCTTGAAAGCTGCTCTATTGCCTCCTCCATCGAGCTACAGCCACGACTTCCACCTTGACTTCTGCTAGTGATGTCTTCTTCAGCGAGCTACCGCCGCCACCTTCTCCGTCAAGCATCTCTAGCACCGACAAGCATCTCTAATGAGTAATGAGCTCTTAAGTCGATCTCAAGCTCAATATACGAGCTCAAGCTTGATCTCGAGCTCAAGCATATTGTTGATTGGACAAGCCAAGCTTGAATTAGGACTGATTTGAGCTCCCCTAGACTCATTTGTTGCAAGGACGCTATTTCTAAATTGACCTATTTGTCCTACCAATTTAAGGAGTTGATCTGGTTCTTAGAGTCCAATGGTTGGAATTAGTAGATGATAACTATTTTATATTCTATAAAACTAAAACTTATCATGTGGTTACAAAGGAGGTTGATGCCTATTTAATATTGCTTTGGATCAATGTCATTGATTATTATTATTTATTAAAGGGTGACACTTACTGAATGGGTTAGATTTTTGGACTAAATCTTCTTGAATAGTAGAGGACAAACACATTCAAGAAGTTAAGTAGGATGGAACTTCATTCAACTTTATTGGCAAATAAACAAATCTCATGATGAAAGTTAGGAGAATTTAGGGCTATCAATATTTGACACGACACGAAATTCCGATCCGGACCGGACCCGGAAAATCCGGGTTGGACCAGACCCGTTTGAAAAATGGGTCGGGTTTGGGTTGACCCGGCGGGTTGTCGGGTCAACACGAAAACCTATTTAATTTAAAAAATCGCACGCTGCCCCAGACTTGCCCGCAAAGTTGCCCCGCTGCCCCAGACCTGCTCGCGAAGCTGCCCCCCTGCCAACGCCGGCGCCACGCGCGCTCGCCCGCGTGCGCACCTGCGCGCTCAACCGCACTCGCCCGTTGGCCCACCGCCGCACCCGCGCTCGCCCGCTGGCGCACCGCAGCACCCGCTTCGCTCGCACACCCGGCCGATCCCGTGTTGGGTCGAGTCAACCCGGCAACCCGCCGGGTCGGGTCCGGGTTAGGATTTCCTACCCGTTTATCTACCCGGATCGGGTTAGGGTCAACCCGTTTGCACCCGGGTCAGTTCGGGTTCGACCCGAACATGACATGTGACTCGAAATTGACACCCCTAGGGGAATTGATATCCATACAAAGAAGATATTATAATTTTTATGACATAAATAATTTGTAAGATAAATTTTTGATGCATGTATTTTGTTTTATCAAACAATAATTTTTAATTTGTATCAAAACTATTTAGATGATCATTATCTAACTTGTATCTTGCCATTTTAAGGTTTAGAGAACCATTTTTTTGAAGTTTTTGACATAATTTTGGAATGATCGGAGCCAACAAAGTCTCAACAACTAATTTCAAATAAATTTGAAAAATCTGGGAAGGGGAAAATTTATGATTGAGGAGTTTTTGTTTGGTTTATGAATTAGAGTGGGGATTATATTAATGTCCGAAGAGTGATCGCGTCTAATATTTTTTACAAAATCAGGAGTTTTGAAGATTTAAAATATATTTTCGGGCGTAGTTTGCATTGTCATCCAAAAATATGGGACAAATGATATGACTCTAAAAGAATAATATGATATGCATGAATCTCAAGTAATATTTTGAGTGGTATCTTTTAAAATTTAAAATAAGATCATATGAACTCTAAACTTGACATGGTTATAGTCAAATCGAGCGGCTCGATGAGAGGAATCCAACGAGCTCAAGATCACTCAATTTTGACATCATTGACGCTTCAAAGCTGAAAAAAATGCTTCATGATCAATGGAATTGATATGATCAGGAGGTGGTCCGGTGAAAGTCCGGTGTCAGGCGGTGGTCCAGCGGAATTCCGGCTTTAGGCTGTGGTCTGGCGGAAGTCCGGTGTTAGGCGGTGGTTAGACAGAAGTCTTACGTCAGGCGGTGGTTGAAGAGGAGCTAGTGGCAAGAGCGATCTACGATATCTCTTCTTTATTCCTTGCTTAGGGTCCCCTTTTCATGAAAAATAAGGGGTCTATTTATATATTTCATATAGTGGCATGGTTAGTAAATATGAGGAAGATCAAAGGTAAGTTGGGAGTGGTTTGCATGGACGAGCGATGTTGATTCCCTTGATCGTGGACCGTTCATTGGACATTTGAATGTCTTAGTGATTTCATAATTCAGTGATCTTGGGCTCGTTGGATTTGTCTTGTCGAGCCGCTCGATTCGACCATAAGAATCTGACGTTTGGTAATCCAAATTGTGATTTGAACTTTGAACCTTCAAATAACACTTCAAGTCCTTGATTTGGACCCATTTGGGCTCGTATTGAGTCGAATTTGACGTCGTTGGGTTCATATTTTCGAGACGTTCAATTCGACTATACGTTTGCTGAAATTGGAGTCTGGCTGGTTCCAATTATAATTTCGGAACTTTCCAACTTGGTTTTGCCTTGAGATTCGTATCCGATCAAGATAAATTACTGATAACAAATCAAGTATCTTTCTCAACTTTGCTCTATATTGAGCCAAATAAAATCAAATTTCATGAATCTTACTGATGACCCACAAGGATGGTTTTCCTTGCAGATTAAATTTACATATATACGTTAGAATATATTTATCAAATATTTTTAATATACGTAGCTTTTATATCATTATCAATTTTCAAACGCGAGTTATGTATTTTCCCTCGGCGAGGCGGACCCAACTCTGCTAGCCAGCTCTCTCGTCAGGCTCTTCCCTCTCTGAAAATTGTTCAATTCTCGTGACTCTCTCGCTTCCTCTCTTCTCTCTCCTCTTTAAACCCTGACCTAGTCGGAGAGAGACGACAAATGAGAGAGGCCAAACATGGAAGCCGGCAGGAAAAAAGAGAAGGACGTCAAATAGGGTTTTCTCGCTACCCGCTTGACCTCCTGCTAATTGGTTCCGCTCAGAGGCCTTAGATTTGTTTACTGTTTAAGGAATCAATCAATTCCACCTTTGTTCTGGTCTCAGATCTTGATCGGTTACATTTCCTAATTCTAGTTTCAAACTTTTTCACCTTCCAATACGTGCATTTTAGATGTTTTGAGTAAATCTGTTATCAAAGATCTGATCTTTCTACTCATTTCTGGTTTGAGTTGCTTTCTTTGTGGATAAGACTTCTCATGTGGCTGTTTGTTACAACATCTAATAAAAAAAAATGGTTTTTTTTTTGTTGCAGGAGTTTAGTTTCGTCTCGATCGAAAAAAGTCCCGTACCTGGCATCAAATAGCTGATAGTGTGAGGATGGAACAGTCGCCCTTTTTTTCTAGCAATGGCAATGCAACACCGTCTCATAGTTCTTCTACCGGCGTTGCAGGGGATGGATATGACAGTGATGGCTCATACTTTGTTCCTCCGTAGGCTTGCTATTCCTTTTAAAAAATTGCGAGAATTTATAAATTGTTAGATGTTAGAACTTCATTCTCTCATCATAGAAAATTATATCTGAACACATGCCGAAATAGAAAATCTTGAATATAGAGAAATTTCATTTGCTTGTCAGTTGTGCTATATGTATTTTCAATCAATAAACATCAAAGGAAATGAGGCTTTAGCTATGTGATTCATTTTGATTCTCTGCTTATTTTTTTTTCTTGGATGAAATGCTTACTTCCCATAAAAAACATAAAAAGAAAAATAAGGTGAAGAAAATCTGATTAAGGTTTCATACATGCAAGCTTATGTTTTCTAGCACATTATGAATGCTAGCACATTTATTTTACATGAAACCTTGGGTGTCTTGTAACTTCTGTTCATATGAAGTATTTAGTTTTTCTTTTTGAATTTCTTGTAGGGGTGGAGTACACTTCTAAAACCCTATAATGATTTTAAAGCTTTTGCACCATGTATGCATATTTGTTTCGAAGAAGATGTGTTGGAGCATGTAAAAAACTCAACAAATTTCTCTTTTTATCCTTTGCAGTACCCCCAGCAGATTGTCAACGTCTCTACCTCCTGACCTTGCATGTGTTATTCCTTTTATTGATAAGTTCCAGGTATGTATGAAGTTTTACCTCTTCATTTCTTGCTTTGCAGTCTATACTACCTCCACATTTGATGGCAACATCAGATTTCAATACTTTAGATAAAGTGTAGAAAATCTTCTCGTTTATCTTTATGCGAGTTTTGTCTTTCTTCTCTGTAACTGGTATGCATATTACGAAATTTAGTTTGCCATTTTCTCCTAGGAGTTCTGGTTGACGGCAAATTATTCTGTGCGGACGTCGAACGCTGTCCAGAGACCAACCATAATACGACACGTCACTCCCGCTCGGTAACGCGGCTCGCTATCGCACTCGATACTGTTGATGTGGCGCATTCTGGTTGGTCTCCGGACGGTGAACTGCGTTCGGCGTCCGCATGTGATAATTTCTCCTGGTTGACATGAAATGCTGTTATCTTTGTTAAAATAATGGTATAAGTTCCTATACAGTTCCAAAGCTGCAGCTTTTTGTAACTTTGATTAAAGGTTCCTATATTGCCGACTATTTCTGTGAGAGAATTTAACAAGATGCAGTTTCTTTGCTGTCATGTTGTTTATTTTTCCTTGTTCTAGTTCCTCAGTTCATGTCTGTCATTAGAAACCTCTCCTTGAACTTGCTACACTTAAAAATAGTTCATCTTGATGCATAAGCTTTTATCTAGCATAAGTTTATACATTGATATTTTGATAGTTAGATTTCTGTTGTCACTGAAGTTAACTATTTTCTTTGTTAATTCTCCTTCGTTTTTCAGGTTGGGACTTTTTTGCGAGCTATGCAGAAGCAAATCAATTCTGCTGGAAAACGTGGGTTTTTCTCAAAAAAGTCTGTAGTTTCTACAGTAAATGAAACGTTTACGTTGGAAAATATGTTATCCTTTCAAAAGGTAGTACTTTATCTTGTTTGCTAAATTTTATGTTTCATTATCAACGATTTCTTTTTGTTCTTGTTTACTGCTTGCATCATCACGTGAATTTTCAATTCTGTTGGCTCTTAGGAGTCAATAAACACTGCATTTCACACTATTAATTGCTGTTGTCTGTTAATGATAGCCGAGAGATCTTTAGAGGAACTACATATATGTTGAAACATTACATGTTATAGTGGACTAATGCTTTGGGTTTTATCCTCCCTATTGCATGTGCAGGATCCCATTCCAACTTCCTTGCTTAAGATTAATGGAGATCTTGCAAGCCGTTCAGTTAAGATCTTCCAGATGATTCTGAAGTACATGGGGGTTGATTCATCAGACAAAGCAATTTTATTAAGCATGGACGAGCGAATTGATCTTGTTGCTAAGATTTATAAACAAACTTTGAAGCGGCCTGAGCTACGTGATGAAATTTTTGCTCAGATTTTGAAGCAAACTCACAATAACCCGGATAAGTAATTATTTTTAGAAAAGCATGGAGATAGTAATGAAGACATATTTCCAGTTGTTATAGTATTTTTCATATGCATCTCATTTTGTAGGAGCTTTCTGATAAAGTCATGGGAGCTCATGTATTTATGTGCCTCTTCCATGCCTCCGAGTAAGGATATTGGGTCACATTTGTCAGAGTATGTGCACAATGTTGCTCATGGGCCGAAAACGGAACCAGAAGTTCAAATCCTCGCATTAAACACTTTAAATGCTATGAAAGGCTCAATGAAAGCTGGACCAAGGCTGACAATTCCTGCACGTGAAGAGATTGAAGCTATGTTGACTGGTAAAAAGCTTACAACTATAATATTTTTCTTGGATGAAACGTTTGAAGAAATTTCATATGACATGACCACCACGGTCAATGATGCTGTCCAGGTACTTGCAAAACTTGTTCTTCTCCACAATCTTTGGTTTTGCGTACTATGTTACTTGCAAAATTATTTTTAACATGGGTTGCTTATAAACTTTTGTGGATATCAATGGAGACTTTATTGTTTAGGAGAGGGTAAATATTTTCTTCTTGATGGTTTATGGTCTAGTTAGGAAATTCATTTCACAAATTTTGCTGAGGAGATAATTTCATACTATCAAGCTAACAACCATTGAGTTCTAATCGAACTTTTATCTGACTATAGAAGAGAATTTAGGGGTTGGTTTGGATGCCGGCATGTTAGAAGAAGAGGCATTTCCCATTTCTTAATGTGCTTGATGAAGCACTTCTACAAAGGCTGCTTTGTTGTTAAGTAGGGAAGTGATACTTTTACTTCCTATTGTTCGAGTGGGCAAGAAATAAAAATGACTTATAATTCAGTAATATTGTCATTATATCTATATAAATAAACTACTATCCTTTTAGAAAGATATTCCATTTTTGTTTCATATCTTATACCATCCATCATATATTTTGAATAACAAGGATTTAAAATAAATAAAAGATAAATTTTGTCTATTAGTCATGGAGGGTGAAAGATTTGAAAGGAATGTGTCAAATTCTTCTAATAGGATAATAGGATCATAAAATTTTTGAATGACTAAGATTTAAAGTAAGTAAAAATTGCTGACAATGTAAAAAGTAATTAATAGTCTTTTTTTTTTTTGTTTCTTTAAAGAAATTTATGTCTGGAGAACTGACTCTATCCTTCTAAAAAGATAGAGCGTAGGAAGGAGTCAAAACCTCTTTCATTCTTTTTGATACTATTCAGTGAAAGGTGTAGATGTGACCTCTCACATGTCTTAATAAAGATGTTGTATGGTACAGTAGTTATTTCATGATTTAGTTGTTGTTCTGTATGATTCATGACTTATAGACATCATGCAGTTGAATGTAAATTGGGTAGCATAAAGATTGAGATTAGCTTGAAGCTTTTCTTCAGCTATTATTGCGGCTTATCTTTTAACATATCAGATTGGATCTTTATAGATGTGAAAAACTGATTTTAGGGTGGTTAGAGAATGATATTGTCACAATCCTCCTTTTGGGCTCGGAAGTTTTCAACAGTAGCTTGATAGGATATAATGAATTGATAAATTTAATGTTAATCTAATTAAATCTTGGAGTCTCTTGTTCATTGCGCCATTGATCTTTTTTTGTTTTTATTTGTGGCATTATATTTTCTTGGGTGAACTCTTCTTGAGTTTTGGTATTGTCATTTCAACACAATCAAGGTTTATAAGATAGTTACATCCATTTAATATATTGATAATAATCTACATATTTACATCAACTTATCTATTTTATGCCTCCACCCCTCATGGTCACTTGGTCCTCCAAGTGATACTCAAGACAACTAGATAACTCTAATAACTTAAGCTACGGTATATACTCACGTTTGTGATCCATCAACAAAATGTCAATAAGAGCTCAGAAGGTGGATCTTTTAAAAGCATCACAATGCCAAATATATTGCATTAATATGAATGGACTCAATTATGCAAATATTATGTTTAATCCTCCAAAATTGTAAGTTCCTATTTCATAATATCACATGCAAGCCCTTCAAAGTGATCCCCCAATATTTTAAAATAATAAGATAACCAATTTCAACACCAGTCACATAAATTGCCCATAATATCCTTCACAAATTTCCCAAGTAGATCTTAAAGTTTATTATGTATTAACATCTATAAATTCATAATCATTCCTAAATAAATCTCTCTACTAAGACTAAAGCCTAGTAGATTGGAATCAAAGCTCTTATATCAATTGTCAGAGCCCACGTAACCTGTTGTGCTAATTTACAGTTGAAATCAATGTTTAAAATTGTGTAATTGGGTATTGAGATATTTTTTTGTTCGTGAGGCATAAGCTTCAAAAAAAAAAGTGTAAAATGAAAATAAAGGTTAAAAGTGATTTTTTTATATAATACCCAAATAATATGTTAAATGATGATATTAACTTTCTATTGAACTATAAATTAACAAATTGATATATCTATGAAACAAAAAATTACACAAGACGTATAGTGATAAGTGATAAATTTTGTGAAATTGAATTGAAATCCAAATATTAAAATAACAAAACAATATTAAATATAGAAATTGCATAAAAATATCATATAACATTAAATTTAACTCCAAATTTCTTCTTTTTCAGTTCCCTACTCATTCACGTTTAATTAATAAAGAAAATTGAAATAGTTGGCAACAATTCAGAAATCATTTGCACTGTCATCATCGAGAGGGTTTTTATTTAAGTCATCATCATAATAAATTGTTCTCTCCCTTGTCTCATTCTGTGCAGTCTAAATGCATCCTAATATATTTATTCTTCGTTTATTTTAGTCATCTTCCTTTTTCATAAATGTTTTTCATCAACATTAAGATGAGATTAATTCTTCAAAATTGTTAAAGGTGTTGATGGTTTGCTGCTTTCAAGAGATCCCAAGCAACAACTATGATGGTGGTGGCTGTGGAGAAGGCAATAGGCTATAGGTCGAGGCAAGTGAGAGGAAGTTGTTGCGGCTTGGGGGTGCATGAATGTGTGATTTGTTCGGGGCTTTTATTTAGACTTTAGGTAAATTTTAATAAAAAAATATATTTAAATATGGTCAGTCGTAAGCCTCATGCCAGCAAAGCGAGGCAAGCCTCATAAAAAAGCTCAAGGCATTAGCCTTGAGTCATTTTTTACTAGAATGGCGCTAACACGGCCTCAAGGCAAGTTGTGATAAGTATAATGCTTGGGATACCCTAACATAGTTATCTAATTTAAAACGCTGCATCTTTGATCATGATGTTTTAAATATTTACAGCTTCATGATTGCCGTGCCCTCTAAATTGTAAAAGTCTCTTATGTTGCCTCTCACCTCCAACTCCTCCAAATCCAAAAACTTCACATTGTGGCACTATGGTGCAAATGCAGTTTTCTTCTATTTTTTTGTTCTTCTAAGGACTTTGTAATGCATCGCCATGCTTATGTTATTACGAGGAAATTTTAGAATCGCTTCATTTTTCATTTTTATTGTGTCATTTCTATTCTTTTGTTATATATATGTTACTCATGGACAATAACTTTCTTTAGGAGCTTGCAAGCATAATCAAACTTACGACCTATTCCAGTTTTAGCTTGTTTGAATGCAGAAAAGTTGTACAAGGCTCAAAATCTCCTGATTTTGGTAGCGGTAATGTTTATATATTTATCCTGTACCATTCCTCAAGCCCCAATTCTCTTTTCTCGTAATTCAAGCTTATGAAAGCAGTTTTCTAACTAAGCTTAGTCATGCTTCTCAGAGGAATTCATTTGGTTAGATGATAATAAATATATCGGAGATTTATTGGCTGAATTTAAGGCAGCCAAAGACCGCAGTAAAGGAGAAATTTTGCATTGCAAACTAACATTTAAGAAAAGATTATTTCGGGAGTCTGATGATGCCGTTGAAGATCCCATGTTTGTTCAATTGTTATATGTTCAGGTATGTGCGCTTGGACTCTCCAGAATACACCACATGTACCCTTGAATAATTTGATATCGTTGATCTCTGTTGTATGATGTGATATATTTACCTTTTTTGGCAGTTACAACATGACTATGTTTTGGGAAATTATCCAGTTGGTAGGGATGATGCTACTCAACTATCCGCTCTTCAAATTTTAGCTGAGATTGGATTTGTTGACAATCCTGATTCATGTGTGTGAGTACCAATTAATTTTTATATTCCATAGTGGTTATCAAGCCTTACCTTTTTTGTATATTCTTTACTAATACAATCTCTAAACATTGGTTATCTTTACAGTGAGTGGACGTCTCTGCTTGAAAGATTCTTACCAAGACAAGTTGCGGTGACAAGGGCAAAGAGAGACTGGGAGCTTGATATACTCTCTCGTTATAATTTAATGGTAAGAACAAAACGTTGCATCCAATATAATGGTAGTATCACAGAAACCTAAACTCTACATATTCTGTTTTTTCTCATTAATCTTTTTTAACACAATATATTTAAGGATTCATGTCATGATTAGCTTTTAATGATTTATATGATAAATTAGATACTAAGGAGGGCGAAAGATATATGTATAAGTTAGCCAAACAAAGAGATATGAGTAGTAAGGACTTAGTGCAAGTGAAGTGCAATAAGGATGAAAATCAAAAAGTACTTTTATTTGAAGATGATATTCAACAAAGGTAGTTGAGATATTTTGCTAAACTTTTCAATGAAGATTGTGAGAATATGATTGTTTTAGTTGGATTACATCAAGGATCAGTCTTAAGTCCATATCTTTTTGTTTTAGTCATGGATGTTCTCACTAGACATTTGCAAGAAGTTGTACCCTGGTGTATGCTTTTTGCTTATGATATTCTTTTTGTTTATTAGACTAGAGAGGCAGTTGAAGGTATACTTGAATTATGGAGGTCAACCTTAGAGCCTATAGGTTTTCATTTGAGTATATCTAAAACTGAATATATGAATTGTAATTTTAGTAGTAACAGATTTAATGGAGGGTTTGTGACTTTGGACGATCAAGTCATTAATAAGACTACATGTTTAAGATATCTTGGGTCTATTGTTCAGAGTGATAGTGACATAGATGGGGATATTAATAGCAGAATTTAAGTTGGATGGTTAAAGTGAAGGAATGCATCAGGCTTGTTGTGTGATAAAAAGCCCCCCTCAAGCTTAAGGAAAGATTCTATAAGATGGTGCTGAGGCCTGCAGTGCTTTATGGTGCAGAATGTTGGCCATTAGAAGAGAAGCATAACATTAAGTTAAGTGTTGCAGAAATGAGGATGCTCAGGTGGATGAGTGGCATTACACTTAGAGGCATGATACAAAATGAGCATATACATGAAAAGGTTGGAGTAGCTACAGTGGAAGATAAGATTAGAGTGAGTCGCCTTAGATGGCTTGGTCACATAAAACGGCGGCCTTCCGATGACTCGGTTAGGAAAGTAGATGTATTAGATTTGGCTTATGTTAAGAAAGGTAGAGGTAGACTTAAAAAGATTTTGTTAGAAGATATTAGAAATGACTTTTTTTTAGATTTAAATGAAAATTTGACTCTTAATAAGACACAATGGAGAAAAAGAATTAATGTAGCTGATCTCACATAGTGGGATAAAAACTTGATGTTGTTGTTGTAATCTTTTTTTAATTAATCTATTATCACATTACACATTTCTTCATTCACTTCCCAGCTAGCATTATTAATTAAATATATGTTTTGGTTGAGCTATTACCTATTATGCCTATTTTTCGTTCCACAAGTTGTAATACTACACATTTTAGTGTTTCTTCATTTTCCTTTTAAGACAGATAGTTGTCTTCATAGGCATATTGAATTTATTATAGATGTGTATGACATAACACTTCATTGTATAAGTAGTACTAAAGTGATCAAAGAATTTTTAATTACATCAGTACATCAAGGATCAATATTAGTTCTATATTTTATTTTTGTATTGATTACAGAGATTTTTAAAAATGATATTTAAACTTAGGTGCCTTTGTGTATGCTTTTTGCAAAGGGTTGTGTTATAATTGGCGATATATCTATTGAAATAAGTGGGAAGTTAAAAGCTATGGAGAAAAATCTTAAGATGATTGATGACTTATAATTATAAAAAAGGACCAAATATATTGTCACAACCCAAACTCAAATCCATCGAGATATTGTCCACTTTAGCCTAATCGGCCTCAAGGTTTTGCACAATTGGTTCAACATTCTAGGAGTGTCACCCATTCTAGGAGTGCTCTGACATGAGCATGCTTAACTTTGGATTTCTAGATGAAACATTGACCATTATGCTAAAAGACACTTTGATGTTTACGAATTATGCTCCATTATACTTAAGTGGTTTTACAATCTCCCCCATTTAAAGAAACTGTCATCCTTGTTTGTATCTTTACGCTATTTGGAATCATTCACCAAGTTGATAAAATTTTAGAGCTGACCTTTATATTCAAAAGGTTGCTTTCAATGTATAGAACTTTGTTCCCAATTGATTCAAAAGGCAGTTTCTATAACTTAACACTTTGTCCTATATGGAACTTAATTCTTATCTCTTTGATTCCATTCTTTCATAGCTCTAACTTTGATTCCATTCTTGATAGATGTGAGTTTTGGCTACGATATATATGATTCATTATTTTGGTGGGTGTGATGTTAATAACTATCAATTAATATTATTAAAAGATATAGTGATATTATGTATGATAGGCTTAAGTATTTTAGATATGTTGTACAGAAGTAGGGATATAGATGAGAATGTAACTTTTAGAGTAGATTAAAATAAAGAAGTGCCTAAGGAGTATTATGTTATTAGAGGGTAATGTACAAATTTAAAATTAAATTTATAAAATTGCAATTACTTCGATGATGCATGGATCTAAGTGTTTCACAGTAAAGAAGTTAGAAGTTATCCAAAATAATTTGTGTATAATAAATTTGACATCTCTCACAATACTTAATAGGAATGAATGAAAATGACTATTCATAAAGTTGACTCCAAATAGTTGTGGTAAGGCTAATAATTGTGATGATGATGATTCTTGCGACTTGATATTTAACTAGCTAGAAACCAAGCCTTTTAACCTTTTTTTTTCCCTTTCCATTAGCTGTAGATGCATGCTGAGGTAGAAAATAACATTTCTTTGATTGTTGGGCTTGTACGCCTCAACTCCTTGTAGTGTAAGTTCATTTAACATTTCTTTGCAAGCAATGGCAATTCTATGGTTTTAATTATTTGGATCATTAAAATTTTTCTAATCCATGCAGAAACATTTGTTGAGAGATGATGCAAGACAGCAGTTCCTTAGGATCCTTCATGCTCTTCCCTATGGAAACTCGGTTTTTTTCAATGTTCGCAAGATAGATGACCCAATAGGCCTTCTACCTGGTCGAATTATTTTGGGCATAAATAAGCGTGGGGTTAGTAACTGCTCCTTGAATACTTTTGACCTGTTGATATGTTGCACTAAACAGTCTCTAATGCAATTTTTTTTTTCTTGTATTATAGATTCATTTTTTTCGTCCAGTTCCAAAAGAATACTTACACTCAGCAGAGTTAAGGGATATTATGCAATTTGGTAGCAGCAACACTGCTGTTTTCTTTAAGATGAGGGTTGCTGGTGTGCTTCAGATTTTTCAGTTTGAAACTAAGCAGGTCAGGCTGTTATATTTGTTGCTTTCTTTAGTTTAGCACATCACTTTATTGTTGGTGTTATTGTTAGTGAATTCTATGAGAGTGTTACATAAACCTTTGCAGGGGGAGGAAATTTGTGTTGCTCTTCAAACACATATAAATGATGTCATGCTCCGTAGGTACTCCAAATCACAACCTCCTGCTACAAGATCCACTCATGATGATTCTTCTCAAGCAATTAATCCGCCAAGTATAGACATCCATGAAAAATGTATGCAGGACCTAGCTAAAGCTGTAGAAGAATCCCATAAGACTGCAGATAAAGTGAGCAAATTGTTCAACTGTTTATTCCCTTTATGAACACCTTGATTTATATTCTGCCCCTGAAGCATCAACTATTTGATTTTTATAGTTTACATCATTGTTATAACTAAAGCTCATAACGCTTGCATTTTCAAGGAAAGATAATGATGAAAATTAAGCTATCAATTAGATTGTAGTTTATATTACTTTGTAGTTTGTTCATATTATGATTGGAAATTAAGAGCATGATTTTTTCAATAGGAGAAGCTATATTTAATTTCTCAGTCGCATATTATTTTACAAAGAACACTTTATTTTAGTCACATCATTAAATACTTCATATTGAGATTCATTAATAATGTTGTCAGTATAGGCTTAGATTTGGCATGTTACAGGTTGAGCTCAAAGTGCAAACCAGGAGAACTATATTACGACTCCCAAAAACCCATCGAGCCTAGTCGATACTAGCCCACCTGTTGCTTTTTCTTCATACTGCTTATGCACATTTTTTCCTTTATTGTTTTTAAATTTTTTATTTATTTAATGCATAGTTTTGCTTAATCTAATTTTGGTGATTATTGGCAATATTATGTTATTACATTATTGCTTTGTGTTTTTTTATTATTGCTGTTTATATTGTTTAAGTTATAGATCTATCATTTTATTGGAAGTCATATTGCTACGTTAATTAATTAGGAAAGTTCTAAAAAATATTTAGCAAGAAAGTTTTCTTTATTTCGCTTATATTCTTGTATGTTAAAGCAATATTATGTTCTTGTTTTAAGACATTAATCTAGAGTGATCAAATCATAAACAATTATAGTAGTAGTCAATTGGCAATAAGCCCCACCTCGCTGACTTCAAAAGGTTTTTTGTACTAAGTCTACAACATGTGGGCTTGATCAAACCGCTTGATGCCATGTGTAAGGCTTACCTTGAAATAACTTTTTGTCCTTCGCATCAAATTGGAATCTCATTGTTTGGGGTCATAACATTTCTTTTGTTGCCTTTGTGCTATGAGAAGTTTAGTTTATTAGTTTGATGTTATTAGTTGTCTTTCTGCCAACTCTAGTATGATGACTCCTATCTTCTGGTTCCATCTAAATGAAGGGTGATCTGCATTTTTTTGCTAATATATGGTTTCCAATAGCACCATGCCTAGGTTGTCATGATAGCTATCATGACAAGGCGCACGTGCACTCTTAAGTATGGCAAGATTGAGTCTCCTTCATGTCTCCACTCCATATCGAAATGGAGGAAACCTTGGCACATGTGCACAACAAGTATTAGAAGGCACACATTGGGGCACATGCATTCGGAATTTCCTTCTTGGAATTGCGCCAATGCATAAATCCATATTCTCGATGTTTCTTTTTGGGGGTTGGTGTAAGATTATTTATATGAGCTATCTGAAGAGTTCTCTATACAATTCATGTTGGAGATCTTTCTTCATTCCTCATGTACTTGAGAAATTATTCTGTGTGGACACCGGACGGTCCGGAGGCCAACCAGAACGCGCCACGTCACCCGATGCACAGAGGTACCCAGTACCAGTTTCGAGCAAAAAAGTGACGTGACGTGTTCTAGTTGGTCTCCAAACGGTGTCCAGTGCCCGCACAGAATAATTTTTCCATGTGCTTTATTGGATATGGGGTTTATGGAGGATTGGCTTCTTTGAGGCGATGCATGAGAAAAGAAGACTTTGTGCAAGGTAATCTCCTAATGTGAGATTTTTGAGCTGTTTTATTTTTTTCTTTTTCTTTTTTGTGGGGGTGTACTTGGGGATTGAGATATGGTTGGTGAGTGCTCTTATTTTGAACACAATAATTGTGACTTCTTTATTTGTGGATGGGATTGTCTCTACTATCTCATGTATGTAGACTTAGTTGAAATCAAACCACATAAATCTTGGTGTTTTTCTATGTTATGTTTCCTCTCTTTTATGTTTATTAGTGGTACATTGCTCTCAATCTTGATGAACTTTCATCATCACACCTTTTTGAATAGCATAACCAAGTCATATAGTTAGATAAAACTCTTTCCGAATGTTTAAGAAATGGAGATGTAAAACAATATTCAAACATCAAGCATGATAAAGTTGGCAATATCAATTCAAGCCTCTCTCTCTCTCTATCTATATATATATATATATATATATATATATATATATATATATATATATATATATATATACACACACACACACACACACACACACACACACACACAACCTAGAGGCTTTAAGATGAAGCGGAAATAGGTGGTCAGATAGATTGCAAAATAATTAGTTGCAAAACTTCAAATATATTGAAAGAGCTATTAAATTCTAAATTTGTTTTTAGATCAAAACTATAACAAATTTAAGATAAATACCTTTCTCTTATAGTGCCACATCTACAATAAATATATTCTCTTTGTCCACCTATTTAGTTAATAATTTATCTTAAAAACATTAATCACAACAATGATGAGTTTCTGCATGATGGAAATTTAAAAATCAGAATGTATGCTGGTTAAAATAGATCATCATAAATCATTTGGCAATTCATTATATTCAATTATGATAATGCAAGAGTTTTAAAATCTTTCTTTGTATATAATCATATCATATCAAATTTTATCTTTCTCATTTTTTATATGATACAGCCGTTATAGGAGCTTCTGTTTAATTTGTACTATTTAAGGTACTTCTATTTCCATTCCCTTTCCATAAGGGATTGTATTTCATACTTGTATGCACATACAAGAATTCCTATATAAATTATTTTATTTTCTTTCTCCATTTCTTTCCATATCTTTGTATAATAAATCTTATATGACATAGGATAAATAATTGAAATATGTTAATAAATTTATGTGATCCATTTCAGCATGACCAATCATCTATTATAGAAAAAAATCATAAATGAATTTATTATAACATCAAGCTGAATAAGTATCAATAATAATTGATGCATTAGATTTAGAAGAAGTAAAATCATTGCTATAAATTAGAAATATGAATACTCACCTCAAGTTCAAAAGTTGCCTTATTATTCACTCCGTAAACTCCACCTATCTTAATAATATGAATAACTTATATTGAAAACATTAGTCACTGTGATGATGAGTTGAACTGACACTAGTCGGTTCGATTTCTTTTTTTATTTTTTTTTATTTTACATTATATATATATATATATATATATATATATATATATATATATATATATATATATATATATATATATATGCGGTGATCTGTTTTTAATGTTTTATAATGCATTGCAAATCTGTCTTTTTCCTGTTAAAATTACAGTAATGTTTAACTTTATCTGTTCTCCCTAACATTATTATAATTTCGGTCGCTCTCTCACTTGAAGTCTAGAGCAACATTCTTCTCCTTAATTGCCTAGTACCCCGAACTGCATTCAAAATAATAAAAAAAAGTTTTCGTACAAGAATGTCTGCTTTTCTCAAAAGTACTGTATTGGCTCTGGATCACTGAAATGGGGATTAAAAACTACTTTTCTATGTATTCATTTCTTAATTTTTACTTTTAACCTAGACAAACGCATTGGATACCATTATTACAACCAGTTGAACTTTCTTCTTTTTTATTTCTTGACATTGACTAACCTACCCAATTATGTAGTTATTGGAAGAATTGCATGCAAAAGAGAAACGAGAAATAGAGATGCAGGAGGAACTGGAAGGGCTTCGAGATTCTTTACAGGCAGGGAAGGAAAACTTACAAGAAATCATCAATGAGCGTGATAAACTTAAAACTTTATATGATGAAAAGGAGGCTGATTTGCAGGTATATTTTCCAATATTAATTGCGTAAATATTTGTAAAATTAACAATATTATTTCATAATAATTTCTACATGATTATTCTTTTATCCTACTTTTTAATTATACATAATTTAACAGACTGCATTAACTGATAAACGAAGCATTGAAGCTAAGCTAGCAAAGCTGAGCTCACCAGGACACCTGATAGGAAATCATGCTAGGAGGCAAAGTATGCTTGTATTTGGAAATGGAGATGGAGGAGATACTGGTTATGTTAGAAATGGCAGTGATGATTTTCAGGTGTGTCATGCCACTTCTTCTTTTTAAATTTCTTTTTGGGATTTGTATTTGCATGGTTTCTGGTTCTTCACTTAATTTTATTATCTTCTTCATTCTAGTCATAGCATCAAAACTACATCACGCTTTTTTTTTCTTTGCATGAAACTTATATGCTACTACTTCTTACTAAAGTATACTAAGTTTCTCATTTGAAGAAATTAAAAAATGTTGTAATCAACTATGGTCTTCTGGTCAGACATTAATCAAAACTCAAGAGGATTTGAGGATACGCACCAAGGAGTTACAAGCATCTAAAGATACTATTAAGACGCTGCTGAAAGAGAAATTTTTGCTTGAGCAGAAGATTCAAAGAACTGAAAAGAAGAAAAATGATGAGGTCATTTCTTTGTTTTTAATTTTGCTGACGTAAAGGAGGTTTATTAATTTTTAGAGCATACACAAATTGCTAATTGTTTCATGTTTAACATACAGATTAATATGACTGTAAAGAATTTTGAAGTTGAGCGCCAAAACTTAGATATGCGTGTTGCAGAATTGGAACAGAAATTGGAAAGTACAATGGAATCCTTGAATGTAGCCGAATCTACTCTTGCAATCAGAAATACTGAGCTAGATACATTACATGAAGACTTAAAGGAGTTAGAAGAATTGCGAGAAATGAGAGAGGTAAGAAAATTTGGCACTCTTTATAAAATTAGCTTGTATATTCAAAATTTTGTTTTGTTTGGCCCTGTCATGTGATGGGAAATGCTGTTGTGCTTCATGCGGTTCTTTAACTGTCTTTTTTGGCACTTAAAGTGTAAACCGCATGATCTTTTTCATTTTGCTTCACAGTCTGGAGGCTAAAAAAAACTTAAAAGTTCATTTTTGAGACTACAAGCTTGTGCTTCTATGAGATTCGGCATGTCTTCATTTTTGTTAGTTCGTTCCAAGAAAAAACAGAGCATTTTTTTCTTAAAGACAACTAAAAAATGTTTCTTTTGATTGAATTGTGGGGTGATTTGTATCTTATAACAGGATATTGATAGGAAAAATGAACAAACGGCTGCAATATTGAAAAGGCAAGGAGCACAGCTTGCTGAACTTGAAGCACTCTACAAAGAAGAGCAAGTTTTACGGAAACGATATTATAATATTATTGAAGGTTATTTTTCATTGCTATTTAGATTTTGAACCGAATATTGTGGAGTATGACATATATTACTGTACTATATCATGTAATTACGAGCAATTGCATCTTACAACAGATATGAAAGGCAAGATAAGAGTTTTTTGTCGTCTACGCCCTTTAAATGAAAATGAAATTGCTGATAAGGAGAAAAACATGGTAGTCTCAATGGATGAGTTTACTGTTGCACATCCATGGAAAGATGAGAAGTTAAAGCAACATATATATGATCGTGTTTTTGGTCCAAGTGCTTCACAAGATGATGTTTTTGCAGATACCAAGGTAAGTAACTCTCAAATCAATTTTTTTATTTTTGAACTTGCATGATAATGATAACCTCTAGCTATGATGCATCCTTGCTTTCTTTGTTTTTTTAAAAAAATATTATTTGTTGGGTTTTGCACAGTATCTAGTACAATCTGCTGTTGATGGATATAATGTATGCATATTTGCATATGGACAAACTGGTTCTGGTAAGACTTTCACAATATATGGTTCAGAAAGGCATCCGGGACTCACCCCAAGGACAACAGCCGAGCTTTTCAAAATAATGGATCGTGATGGCAAAAAATTCTCTTTTTCTTTGAAGGTATTGATTAATTTTATTTTATTTACTACTTTATTTGTGCCAACATTTTGACCAAAGCATGTTTTTTAAAAGCACTTGCAAGAGTTAATTTTGGTAAGAATGTGTTTTGCAATTTTATTTTGAATTGAATTTCTCGAATGCAGGATACTTAAGAAGCAGTACAACCTAAATATCAGCTTATTTCTTACATATTGATGTGATGTGAAGGATGTAAAAAAGTGGATTCATCTCTTGAAATTATAACTAAATATGCAATCATTTCATTGGTTAGAAGCCAGGGACCTTCTAGGATTTTCCTCCATGAAACGCAATGTATTGATGGATAGTTTAAGAAATCAATTTAGAAAAAAAGATAGAAGAACCATTATATTGCATATGTAAGCAGGAAATGAAAGTTTTGGGGTGACTTAAAAGGACTTGGATGTTCTAACTGGATGAGCTATGAGAAAATTCATAGAGATGTTTGCTTGATTTCATTATAGTCTATGATTTTGTAACAGAGACTACATACTTGAATAAACAAGAACAATACTTTATTGCAATCGGTTGTGGCGCTAACAAATTACGTAGACTTATTTGCTTAAAAAGGAAAGAATTTTTTTTGGCGAACACTGTAAGGTAATTCCATGAGAAAGTTGGACGATATATCTTAGGAGTATAAAAGAAATAATCCAAAGTAATATGTCAGAATTTGAAATGCAAGAAATGGTTAATCTTGCAGATGGATTTCTAAGAGAGGTAAATTCGAGATTTTTAGGTGAATAATATAATGTTGGATAAGATTGATGGTTCCATTAAAAGGATTGACATGAATGTCTTAGAAGCATCTAGAATAGATCATGCATTAGTAAGATGACTTGATGGTGGAGTGAGGAGGTGCAACATGTTATTAGGGGGAAAATATGCTTTTAAGGAGTGACAAAATATAAGTATTATTTATTTTTATAATTATTAGAAGAAAGCTATAAATATTACAAAGAAGGTAATGATCAAAACAAAAATTGCAATTTTTGCTTTGATTTATATTATGACTTTGTATCAAAGATCGGATAAGAATATATATTAAATAGATATGGTAAAAGATAAAGAGATCTAGAGATTTTAATCAAGTTAGGTGCATTAAGGGCTAAGAGATACTGTCTTAAAAAAGTGAATTGAAGTTGTAGTTGTGATGAAAGCATCAAATAACCAGAATGAAATGATCACCAGTTTGAGAATGATGTGCCAAAAACAATCACACATGAGAAAGGAAAAATAAAATAAAAAGAAAATAAGATTTATGTGATTTGGCTTCAATTAAGGTTATGCCTATAGGTGAGCAAAGTGAATATGATCCACTAAATAAAGAAATATGAAAATGGAATCACCATTTGCCTCAACATCTTGGCAAGTTATAATTTATGGAGAAATGCTAACACAAAGAAATTGGGAGATCCTGATAGGTTCCACTTGAATATTCCAAGTGATTCCTATCAGATTCTTGCCAAAACACAATTATTCCACTGTTTTCAATGGAAAACAGCCACCAAACAGTAGAAAAAACCGAGAGAATAAGGAGAAAACATTGGAAAATAATAGAAACAATTGTATTCCACTAGTAGACGAACAAAACCAAAGCAAGATACAATGTTCTTCGATTCGAGAGAAAGAACCACTCTCCAACAATCTCCGGCAACGCCAAGAGCCCAAACAAGAAAACCTAGAAACCAAAACTCTTCTCTAATTCAAGATGAAACCCTAATCTCCCCTTAACTCCCTATTAATACAATCTAATTCAAAATAAAAGCAAAAGGACTTCTCTACCCTTCCTTCTCCCTCCAAAAGCACTTAACCCAAGTTTGAATTGCAAGTGGACCCCACTCCTTGGCCCCCCCTCTCTTCCGCCCGGCTCTATGTCCGTCTGCAGTAGACCTGGACCGGCTGGGCCGGTCCAGGTTGAGCCGGTCCAAGGTGGACCGGCATAACATTACCCCCCTCCCAAAGTACCACCTTGTCCTCAAGGTGGAAGGCAGGAAACTGCACTGCAATCCTCTCCAATGGCTCCCATGTGGCCTCATAATCTGGGAGGCCGCTCCACCTAATCTTCACTTCCTTTTCCCCCTTTTCATTGATGCGCACTCCTTCTACCGCTAGAGGCTCCAGTGTCACTTCCATGTCTTCCCTCAATGTGCTGGGCAGCTCTGGACTTACTGCATGCTCCCCCACCACTTTCCTCAACTTTGATACATGAAAAACGGGGTGTATTCTGGCTGTTGGAGGAAGCCTCAATCTGTATGCCACCTCCCCGATTTTCTCCTCCACTTCGAAAGGGCCAAAATATCTTGCTGCTAGCTTCTCATTTCTCCTTTGGGCTATAGTCCTCTGCCTGTATGGTCGGAGCTTCAAGTAGACCTTGTCTCCAACTCTAAACTGTATATCCCTCCTTTTACTGTCCGCCTGTTTCTTCATGATCTGTTGGGCTCTGAGAAGATGCCTCTTGAGCTCGTCCAACACTTGATCTCTTTCCTTCAGATGCTGATCCACTGCAGATACTGGAGTACTCCTATGGTTGTAGTGTACCAGGTGTGGGGGGTCTCTTCCATATAACACCTTAAAAGGTGTCATCTTGGTAGCCGAGTGAGAGGAGGTGTTGTACCAGTATTCTGCCCAAGCCAGCCATTTGGCCCACTGCTTCGGTGTCTCAGACACAAAGCATCTCAAGTATGTCTCCAAGCTTCTATTCACCACCTCCGTCTGCCCATCAGTCTGTGGGTGATATGCTGTGCTCCTCTTCAATATTGTGCCCTGCATCCTAAATAACTCCCTCAAAAAATGGCTCAGGAATACCTTGTCCCTATCCGAAACAATAGACTCCGGTACCCCATGCAGGCGGACTATCTCTCTCACAAAAGCTGCTGCTACTGATACTGTAGTGTATGGGTGTCTCAAGGGAATGAAATGAGCATATTTGCTCAATCTGTCAACCACTACAAATATGACCGTGTACCCTTCTGATTTTGGAAGCCCATCAATAAAATCCATAGTAATCTCCTCCCAATCCTTCTCTGGTAGGGCCAGAGGCTGTAGTAATCCCCCTGGTGCCATCGTCATGTACTTGCTCCGCTGGCAGGTGTCACACTTAGCCACCATCTCCTCTATGTCTTTCCTCATCCCTTTCCAGTATAATTCAGCAGCAATTCGGCTATAAGTTTTCTGCACTCCTGAATGCCCTCCTATGGCACTCCCATGAAACTCCTGTAGAAGATGGGGAATATGAATGGAAGACTTAGGAATCACACTCCTTCCCTGATAGTACAGTCTTTCCCCCACAACTGTGTAGCCTGGGTGGCTGTTTTCATCTGAAAGCACTTCTTCTTTGATTCTCCTTAGTTCCTCATTCTGGATGCTCTCCTCTTTGATGGCTCCCCAATCAATCAGAACCGGTACTGATACAGCAATCCCCTGGAGCTCCCCCATACAGCGTGATAAGGCATCCGCTGCCTTATTCTCTAGTCCTGGCCGATAGTGGATCTCAAAATCATATCCGAGCAGCTTGGACAACCACCTCTGATGCTCCTCTGTGACCATCCTCTGCTCTAGCAAGTATTTCAGGCTCCTCTGATCAGTCCTGACAATAAAATGTCTGCCCAATAAATAAGGTCTCCACTTTTGGATGGCCAGTACAATCGCCATCAGCTCTCTCTCATAGACCGACTTCAGCCTAGCCCGGGACGACAGTACCTGACTGAAGTAAGCCATGGCCCTGTGGTTCTGCATCAATACTGCTCCCAATCCGTAGCCTGAAGCATCTGTCTCCAACACAAACACCTGGTCGAAGTCTGGCAGAGCAAGCACTGGCACCGTTGTCATGGCCTTCTTAAGCTTCTCAAAAGCCTCAGAAGCTGCTTCCCCCCCATAAAAAATTGTCCTTCTTCAACTGCTCTGTCAGTGGTCCTGCTATGGTACTGTAACCTCTCACGAACCTCCTGTAGTAGCCGGTCAGTCCCAAAAATCCTCTGAGCCCCTTCAAGGACTTGGGTTGAGGCCAGGCCGGATTCTTGTCAAAACACAATTATTCCACTGTTAGGTGATCCTCAACCCAAGTCCCTGATAGGTTCCACTTGAATATTCCAAGTGATTCCTATCGGATTCTTGCCAAAACACAATTATTCCACTGTTTTCAATGGAAAACAACCACCAAACAGTAGAAAAAACCGAGAGAATAAGGAGAAAACGTTGGAAAACAATAGAAACAATTGTATTCCACTAGTAGACGAACAAAACCAAAGCAAGATACAATGTTCTTCGATTCGAGAGGAAGAACCACTCTCCAACAATCTCCGGCAACGCCAAGAGCCCAAACAAGAAAACCTAGAAACCAAAACTCTTCTCTAATTCAAGATGAAACCCTAATCTCCCCTTAACTCCCTATTAATACAATCTAATTCAAAATAAAAACAAAAGGACTTCTCTACCCTTCCTTCTCCCTCCAAAAGCACTTAACCCAAGTTTGAATTGCAAGTGGACCCCACTCCTTGGCCCCCCCTCTTCCGCCCGGCTCTATGTCCGTCTGCAGTAGACCTGGACCGGCTGGGCCGGTCCAGGTTGAGCCGGTGCAAGGTGGACCGGCATAACAGATCCCTTATGACCGGCTGGGCCGGTCCAGGTTGAGCCGGTGCAAGGTGGACCGGCATAACAGATCCCTTATGTTAAAGCGAAGTTGAGGCACTAAACAGAAAGCAAAGTAACACGAGAGTGAGAACAAGAAATGAGACAAAGATTTTTCATTTATTTGAATGATCACCAATGAAAGGAATTTCGAGGATGAGAGAATTGCAATGCTAATTTTTTAAAAGGTTGGTATGGCAATTACTATAGGAATTACTGTAGCAACCAGATCCTCCCAATTCTTCCGAAGATTTCAGGTGGCAAACTTTTTTTTTTTTTAGGGGGGGGGGGGGTATTGAAGCGATAAAAGATGGTGATGTACTTGAGGGATTACTAATATATATGTGTGCAAGCTGAACTATCCATAATACATCTCCCTAAGACCTATAACTAGGCAGAATAGCAAGCTGTGAAGGAATCTTAGGTTGGGTGCTGTAGCAATGTTGAATAAGGTGAGCTGAAAGCAGGCTGTAGTTGTTGTTCGCATAGAAGAAGAATTTGGCTACTATAGCAATTTAGAAAAATTAAATGTATGTGTGCTTGGGGGAAAATAATATATTTTCTTTTCTTGAGTTTGGACTTTTTTGGTCTAATTTTATCTTGTCTTTATCACAAGTTATTTTCCTTGTTTTGCCCATATTCACAGGTTCTTCAATTATCTTTTCCTTCATAGGGAAAATAAGGTGTATATGTATTATAGAGCTTCTTCTAATGACTTATGTATTTTGTTATCATGTTCAATTGGACAACCCATTAATCTAATGAAGGAGGATTATGAATTGATCAATTTTTTTAATTTTCACTAGTGACTGGGAATCGATGGGCTTTCCATAGGACCCATTTTGCTAACAAAATTTATTACTATTTTAGCAGCTTGTCCAGTTACTCAAAATGCATGAATTTTCTATTTCTTGATGTTAGTATAATGGCCAAATAACAATGTATAGTGGCGATAAAAGATGGCAATGGACTTAATGGATTACTAATATATATTTGTGTGAGCTAAACTATCCATAGTTCACATCCCTAAGACCTATAACTAGGTGGAAATAGTGAAGGAATTTTAGCTTGGGTACTCTAGCAGTGTTGACATGGAGAGTTGGAAGCAAGCTCCAGTTGTTGGTTGCATAGAAAAAGTGTTCCAACACTATAGCAATTGAGGAAAATTAAATGTATAAGGCTGTCATTTCTGAATGGCCAACTCAATCACCATCAGCTCTCACTCATAAACTGGCTTGAGTCTTCTCCTGATCACATTTTGATCTGACGGTACTTAGATTTCAAGTCAATCTTGGTGAGTATCACAGATCCATGCAACTCATCTAGCAGCTCATCAATGACTGGTTTGAGAAACTTGTCTGATAAAATTTCTTTGTTCAGTACACAGTAGTCTACACAGAACCTCCAATTTTCATCCTTCTTCTTCACCAAAAATACAGGAGTAGAGAAAGGGCTCACACTAGACTTGATGATTTTAGCTTTCAGCATCTCTTGAATCAACCTATCAATTTCTTTCGTCTGGATCTGAGGGTAGTGGTATGGTCAGACACTAATGGGGGAAACTTCCTTCAGAGCAATAGAGTGCTTGTGCTCCCATGGGGGAGGCAATCCCTGGGGAAGTTGGAATATATCCCTGAACTGCTGAAGAAGTGGTTGGACAATGTCTCAAATGTCCTCTATCTCTTATGTCTCTCCTCCCTCCAAACCCTGAAGCTCCACCAAGAATACCCCTCCTTCCCCTTGTATGGCACGAATCATGGTTTTCAAAGAAATCATTTCTTTTGATAAGTTGGGGTCTCCCTTAATTACCACATTTCTTCCCTCCACCTGGATCTCCATAGCTAATGTCTTCCAGTTTACCTTGGTGTCCCCCAAGGTTTGTAGCCACTTCATTACCAAAATCAAATCAACACTTCCCAACTCCAATGGAAGAAAATCTTCCCTGATGTGAATCTCTTGTAGCTCTGCCACCAAACCCTGACATATCACTCTGCTCTTCTTCACATTTCATGCGCCCATCATCACTCCAAAACATTATGTGTTTGCTAGTTTCAACCTCAGTTTGTCTACCACCTGGTTTGATATGAAATTTGTTGCCCCACTGTCCACCAGTATCGCCACTGCCTCTCCTCCTCTCCGTCCCCTCACTTTTATAATGTGATTCGGGGTGAATCCCACTACAGAGTTCAATGAAAATTCAACCATCTCCAAGTGTAAGGGATCCTCTTCCTCTACCTCCTCTCTCGCTGCCTCTGCCTCATCCACCTCCTCTTCATCACACGCAAAGAGACCATGCAAGGCACAATTTTTACATCTATGTCCCGGTATAAATTTCTCGTCGCATTTGAAACATAGCCCGTTAGCCCTTTTGTAGTTCAGTATCTGTCAGCCTCTTGAAATTCCTTCTTTGTCAGACTCTTAAACCACGTTCCCTTGGGGCCTCCCTTTAAATTGGTATAGTCTACACCCTAAGTACCATAAAAGTGGTTGTCGTGTGGTAAAAACCTCTCAAACTGACTCCTTTACTACTCTGTAGTGAATTGTTGTCCTCAATCAGCTCAGCCAATTCCATTGCCTCTCCCAAGTCATGCGGCCTTGTCACTTGCACTGTTGCTCTCAACTCTGGTTTGAGGCTTTTCATGAAATTGCTCTCCAACACTATCTCCGGTAACCTCCCTAGTTCGAACATAAGCTCAGATCTTTCTCAATACTCCATCACAGTGCCTACCTATGTTAATGCAAAGAATTGCTCATAGTAATCTCCATCCTGCTTTACTAAAAAAAATTCTAACAAGCAGTCCATAAACTCCTCCCATGAACGGATCAGGTACGTCGTCTCTCCCTCCATTGGTACCATGCCAGTACCTTCCTCTCAATACAGAGTTGCTGCTATAAGTCTCATTTACAACAAAGTATCTCTCCACCTTATATATCCACTCATGCACGTCCTTTCCTTTAAAAATTGACATTTTTAACTTCCTAATCTTCTGATCTCCTCCACCACCCCCATATCCTCTTCCACCTCTCATGCCTCCCATGAAGTGAGCATGGGATCCCTCCATGGTTCCCTTTCCCATCTCCTCCTATTGTATTCAGCCTACCTGTTCTCCTCTTCACATACCTTCCTACCTCCATATACCCTATCCATACCCCTCCTCAGTAGAGGCTCAAGGGTGGTATTCCTTTTTATTCTTCTCCAATTTACACCTCTCCGTCTTCCCTCGGCATATTATTTTCGTGATTCCCCCTTTCCCCCCTTTATTTCGATGAAGCCGCTTTAGCTTGATTCTTTAACATCTGTTTCGAGATTTCCAAACCTTCCTTCTATTGCTAAAAGACACTCATCCCCTGCTAATAAACCCTCATCTATTGCTCCCAATTTGGATCGCTTATGCCCGATTTCCTCCAACTTCTCTTCCAATGTTTCAACTTTTCTTCCTGCCATCAGTCACAAGAAATTGCTCGAATACCAATTTGATAAGACTTGAGCACCAAAATCAGCGAACAAGCAATAAATTAAGTAAACCAATAGATTTTTTTGATAAGAAAGGAAACATGAATAAGCAAGATACAATGGTCATCTTTTAAGAGGAGGACGTTCTCTTCCAAACTCTAGACTCCATTAGAATCCCTTACAAAAATAGCGGACAACAAGAACACTCACAAAATCTGCAAGAAGAAAAGAAAAGTACAAACAAAAGGCCTAATACAGCTCCCCCTACACACAAACACACACACACCCAAAAAAATATGAAATTACTCCTTCATGTTTTCCCCCACATTCTCCTTTGATAAGTGATCCACTCTAATTCTCCTCCATTTCCAACCTAGCAACCGCACCCCTCACCTTTGCCCACATCCTTGACAGCCTGGCCTTCCCTCCCTTGTTATGAGCAGCCCGATTGCTGGGTTGAGCTAGCCCTATTTTGGGTTGGCTGTAGTGAATGGACCGGCTCAGCTATTCGATCATTGTGGGCTCCGAAAATTCGGCCCCGGCCTCCGCTCGCTTTTCTTATATTCGGCGAGGGAGTTTTAACGAACTAAGTTCCGGGGTAAATTTTGGAAGGCAGATGGGTTTGTAGATAAGACACTACCCAGAGATTTCGCCCTCATTTGGTGAGGACTTTATGATCTGAGTTCTGGTTTCCTATAGGCGCAAGCCCCTATAGTTAATTACCCCTCGCGATCACAAGAGAGAACTTTCGATTAAGGCTAGTCGTCAATCAGATACGTAGAGTATATGTGTCATCTGGCATATAGTAGCAGCAATGGATATGGAATTTGGAGAACTGGATTTGAATTTGAAAATTTGGAGAGTTTGATATTTAAAATAGAAATTGCACCATCTAGCACTTAAAGCGGATGGTGGGGGAATGGATGATGAGCCCGATCAAGATCCCATGGTTCCGTCGTCCCGGGCCATCGTGGTCCCTAGTCTACTTAGTCAGAGGAGGTAGTCGACCCAACCTGACAGAAGGATCCTTATCGGCAGCCATGGGTTGCTTCGTCCAAGGGTACCTTGTAGACCGGGGTTGAATGTTTGTCTAAGGGGACAAATTTAAATCCACCTTAGCTAACAGAGATCTTTGTGCCCTATCGATCATATCCTATTGATTCATATCTCAAGGATTTAAAGCCATTAAGGAGCGTATTGGCTCTGGCCATAACCGCTATCTGTGGTGCCATTTGGCGGCAAAACCACTCGGTTCAGAGGGCCCCGGGTCATAATCGTTTACCTGCAGTGCCATTTGGCGGCGAAACTGCCGGTTAGAGGACACGTACCACGTCCTTACTGGCAAGAGATTGTTTGAGAATGAATCATAGTGATATTTTCGACTAGGCATTTCGCTCTTTGTGAGCTGAAGTTGATTTTAATTTGTCCACCTCGACAAACTGTTGCGGAGGGCGGATGGATTTGCTTTAAGTGTTCGATAGTTGGATTTCAATTTAAATATTTTTGGATTTTGAGAATTTTCTGAATTTTTTGGACTTTTGGGTGGAGCTTTGGATTTTGGAGATTTTCTAGAATCTTGGTTGGAGTTTTGGAATATTTGAAATAAAACTTTGGATATTTGGGAGATGGAATATTTGAAATACAAACTATTGTAATCATATTTGAGAGTTTTGGAATATTTGAAATACAAGCAGACAGAAGGCGTCTACATAAGCAGACAGAAGGCCGGGGCCCATGCTGGTATTTGATTACATTCATCCCCTTTTAGTGTGCCTATGTGTATACAAACTATTGTGCACGTGCAGGGGTACTTTGAAATAATTGTAGACGCCTTCTGTCTGCTTGTACTAATGTTGCAGATCCGGTGGCGTAGCAGCTTCTGGATAGAATTGTTCGCTGCTTCTTACAGGTAGACTGTCGTGCACTACTTGTTGGTTTCCATAGGCGGGTTATAGTGCACTAACTAATCTCCTGCCTTTAAATTTGTAGATGCATTCACATATGCTGCAACTCTCTTATGATTTTCTTGTCGATAATGTATTAGGTGTACAACATGTGGCTACAGTCTTTGGCATTTTCACATTTATTTTTGTTTCTCATAAGCAGGTAGATGTATTCCTTCACGGTCTGAATTTGACTTCAGGATACTGCATTTACTGAAGTCTTTAAGCATCTATCCATAAGTAGCATATGGCACGTTCATCTGTTTTTGTAGAGAGCTGATATGTGTTGCAGATCTTTTGTAGTGACTTGTAGGAGTTCGTATTGTTGCTTGTGAGTGAACTGACATTTCACCTCTATTTGGGATTTTAATGAATGACCTTCATTCATTCATTGACCTTTTTATTTGCAGGGGATACATGTCTTCTACGACGACCTCCTGGAAGTATTTTGTAGAAGATTCATAGTTTCTGTATCGAATCCACCCTTTCACCAATCTCGGGTGGTCCACTGATTGTATTTTGTAGAGACGGATCATATTTGATATGGTCTTTTAAACATGCCCGTAGGAAAGTCATTTGCACCAGTACTATATCAACGATTTTACTTGCTTGCAAGGACGGATCTTCTACTATCAAGTAGTAATACTGCTTTCTCAATCTACAGGCATTATTGCTAGCATTAGATGTTTCAATGGTGTATTTGGGGGACATACACATTAAGCAACCATTCGTTGTCATTGTGAGTAAATTGCATTCAACTTTGTAGGAACTATTGTAAGAGTTTGTTGCATTTGCTTGACACTGAACTGTCACTTCTTGTCGTTATGTCGCCTGATAGTTCTTGCATCTCAACCATCAAGCGAGTTGTACTTGGAATCGACATTTAGTTTGAGTTGGAACTTTGTTGCATTCTCTAATTGATCTTTGCTTGTGGGTATGGTTGAAATGTTCATTAGCAATCATTTAAATTCGATCTCTAGCTCAAGTTTGAGTAGAAGTTCAAGTTTTGCTATAGTCTTGTTCAGTCCAAGCTCTTCTTGATGTTGTATAGTTCGAGTTCAACTTGAGTTCATGTCCATGCTCAAATCAAACTCTTCTTGGTTGAGTTTGATTCAAGTCTTTACTTGAGTTCAACTACTCAAGTCAAATTTGAATCAAGTTCTTTATTCATAAGCTTGAGTTCAATATCAAAGTCCCCTGTAGTCTTTATTGTTCATTCACTGATTGATGATGACCGTAGGACGATACATCTTTTAGGATCTCCTTTGTATTTATTGCAGTCCTTTATGCATTTCTCCTTATAAATGACATGTAGTGTGTATAGTAAACTTATATAATTGATATTTGCTTGCAATCAGCATCACATGCAAGTCCAAATCAAGCTTGTATTTATTTCATTTGAATTTGAGTTCTTTTATGTCAATTTGGTCCAATCAAGTTCACAAGTCCGTTGTCAACTTATCCAAGTCTTTGTTCAAATTCAAAAGTCCACATCAAAGTCCCCTGTGGTCTTTATAGAGTTCAAGCTCGATTGAAGTTCAAGTTTAAGTGCAGTTCTATCTGAGTTCATCTCAAGTCATCTGTTGCTCTTCTGATTTGAGTTCAATGTATAAATTCAAGTCATGTTCGAGTGTAGTCCTCTGCTGTTCTTATGTGTTCGATCAAGTCTAGGTCCCAAATTGTTCTTTTGAGTTCAAATGAGATCCAAATGTAGCATTGCATTTACCCGAAATTTCGGCAGCCTTCTGGCGTCTCCCTCGTTTAGGGGAAAACTACGGAAAACTGGGCCTTTCCCACCACGCTAAGAAAAGCGTGTATGGTAGGTGCCCTCTTTCGAGGACACCGCGGCCGTGTATTTTTGATCCCCCACTACGCTAAGAAAAGCGTGTATGGGTATTTTTTGTGTGTAAAAAGAAGTATTTTTTATTTTTTTAAAAATATTTTGCAAGAAAAGAACAGATATTTCCCCGCAAGCGGGTACTTATGGGTATCCCCGCTTCGTCGCGCGCATCGCACCGGGATACCTTCCCACCACGCTAAGAAAAGCGTGTATAGGCGGGGTTTCCAAGGCGATACGAACTTCGAAGAAGGAATTAGGTGATTACCCGCTTCGTTGCAAGCGTCGGGACGCACGTCCTCCCACCACGCTAAGAAAAGCGTGTATAGGTGGTCGTTTTGTCTCGTCACCTGCATCGAAACGAGCTCTCGGAGTTTTAGGGTTAGAGAGTTATACCTTGGCGTCTGTCGGCGTGGATCGAGGGAGAAAAATGTATCATTTTATTTTATAATTAAAGATAATTATAATTAATGATTATTAATAATAATTAAATATAATTAAAGTAATTAATTATAATTAATTATTACTTAATTACAACTAATTATTAATAATTAACTATAATTAAAAATAATTAATTTTAATTAATCTTAATTAATTATAATTAATGACTATTAATTAAAATAATTAATTAAAATTATTTTTTAGTTAATTACAGTTAATTATTAATAATAATAATTGACCATAATTTTTTTAAATTATAATTAACTAAACTAATTATAATTAATAATTAATAATGATGATTAGTTATAATTAAAATAAATAAGCATAATTAATTTTAATTAATTATAGTTAATTAATAATAATTAACTATAATTAAAGATAATTAATTACAAATAATTATACTTAATTATAATTAATAATTATTAATAATCATTAAATATAATTAATATATTTAATTACAATAAAATAAAAAAATATAAGGAAATCCCCCTCTCCCTCTTCCTCTGGTTTCACGGGATTGGGCTGAAGAAGCGCATGAGGGAGGCCGTTACCTTCACTACCAGCGAGCTTCCCTCGTTGTCTCCGCTCAAAATGTCGTATCTTCCAAACCGACAGTAAAGGGCGTCGGCTTGAGGGGGTTCGGTCTGCTTTGGAGTACGGCAGAGGGAGGCCGGTCGTGGAAGCAGAGGGAAGGAGATCGGTCGGTTGATCAGAGTTTTTGGAAGAGGAGGTTAGCCTCTCTCTCTCTCTCTCTCTCTCTCTCTCTCTCTCTCTCTCTCTCTCTCTCGGCTTGGGATCGGCACAGAGCAGGGGAACGGGGGCTTGGAGTTTGGCAGAGACAGTGGAGATCGGGCTTGAGGAGGAGTTCGGGTCAGAGGGAGAAAGCTCGATCGTGGGATGGGGAAGAGCAGCGAATGGAAGGGGCGTCGTCTAGTTTGCGTGGGCGAATGAACGATCCCAGGGCTTCCCTTTGCTTGCATTTTATAACCGAAAGAGGCGACGATGATCGAGGGAGCGTACGCAGGAATCCCGCGATGAGACATGGACGGCGCCGAGCTATAGTGCTTTTACGGGATTCATTCGACGAGACGAGGTATTTGAGCAGGATTTACGGGACTTTGACAGAGCCAACAGTGATACGAGGTTTCCGGGATTTCTGGCGAGATTCGCGTGAGCTACTCGACAGATTTTGTGGATCCGTCGTGTGTAAGGTATTTTTTAGTCGTTGTTTCCTTCGGTTCCTTTGAGTATTATTCAGAGGTTAACAATCATATGGATCCGTCATGCGAGCATTAACCATTAGTTGTCATCTACTTGAAATTGTTGAAATTAAAATGTTATGATAGATGCGTGGAAAAAAAAAAATACAGGAAGGATAAAATGAGCAACGATTACATTAGAAGGATGTTTGTATTACTTTCTATTGGACTTAAAGTAGTTGAATATAGACTTAGTTAGTTTGGACGTGTACAACCAAGGTGGAAAATGCATCCATTAGAAATCTATCAAAATTTAAGAATGAAGAATTAGGAAGTAATAGATAAAGACTGAAGTTAGCATGGATAGGATTTCCTTAAAAAAAGACTTGCAAAAATAGGTTTAACACATTTTACAACACTCAATAGGAGTAAATGGAATATGATGATTCATAAAGTCAATCCCAAATCGTTAAGGTAAGTCTAATGATGATGATATTGCTGCTGATGACCCTCTATGAAATGCAATCCCTCATTCTTGCATATACACAAGTCCCTCACACTATTTTGATTGTTTAAGTATTTTCATGAAATGAATTTAATGTGCGACTCCTACATGTTGAAGTAAATTTTTTGTTATGAAAAGATTACTGCTTGACATATCTAGTGCCAACTTTTAGTAATTACTGCTTAGCATGACAGAAGTAAACTGTGCACCATAAGGTTTTACTTAAATATTAAATAAGATGCAACATAGATATCTCTTGTGTATCAATGCATTGAGAAATTTGCTCAGATCCTCAGGCAGAGATCATCAATTTTATTTCAGATATCTAACATCTGATAGTTGATTCAACTATGTGTACGTCCAAACTTATACATGCTTATCTTTTGGTATTACTTTAGCTATGAAATCCATATTACGTTTCGTTACAGAATAAACACTGATTCTAGTAGTAGATTAGGCTCTGAAACTAAATTGCAAATTAAACATCAATTTTTTTGCATTTTTGCTTTGCGTTGTTTTTTAACATTAGGGAGTGCTTTCGTGTGCTTTTGCAGGTTTACATGGTTGAGTTATATCAAGATACTCTTGTGGATCTCTTACTATCAAAGAATGCTAAGCGTTTTAAATTAGAAATTAAAAAAGACTCAAAGGTAATTTATATAGTGCTCTTTACATTTACATACTCTAGTGTTGCATCATGGATTTTGTGCACAAACAGGAGACAAGCTTAGAGTGGTAGCTTGAAAATTATTATACATTACTTTTAGATTTTTTTTTTCAATATAGTTCAATAAATGAAAGGTTAGAAAAGCATACAAATCCTTTACAATTTTGCGTTGTATTTATTGAACCGTTATCTAGCTAACTATCAATACTTACAACAATTAGTTTGGTCTTATCTACCATTTCTCCATTCAACTTATCTAATTTACTTATTTATGCTTCACTTTTCATCCTCTTGCATGAGTTTAGAGTCAGACTCTTTACATGATAGCTTTATAGTGCTATTATAGGTAATGTAATGAAATTCAGAGGAAATCTTTAATGATTTTTATCCTTTTTATGCATGTGCTTTGGTGGTTTACTACTAATTGGACTCATAATCTTGCTCTAGGTGATGCTTGATAACAGTTGGGTATTGTTTCTACCCAAAATCCAATATATCTGATATAGTTTCCCTTCCAGGATTTGTTTATATCATTATTCAATGATACTTAGCTTCAGGGATACAGTTCCCTGTTCTAGATGTACAAGTTACAAATCAAGACACTTAAGTGGCTCCATAATTTGGCTAGGTGGCTACATGCATATGGGAGAAAGTTTCCTGTGCTTGGTACCAATATAAAACCAATATTCAATATGTCCTCAATCATAGATACCTACTCAATTCAAACGTCTGCAATATAATGTACTTAAATCTGGACAATATCACCTTGATGCCCTCATTAAATCGCAATAATAAAAAAAACTGTCTAGACTAGCCATTTAGTTTTGTGAACTTCAGTAGTCAAGTTGTTTGTCAACAGAGCTGGATACACCACTGGGAGATAATTTCCCTTTTAAGATTCTTCATCTCATTCCTACTCTGTTCTTTTTCATGACATACTCGTGTTTCTTCCATTGGCACTGGACTAATGAACTTTGGTTTGATTATTTAACTTCATTTTGGTGGATCAGGCCCACTTGATCCTCCATTCCACTGAAAATATTAATCCAAATTGACCAAACAGTAAATGAAAAACTAGGGATCCAGTCCACCGACATAGGAAGCTGCTTCAATTTTTTTCCAGCTTGGTTTGTTCATCATCCCTGTTTACTTGAAACACTTGGATGATCACCATAATCTCAATTGTATCTACATTGCACAGGATACTTTTATGCTAGAGCTCGAGGTTTTCTCTCATTGTAGTTTTACGTAGTGGGATAAAGGCTTGATGTTGTTGTTGTTGTTTTACGGTGCATGCTAGTCTAATGCTTTAAGCAAAGAACATCCTAAGGGAATCCCTAGAAGCTTGCTTAAATACATTCAAGTGTGATTATGATCATGATCATGTCTTGGCGAAGAGATTATCATGCATTGTAGAGGATGGAGTAGCATTAAGATTAAAATTATAAGGAGGTCAAGTAAGTGGATGCTAATATAATAATAAATATATCTGATATAAATTTGGTGTTCTTTCAATGGCTGTAGGACTCATATATTATGATCAATGAATTTTTTGACTCGCTTATATATCTCATATGTCTTGACAAGGATATTCTTTCTACTTATATGCCATATGGTGGTTATGTTTTCATGGAAAATGGTAATGCATGCGAGGTTTTTGTTTTTTTCATCATATTTGAGGATGTATGATGGTGACTAGGACATTAGTTGTAGTTAGGCATGTGTTGGCCTCCATGTATGCTCCACAATTCGACCCAACTATTTGAGATGAGAATGATAGATGATTGGCGTGATGCTGCGCAAGTCCCATTCGTGTTGATCTAAATGAAACTTATCCAAATCTTACCCATTTCATGAAATGCATTGCACCGATGTGTTCAGAACATCATAAATACTCAAGAAAGATGCTCTATATTACCTATTTTGTTGCATGACAGAAATGGTGAAAATTCACCTATGCACAAAACAAGGATCAATACTCAACATATGCAAGCAATAAAAGTATTAAGTGGTGAATTGACACACGTACATATATGTTTATGTATTTTGTGTGTCAAGCATGCAAGTACATTGTACATGTGTATTGAGCGTGCAAAAGTGTCAAAATCAAACTTGCCCACTTGTGCTACAATAAATACGCCAAACTTCTAGATTTTAAGTCTAAGAATGGTACACATACTAAATGAGAAAGAGAAATGAACTTAAATTTGTTCACCCTAAGAAGCGTGCAATATTTAAAAAAAAAAATCTCACAATTATTTTGAGAACTACAAGTTCAAAATTCAAATACATTTGCTAGCTAAAATTGACTAAAAAATTGCCCTCTTAAACAACTATTTACCGAGATCTACAAGATTTTCTTGGACAATGCAACTCGTAAATGTCGACAAGAATCATTTGGTCTAGTTAGGATGTTTGCCTTCATTGACTATTTAAATCAACATCTATAATAATCCGAGATGATCAAATCATGAGATTTTGATCAAGTTCCTCATCATTTCCCCCACTAATTGCTTTTAGCTAATGTTTGTACATTTCTCTCAATCTTAAAACAAAAATTTCTACCACTATACGCTAAATATGCAGTGCTTACAATTAGCCTTAATCAAAATTTTTTTTCATCATCTGAAGGAGTAATTAACTATAGAGGCATGCTCTTATGAGAAACTTGAAGCTCAATCTTAAAGACCTCACAAAATAAAGACAAAATCTCTAGGTAGTTTTTTTTTTTGCAATATAATCTCTCATTCGAAAATTTGACCCTGAATCCATTGCATGTTACAAATTTAAGAAAAAATCTATTATGTTTGATTACTCTTTAGTGTTGAAGGGTAGAAGTGTTCTGGCGATGTTGAAGTTCTTAAGATTTTCCAAGGCGTCTTGGTTGTCATGAAGGAGAATATAGTTCGTGAATTATGTGTTACAGGGTGACTTTAAATGTAGTTGTTTCAATTTTCTCTTCATCTATAATGGTGCATCATGTTTTGGGGAAGCAAAAAGAGGTTAGCTAGGCTATAGGAAACATAACAAATTCAGACACAAGTTGATGGGGCACTTTAGAAGATGATTAAGAAGATTAGGATTGTGTTGCACAGTATGTGCCAATGAGGATAGTACCATTACAACATTTAGTTTGAAAAGAGAACTTTGGAGGCACACAAATATTGTGGAAAATGAATTTTTATTTGACTTGATCCATTTAGATGTGTAATAGATTTTCTTTTGGGGTCTTTTGTGGTCATTCAATTCTGATGTCATTTGAGTTTTATGGTTGAGTAGTGCTCAGTTATTTATAGCCGACGAAGCTTATCGAAGTGTTCAGTTTGGAGAGAAGTCATAGAGAATATCTAAGTTATTGTCATAATAATAAGTCAATGGATTTGTTAAGCATCAACTTAATCTTGTTTTGTATTTTGTGTAATGTATTGCATGAAATTTTAAGAGCAATGCATAAAATCAAATAGCAAGAGAATATTCCTCTAATTTATTTTCTTGCCTCTTAATTTCCATGTGGCTGATGAGCCTCCCCATCCTCATCTCTAAGGAAGACATTGTGTTCCTTCAAAAACACTCTAATATTGTCTCATAATTTATTGTGAATTTTTTATCTATTCGTTATCCTAACAAGTCTCACAATCTTTTGGAATTTTCTATTCTCCCATTGTGTTGGTGTCATCGATTTTTTTGTTCGATCCTCTACTTTTGATGAACATGCATTCACTTGTCTATGATCTTTTCCTGCATTGTTGCTCGTCTCAAAATTATATTTTGTTAGTAATATTATTTTTTTTGCCATACATATGGACACATATGACAATAATAGTGGCAAATTGATGAAGTTTTTAGGTGGAATTCTATGCCCAAATGTTTCATGTTTGAAATCATCACCCGCATAAATTTTTTTTACTAAGGAATTGATCATATTAGATTTGTTGAGGTAGACTCATGCAATAGGGAGGTATGAAGGATTGGATTCTCCCATCCCATTGGATAGAAATGATCATTAATTTTTATGCTTGAAAATAAAATAAAATAATGAAAGGCATATTATCTTTTAGACATTATGTAGAAGACAATTCATTTATGATGCAAGCAAAAATTAGGAGAAAGCCTAATTTTTGCTTGTATTAATTTGGTATCAGAGCATGGTTGTCGTGTGTGTCTTGGTGTCATGTTAGTTGTCATGAGAGTTTTTGAGTTTTTTTTTTAAGTCTAAATGGATAGTCCATGCAATCATCCTTCAAAAGCCTCATATCAAGATTCAAATGAGTCCCAAGAAGAATTTGACCCTGCCAAAGTTATAAATCAACCACCTATTCAAGATGTGAAGATTCCAACTGTAGATGGGATTCCATCGCAAGGAAGTTCTACAAATCCCCTACAAAACGAGTTGTATAAAATTGAATATCAAATGTACTTGTGTTTGGAGAAATTCGAGAAGAGAAAGAAATTTCTGCATGACCAATTCAAGCATGAACGAGAAGAGATCCTAAAAAGGTATGAAGCAAAAATTCATAAGCTTGAAGTGCCTCCTTTGCCTCGTCAAAAGAAACCTAATGCAACCTCATCGGGTGATGAGCTTCTTCAACCGGAGGAGAATTGATGTAGGCAGGGGCAGTCAAATCAAGTTGGGTCTTTCTTTTCCTTGGGCTGCTTGCTGTTCTCGGTTTGGGGCCTTGGCCGGCCTCTTTTCTCTTATAAATTAGAGATTGTTTTGAGTTTTTTAGGGTTGATATAATGTGATTTTTGGACAGAAAACCTGAGGGTTTTTCTTGAAAAAGCTTGAGAGCTTGTTCCACTTCTTCTTCTTCTCTTTCTTTGGATAACTTGCAAGTTACTCCTCTACTTCGTCTAGTCTTCTAACCTCTTACTTCTCTCCACAAGTACCAACCCCCATGTATCCTTCTTCTCGACGATTGACAAAGCAAGTTTAAGGTGTCTTTATTTTAAAAGTTTGTAAGCGTCCTTTATATTATAAAAAGTGTTTTTTTTGAGAATTTGTGTAATTTTCTTTTATCCTAGGAAGAGTTATCTTTTGCTTGCAAAAATTTGGAGCTTTTCCCAAATTTTTGCTTGCATCAATTTATGGACTCAAAATATGAGATATAGTCTTCCTTTTATATTCATCAAAATATATCCTAAACACAAATAGACATCTAATTACAGTTAAGAGGACAACACTCAACTCATAATCAGAAAAAGGAGTCTTATCTTTAATTTTCTCAATCTTATCATCTTTAATAGTCTCTCCCATTGATGAAATTTATGCCTTGCAATTATTTTGCATGTGTCCCTTTTGATGACACTTAAAAAATATATTATCCTTGGTGTTTCTAATCTTTGAACTTGCGAAATTCTTCGATGTAGAACTATCGGATGAGATAGGCACCATGTAGAATTATGCCTAAACCTAGAGTTAGATGTTTAGGGACTAAGACCTCGAGGCCTAGTGCATTAGGGTGTATTCTTTTGTTTTTCTATTATTAATGCATAATAGAATCCACCCTCTAGGGTTTGAGAATAATGAAGTTCATTGTTATACTTAATTTCAATTCTTTGTCCTATAACAAAATTACTGGCTTATCACCAATTTGGTAATCACATGTAGGGTCCCTTCTATTAAATTCACAAGATGGCTATAGAGTTCATTGGCATTGATGCTTTGGACAATATTTTATCCTTATCATTTCCTTTATTTCAAACCAAGTACCTAATCTTTCCTCCTTTTTTAATTCATTTGTCCATTATACCTTGACATGCCATATAAGCATGATTTTAGCAAAGGAAGCTCTTTGATAATTGTAAAATCATGCCAGTCAAGAATCTATTGGGATAATGAATACCATCAAAAGTAGGTAACTCTAACTTAACATTTTTTCTAAGATCAGTGACTATCATTTCTAACACTATTTCTATGAGATGGTACCCTACTAACCATACTTTTCAATGGCGTAAATGGCGGCGCACCTATGACGCCTTGCATGGCACGTCGCACATGTTTAAATCAGGGCTCGACATTTGCTCCACGACGTGCACAATATGAATTTTAGGTAATTTTTAATATAATTATAAATAGTTTTTAATATTTATATATTTTAATTTCTAAAATAATATAATAATTAATTTCAAAATTATTTGATATGATTAAAATAGTTTTGTTAGGTTTTATTAGATTTTATTTAGACTTTATTTTAGTAGAAATTTTGAAAGAATTTGAAGCTCACTTTAATGGTTTGGACTTTGGCCCACAAACATATTCAACTAAGCCTTACCCAACTTTTTGAAATAGGATCCATATAAATATTTTTATAATTCTTTTTTATTTTGCCCCTTATTCAAAATGGTACGCGCCGCAGCGTGCGCTATGCGTCATGACTCCATGGGAAGCTTTGCGTCGTGCTGTGCATTTGTCGTTGACAAGTATGCTACTAACATCTTGCTCATCTCTAGGGTTATGCTTTCAATCAATTTCAAAATACTTGTACAAGACATGAATATGTTGTACAAAATTACAGAGGTTGGGCTTTTAACCTAAGTGACAATTGAGGTAATTGTACCAATATTTCTTGCATTTGACTGGATAGGTTTTGGATTTAAACTTTTTCCTCTCATGGTGATATTCTTGATTCCTAAGTTCAAAGGTTATGGAATCTAGTTGATAAGACTTATAAAGACTTATTCAAACTTTCTAATTGCCTTGCACTTCATGACTTAGGTGGCATGTTGGACAAGTAAATGATTTGTTGTGCTTTTGGAAATATGGTACAATGAATGAAATGAAATGATAAAAATTTAATCTTTACCTTCAATTAAGATGTGCCACAATTAATTATCAAAATCAATAAAATACATACACAACTGTGTGACAATACAATCTTAAAATTAGTGTACTTAAGTAATGATTTATTCCACAAATAAGTTGTTGTAAAGTTAACTGATTTGTTGTGATTTTCACCCATTCAATATTGTAATGCTCTAGAAAAAAATAATTGGTAGGGCGCACTTATAGCAAAATAACTTGGCCTTGTAATGGAGGTGACTAATTAGACAACTTAATTCGCACCAATAATTTGTTAATTATAAGTAGGGGTGTAAATGAGTCGAGTCGAGCTCAAGTCAGGGGGTGTTCGAGCTCGACTCGCGAGTCAAATACCGAGCTCGAACTTGAGTCAAGCTCGAGCTCAACTTGCGACACAGAAACGTGCTCTTCGAGCCGCTTGTTGAGTTGCTCGATTCTAGTTTTCCCGCCCGCCATTTGGAATTTCCCGCCCAATTTTTCGGCCAATAGAGAAATTGTCTGCATAGTTCATCACTCTATTGCTTTTTCCCTTGGGTAATAGGTGTCCAGGTGGTTGAGGCCAAGTGGCCAATAGTTGGAGTTCTACGTTGCTTTCTCCCTTGGATAAATCAGCTTTTCCTAGCTTTTTCTCTTGTATAAAGCATTAGCATTTAATGCTTTGACATTTGACACTTGACAACAAGAATGAGCCGAAAATTTAATAAGATTTGATATTAACATTTAATGTTTTTTCCCTTGACATTTGACATATATATATATATATATATGTATATATAAATTTAAAAAAATCCAAAAATTATTCGAGCCGGCTCGCGAGTTCACGAGCCGAGCCTCATCAAGCTCGAACTCGAGCTCGACTCATGAGCTCGATAAGCTCGGCTCGCGTGCCCATAAACGAGTCAAGCTCGAGCCGGCTCGGTTCACTTACACCCCTAATTATAAGACAACTACTCAACATATATGAAAACAAGCAATTTTAATTAAAGTAAGGAATTACAAATTAGAAAATATGGATGTTGCCTAAAGGAAGAGACAATTCTCCACTTGATGTAATGTACGCTTGAAGAAGTGAAGTTGTTGCAATCATTGTTTCTAATTTTGCCAAAATTCAAATTTTGCTCTAAAAGGTGGCGTGAATTTAAATATTCCAAGGGCTATGGTTTCTATATTAGAAGGCCTCTAGGAAAATGTTGTTGTATGCTAAAACAGAACATGTGAATATTGAAACATTCTACGACATAGATTATGCCAGCTCAATTGAAGCTTGCAGTTAACTCAAAGATTTTTTTTATTAATTAAATTTTATTTTTTAAGCTAAGGATATTGCATCTTTGTCAGGGGAAAGTTTGTTACTTGTAAAGCCACTAAATAGATTTTGTAATCTGATTTAATTAAATTCTCAATTTAGCTTTTTTTATGTGAAGTGAAGTTGTTAAAAAGTCTTTGAGGAGAGCTAGTTTTTCTTATTACTAAACGTATGTGACTATCATCCATCTATATTGCCAGTAATTTTTTCCAATGAATGAACTAAACACGTTGAAGTAGATTCTCATTTTATATTGGATGTTGTGCTTTCTAAAAAAGTTTTTACTATTCATGTTTTCAATTTAAAACAATATATTTCTACTAAATATGTAGGTCAACTATTTGTTTCTTATTTATGTAACAAGCTAATAGATATATATGCTTCATATTATGGGGGAGCATTAGAATTTTTAGAATATTAGTTAGGATTCCTATTATTTACAGGTGATTATATTAGGAATATATATTTTTGATATACTCATAATTGGGGGTTTTAATTTATTTTAGTTGTTTCCTTATTGTATATGTTGTATGACTTTTTTAGGCGCAACATACTAAGTCAATAAGAAAATTTTTATACCCCTCAATAGAGATAGTATATACATTGGTTTTATAGGTCTCATGATTTTGTCCCTTATGTGCAACTTTGAGGAGGATTACTCCAATATGAGCATGTTTAAATTTTGAGTTCCCAATGAGACCCCAACCTATATATCAAAAGTTGTCTTACTGTTAAGTTGTTTGGCTTTATTATTTTTAAGGTTTTCCGACATGTTATTACCTCACAATTAAATCGATTTCATATTTTTTTTATTTTGATGGAAGTATTTCCTTTCTTTCTTCAAATGGCTGCCTTATGTTTCCATTTTTTGCGTGGAAAAACTATAATCTAATATTTTTCTGCATAAACATGTTGTAAATGTAAGAAAAATATTTGAAGATTCATGGATGCTTTTCTTTCTGATATCTTGAAATTCTTGTCACGCAGGGAATGGTTTCTATAGAAAATGTCACAATTCTACAAGTGTCAAGCTTTGAAGAATTGATGGCTGTTATTCAGATGGGCTCTGAGCGACGACATGTAGCTGGAACCCAAATGAATGATGATAGCTCAAGATCACATTTGATATTGTCTATCATAATTGAAAGCACCAATCTTCAAACTCAAACTATAGCAAGGGGAAAGGTAAATCTGCACTTGCTAAAATAAACATTTCATTCTTGCATTTATTATTTTTAAAAAACTTTAATAAAAAATTTATGAAGTGCTTCAGTCATATTGTGGTTTATCTGAGTTTTACCATACTCTCTAACTATATTGATCCTTTTTTTTGTTGCAATATTATAGCTTAGTTTTGTAGATCTTGCGGGTTCCGAAAGGATAAAGAAGTCCGGTTCTTCAGGAAATCAGTTGAAAGAAGCTCAAAGCATTAATAAATCTCTCTCTGCTCTTGGAGATGTGATAAGTGCCTTATGTTCTGAGGATCAACACATACCTTACAGGAACCATAAGTTGACAATGCTGATGAGTGATTCTCTCGGTGGCAATGCAAAGACACTAATGTTTGTCAATGCGTCTCCAGCTGAGACAAATTTGGATGAAACATACAACTCTCTTGTGTAAATTCTCTTTTCGTTACTTAATTTTTTGTTTATTTTTTTGCTTCTAATAGCCGTTCATCTTGAGGGTTCAAGTTTCCTTTATTGTTTATATGGTTGAAAATTGCAATTCATTTTTATTGTATGCCATTCATCCCATTTTCTTTCAGGCTAGATTTCCCTCTTTTTGAGCCCATTAGGAGCAAAGTATTGCATAGATATTTTGTTTCTTTTCCCTTGGTGAGGACATGCCAAAAATATTGAACTTCAACTGGTGGAATAAAAATATGTGAAACTCAAATCCAACTTTTGCAAGAATAATGATGATAAAAGATGAGCTGATAGAATAATACTTCAAATCATATAGTTTATCTTCATCATTATTAGCCTTATCCCAATTATTTGAGGTCGAAATTATTAATCTTTATTTTTATTTATTTTTGTTGAGAGTTGTCTGAGTTGTTAAACTTCTTTGTAAGTAATTTTAAAGAATTTATATTCATATAATCTTAGGCATACTACTCTTCCTCCCTATTACTCTAACATTAATTTTATCAACTTATCTATATGGTGCATTTTCTATCAGTCATTGTGCATGTCTAAATCACATAATTTTATTTTTAGTTACCTTTTCTTTAATAAATGCTACACCAATATAGTCATTTCTTTTTTTTATTATTTCTAGTTTTATCATATTCATAGCATTCTCATTTTAGTTTCATTCAATTTTAATATTTGTGATTTTTGTAGCATAATATGTGAATTCATACAACATCACCATCCAAACAAATTTACCTGTAAGTCTCCAATAGTTCAGGCTTAAAATTCAGATCTTGATCTGGGATGATTGGTAGTATGAAAGTTTATCATTTAAACACTTTGCCTCACACACTTTGTTTTCATAAAACTGAACTGATCTAGTTGAATTCCATAATGAATTAACATTCAAGCCACATAAATGTTTGGAAAGGAAGCTATCTAGTTTATTGTTTTTAACTTCAGTACCTGCAATCTATATATGCTTCAAAGTTCAAACATTTATATTTATTGTTTTGTCCTGATAAATCTGTCTGTAATTGCTTCCAATGTTTTGAGATAATGTTTCAGGTATGCATCTAGAGTTAGGTGTATTGTGAATGATCCAAGTAAAAATGTCTCCTCCAAAGAGATTGCTCGTTTGAAGAAAATGGTTGCCTATTGGAAGGAGCAAGCTGGTAAACGTGGAGATGATGAAGAAATGGAAGAAATTTTAGAAGAAAGACCTTCAAGAGAGAGAAAAGAGATGCAAGGTGAAAAATATTCAACAGAGAGAAGAGAGATGCTAGCAGAAAGGAATTCACTAGAGAAAAAAGAGTTGCAGGAAGAAAGGCATCCAAGAAACAGAAAAGAAATACAAGAAGAAAAACATTTGAAAGATAGAAAGGATCGTCGCAGTTCCAATCAAACAGCTTGAACATCTCATTTTATCTGAAAAAGTGGGACGTTATCTCTGATTTATTTGTTATTTTTCATGGCTTTGACAAATGAAATCTGCATAGTTTTCCAGGTTAAATTCCAGTCAATAGCCATTGACAATGTTGGTTGAGGAAGTCTATACTACTTTCTGTACAGTTTGTGTTGATAATGCTCATCAACAAATGCTCTTGTATACATAAACAATACAGATTGAGCGCTCATCTACATATATAAAGAGAGAAAATGTTGCTCTTATGATATTTGTTTATGATTTTTTATTCCTTTTGTTGCAAGTTGCTTAACATATGTGTTGACACATTATGTTGTATCTCTATTTGAATGGAGAAATTATTCTGTGCGGACACCAGGTGAAGCTCTGTGTCTGGAGGCGAATCAGAGCGGGTCACATTACCCGGTATACAACGAGTACACAGTTGTGATATACAACAAGGAGGTGATGTGGCGTGCTCTGATTTGCCTCCAGATGTTATTTGATATCTGCATAAAATAACTAATCATTTGAATGGTCATAGTATGAGATATGAAGAAGGTATTTGATTGGGATATGATGAAAGACTTCCGGAGAGGTGGCCAAATAAAATATTTTTGTATTCAAGTGATTATATACAAATAAAGGTTAGCAGCAATATATGCAATCATAAATGAAAATCTGAGTTTCAATTAGTAGAAAGGAATGAATCGTCTACATTTGAAAGAACTTAGAACTATCAAGTGTTGAATATTCATATGATAATTTTTAACACAAATCTTATTATTAAAATATAGTGCAATAATCATATTTATCACTTCATTATATTAGAATAATACTTTATGGCATCAAAAATATCACTTTGTACTATGATGATTTACATTATGGTGTTGCATATAAGCCTCCATATATGCAAATGAATAAGTAATATATTTTCATGTTATGATATCCATTTTTAACCACATATAATATTTATATAATTTGAAAAGATTTTCTGAGTATAGCAATATTATCATGCTTACTTAATATTTCGCTTAAACTGATATAATAATGTGTGAGAAAAATTGTCATCATTTAAAACATTTAAGAGATTTGAATTTATGCATCAATTAATATGATCAAGGTATATATACACTCATATAATATTTCAATATTAAAATTAATACTTGTATGAATGTGTAGGGCAAATTGAACATGAAAGGCATGACCAAAATATAAAATGAGACTGAAGCTTTTCACTCTTAAGAATTTTGTAAATCCACTCATAGGTGAATGATAATTTAGGTTTCATTTGGGATAATTTTTTAACCGTTTAATGAAGCAGTTTTTAGTAGAAAAATTTCATACCATGTAACTTCTATAGAGGACTCCAATATTTTTAATGAAACTTAAAATTTATAATAACATAAGTCTCCCCCCTTTGTCACAACAAAATACAAGGTGGGTTAGACATCTCAAAGGTGGGTTAGCCATCTCAAAATAAAAAAAATAAAAATAATAAAAAAAAGGAAAAAAAATACAAGATAGAAGCAACTACAATCAACAAAATAACAACAAGATTCTTCAAAACCACTAACCTTTATCACTCATCATCTTCATTATCATCGATGTATGACAGGATTTCTGGGGGCGACCTTTACTCCCCAAGCTAATGTTCAATCTTGCACTCTTGGTGACTATCATTCTATATGATTGTGCAGGCCTAAGGGATTGGTAGTTGGGAAGAGAGATTTTGAAAATTAGTGTGATAGAACGGGCATGAATAATGAACAATCGAATCGGCACTAGGATCTTTGAGGTCGAAATTATTAATCTTTATTTTTATTTATTTTTGTTGAGAGTTGTCTGAGTTGTTAAACTTCTTTGTAAGTAATTTTAAAGAATTTATATTCATATAATCTTAGGCATACTACTCTTCCTCCCTATTACTCTAACATTAATTTTATCAACTTATCTATATGGTGCATTTTCTATCAGTCATTGTGCATGTCTAAATCACATAATTTTATTTTTAGTTACCTTTTCTTTAATAAATGCTACACCAATATAGTCATTTCTTTTTTTTATTATTTCTAGTTTTATCATATTCATAGCATTCTCATTTTAGTTTCATTCAATTTTAATATTTGTGATTTTTGTAGCATAATATGTGAATTCATACAACATCACCATCCAAACAAATTTACCTGTAAGTCTCCAATAGTTCAGGCTTAAAATTCAGATCTTGATCTGGGATGATTGGTAGTATGAAAGTTTATCATTTAAACACTTTGCCTCACACACTTTGTTTTCATAAAACTGAACTGATCTAGTTGAATTCCATAATGAATTAACATTCAAGCCACATAAATGTTTGGAAAGGAAGCTATCTAGTTTATTGTTTTTAACTTCAGTATCTGCAATCTATATATGCTTCAAAGTTCAAACATTTATATTTATTGTTTTGTCCTGATAAATCTGTCTGTAATTGCTTCCAATGTTTTGAGATAATGTTTCAGGTATGCATCTAGAGTTAGGTGTATTGTGAATGATCCAAGTAAAAATGTCTCCTCCAAAGAGATTGCTCGTTTGAAGAAAATGGTTGCCTATTGGAAGGAGCAAGCTGGTAAACGTGGAGATGATGAAGAAATGGAAGAAATTTTAGAAGGAAGACCTTCAAGAGAGAGAAAAGAGATGCAAGGTGAAAAATATTCAACAGAGAGAAGAGAGATGCAAGCAGAAAGGAATTCACTAGAGAAAAAAGAGTTGCAGGAAGAAAGGCATCCAAGAAACAGAAAAGAAATACAAGAAGAAAAACATTTGAAAGATAGAAAGGATCGTCGCAGTTCCAATCAAACAGCTTGAACATCTCATTTTATCTGAAAAAGTGGGACGTTATCTCTGATTTATTTGTTATTTTTCATGGCTTTGACAAATGAAATCTGCATAGTTTTCCAGGTTAAATTCCAGTCAATAGCCATTGACAATGTTGGTTGAGGAAGTCTATACTACTTTCTGTACAGTTTGTGTTGATAATGCTCATCAACAAATGCTCTTGTATACATAAACAATACAGATTGAACGCTCATCTACATATATAAAGAGAGAAAATGTTGCTCTTATGATATTTGTTTATGATTTTTTATTCATCATTATTAGCCTTATCCCAATTATTTGAGGTCGAAATTATTAATCTTTATTTTTATTTATTTTTGTTGAGAGTTGTCTGAGTTGTTAAACTTCTTTGTAAGTAATTTTAAAGAATTTATATTCATATAATCTTAGGCATACTACTCTTCCTCCCTATTACTCTAACATTAATTTTATCAACTTATCTATATGGTGCATTTTCTATCAGTCATTGTGCATGTCTAAATCACATAATTTTATTTTTAGTTACCTTTTCTTTAATAAATGCTACACCAATATAGTCATTTCTTTTTTTTATTATTTCTAGTTTTATCATATTCATAGCATTCTCATTTTAGTTTCATTCAATTTTAATATTTGTGATTTTTGTAGCATAATATGTGAATTCATACAACATCACCATCCAAACAAATTTACCTGTAAGTCTCCAATAGTTCAGGCTTAAAATTCAGATCTTGATCTGGGATGATTGGTAGTATGAAAGTTTATCATTTAAACACTTTGCCTCACACACTTTGTTTTCATAAAACTGAACTGATCTAGTTGAATTCCATAATGAATTAACATTCAAGCCACATAAATGTTTGGAAAGGAAGCTATCTAGTTTATTTGAGGTCGAAATTATTAATCTTTATTTTTATTTATTTTTGTTGAGAGTTGTCTGAGTTGTTAAACTTCTTTGTAAGTAATTTTAAAGAATTTATATTCATATAATCTTAGGCATACTACTCTTCCTCCCTATTACTCTAACATTAATTTTATCAACTTATCTATATGGTGCATTTTCTATCAGTCATTGTGCATGTCTAAATCACATAATTTTATTTTTAGTTACCTTTTCTTTAATAAATGCTACACCAATATAGTCATTTCTTTTTTTTATTATTTCTAGTTTTATCATATTCATAGCATTCTCATTTTAGTTTCATTCAATTTTAATATTTGTGATTTTTGTAGCATAATATGTGAATTCATACAACATCACCATCCAAACAAATTTACCTGTAAGTCTCCAATAGTTCAGGCTTAAAATTCAGATCTTGATCTGGGATGATTGGTAGTATGAAAGTTTATCATTTAAACACTTTGCCTCACACACTTTGTTTTCATAAAACTGAACTGATCTAGTTGAATTCCATAATGAATTAACATTCAAGCCACATAAATGTTTGGAAAGGAAGCTATCTAGTTTATTGTTTTTAACTTCAGTATCTGCAATCTATATATGCTTCAAAGTTCAAACATTTATATTTATTGTTTTGTCCTGATAAATCTGTCTGTAATTGCTTCCAATGTTTTGAGATAATGTTTCAGGTATGCATCTAGAGTTAGGTGTATTGTGAATGATCCAAGTAAAAATGTCTCCTCCAAAGAGATTGCTCGTTTGAAGAAAATGGTTGCCTATTGGAAGGAGCAAGCTGGTAAACGTGGAGATGATGAAGAAATGGAAGAAATTTTAGAAGGAAGACCTTCAAGAGAGAGAAAAGAGATGCAAGGTGAAAAATATTCAACAGAGAGAAGAGAGATGCAAGCAGAAAGGAATTCACTAGAGAAAAAAGAGTTGCAGGAAGAAAGGCATCCAAGAAACAGAAAAGAAATACAAGAAGAAAAACATTTGAAAGATAGAAAGGATCGTCGCAGTTCCAATCAAACAGCTTGAACATCTCATTTTATCTGAAAAAGTGGGACGTTATCTCTGATTTATTTGTTATTTTTCATGGCTTTGACAAATGAAATCTGCATAGTTTTCCAGGTTAAATTCCAGTCAATAGCCATTGACAATGTTGGTTGAGGAAGTCTATACTACTTTCTGTACAGTTTGTGTTGATAATGCTCATCAACAAATGCTCTTGTATACATAAACAATACAGATTGAACGCTCATCTACATATATAAAGAGAGAAAATGTTGCTCTTATGATATTTGTTTATGATTTTTTATTCCTTTTGTTGCAAGTTGCTTAACATATGTGTTGACACATTATGTTGTATCTCTATTTGAATGGAGAAATTATTCTGTGCGGACACTAGGTGAAGCTCTGTGTCTGGAGGCGAATCAGAGCGGGTCACATTACCCGGTATACAACGAGTACACAGTTATGATATACAGCAAGGAGGTGATGTGGCGTGCTCTGATTTGCCTCCAGATGTTATTTGATATCTGCATAAAATAACTAATCATTTGAATGGTCATAGTATGAGATATGAAGAAGGTATTTGATTGGGATATGATGAAAGACTTCCGGAGAGGTGGCCAAATAAAATATTTTTGTATTCAAGTGATTATATACAAATAAAGGTTAGCAGCAATATATGCAATCATAAATGAAAACTTGAGTTTCAATTAGTAGAAAGGAATGAATCGTCTACATTTGAAAGAACTTAGAACTATCAAGTGTTGAATATTCATATGATAATTTTTAACACAAATCTTATTATTAAAATATAGTGCAATAATCATATTTATCACTTCATTATATTAGAATAATACTTTATGGCATCAAAAATATCACTTTGTACTATGATGATTTACATTATGGTGTTGCATATAAGCCTCCATATATGCAAATGAATAAGTAATATATTTTCATGTTATGATATCCATTTTTAACCACATATAATATTTATATAATTTGAAAAGAGTTTCTGAGTATAGCAATATTATCATGCTTACTTAATATTTCGCTTAAACTGATATAATAATGTGTGAGAAAAATTGTCATCATTTAAAACATTTAAGAGATTTGAATTTATGCATCAATTAATATGATCAAGGTATATATACACTCATATAATATTTCAATATTAAAATTAATACTTGTATGAATGTGTAGGGAAAATTGAACATGAAAGGCATGACCAAAATATAAAATGAGACTGAAGCTTTTCACTCTTAAGAATTTTGTAAATCCACTCATAGGTGAATGATAATTTAGGTTTCATTTGGGATAATTTTTTAACCGTTTAATGAAGCAGTTTTTAGTAGAAAAATTTCATACCATGTAACTTCTATAGAGGACTCCAATATTTTTAATGAAACTTAAAATTTATAATAACATAAGTCTCCCCCCTTTGTCACAACAAAATACAAGGTGGGTTAGACATCTCAAAGGTGGGTTAGCCATCTCAAAATAAAAAAAATAAAAATAATAAAAAAAAGGAAAAAAAATACAAGATAGAAGCAACTACAATCAACAAAATAACAACAAGATTCTTCAAAACCACTAACCTTTATCACTCATCATCTTCATTATCATCGATGTATGACAGGATTTCTGGGGGCGACCTTTACTCCCCAAGCTAATGTTCAATCTTGCACTCTTGGTGACTATCATTCTATATGATTGTGCAGGCCTAAGGGATTGGTAGTTGGGAAGAGAGATTTTGAAAATTAGTGTGATAGAACGGGCATGAATAATGAACAATCGAATCGGCACTAGGATCTTTGTCAAGCTACTTGATGATTAAATAAACTCAATTATATGGTTGAGGTTGAGCTTATATGATCATTGGTAGGAATAATTTAAAGCTGTATAATGGTTTAGAATACTAAGAAAATCATAGTTTGAGTATTAGAACCTTGACAAGGACATAATAAGTAACCATAGGATTAAGTTTGCTTGAGTCACTAGTGTTTTTAAGGATGGATTGGTGAAGTATTTCCTAGATCTATTATCCTTCAAGAGATAAGGTATTCAGGCCATAGATATCATCATTAGAAGTGGTGATGGTGCACAATATTTATTATAGTCGAATAAAATGGTTGTCAATATTTCTTTATGGCCTAATCTGTGTCTCTTTTAATACATAAGAAAAAGATAAGATTTGACTATGCAGAGAATTTTTGTGGGCTCTAAATATTGGCGCCCGGCCTCTTCGCAGCCTCTTTCTCCTTTTCAGGTCGTCGAGAAGAGTTTTAATGAGTATGTTCCAAGGCAAAATTTTAGAAGGAAAATTGGATTTTGAATAAGACATTATCTAGTGATTTCACCCTCATTTTGCCAGAACTTTATGATATGAGTTCAGGTTTCCTATAGACGCAAGCCTCTATAGTTAATTATCCCTCTCGACAGTGAGAGAGAACTTTCGATTAAGGCTAATTTTCAAACAAATATGTAGTATACGATGTATAATAGCAGTATGAGTTGGTATTTGAAAATTTAATATTTAAAATTAAAAATTCACCACCTTGCACTTACAGCAGATGGTGGGGGAAATGATGATAGACCCAATTAAGATCCCATGGTTCCGTCGTCCAGGGTCATTATGATACCTAGTCTATTTAGTTAGAGGAGGTAGTCGACCCAACCTAACAGAAGGATCATTGTTGGCAGTGATGGGTTGCTTCGTCTAAGGGTACCTTGTAGACTCTTAAGGAGATAAATTTGAAGCCATCTTAGCTAACAGAGGGTTTTATGCCCCATCGATCATATCTTCTTGATTCATTACTTAATGATTTAGTGCTATTAGAGAACATACATGCTCTAATTTTGACCGTAATTTAATGGTGTCATTTAATGGCAAAATCATCCAGTTAGAGGTTCCTGATAATAATTGTTTACTTGTGGTTCGATTTAGAGGCGAAACCATTGGTTATATGACACATGCAACGCCCTTTCTGGTAAGAGACAAATTTAGAATAAATCATAGTGATATTCTCGACTAGACATTTGATATTTGTGAGCTGAAGTAATTTTTAGATTATTCACCTCGACAAACTATTGCGGAATATGAATGAATTTTACTTTAAATATTTTTATATTTTTATTTTAATTTAAAATATTTTAGATTTTTTGTGACTTTTGTGTTTAGAATTTTCATGGAAATTTGGGAGGTATTTTCAATATTTTGGGTCCCTCCGATTGAAATTTTTCATCAACATAGCCATCATTGAGATATTTATGGGCAATTTCATTTTATTGGTTAAATTTTATCGACTCGATCAACTTGTCGATATAGGATCAGATTCATTGTCAGCTTTTTATCTTTATTAGTGAGTTTTCATTATTATAGATCTTGAAGGTCTAATATGAATGTATAAACTAAATATATTAGTCGATGTCACAATCATATATTTATTTAATAGTTTGAGCCATGTGGACTCTTATATATTCACATAAAAGGATCAGACTCGAATTTAAGTTTATTTTTGACCCACGTAGCATCCTTAGACATCACATGTGTAACTATAACACGCTCATCAGAGCCCATACATGTATATGCATTTGCATGTATTTTACATAATTCGTTTATGCAGCTGTTGCATGTATGCATATATATTGGCATATGTATTTGTATCTTGCATGATGCATGTTGCATATTACAACGTGTATTTTGCTGACAGTAATGTATATGTATTTGGTATATTTATAGGTTAGGTGGATGCCTGTAACATATTAACTCATTCATAATTACAATGCAACATATCTACTCATCCCTAACTACATGCAGTTATAACATGCTTGAGTCATACACTTTCATAGTATATCTTATACATTGGAGCATATGCATGTATGATGGGTTTTTCATATTAATATGATGTGTCCTCGCAATGTGGCATATTTTGCATGTTGGGTGATATGCTTGCATAATGTATTCTACATGTTGTAATGCATGCATGTTTAATACAATTGTATGTAAATGCAATGTGCTATTATAGCATAATGCATCTTGCAATGCTGGGACAAGCTTGAATGAAATATCATGCTTATTATAATCTATGTGGGAGGGCATTTTAAAGTGTTTGAAACTAATCAACTCTGCGAATGATTGTCATTTGGGTAGTGCATGAGGCTTCATTTAGGAGCTTGAAAATAATTTGTGTTTGCTTGTACAAATGTTGCGGATTCAGTGGCATTATTTAGTAGCACATTGAATTTCATTTGTTGTGCATCGACAATATGGTTTTGCTCATTTTTTCTTACACAAGCCATTATTTTCTTCAGTACTCAGCCTGCAAGAGGGTATTTCGGCTTGTAAAAAAGCAGCATGGTGTATAAGGGGCCTCCTACTTGTTGCTTGAAAGTAAACTTATATTTGGAATGATAGTCTGGTTCTGCAAGTTTACTGCCTCAATTTATCAGTAGCTCGTTATTTTTTACTACAAATTCCCTATTTTTGCGTACAAGAGAATTGTAGTGTATGGCCTCTTTGCATGATATGCATGTATGATGTATGATAAATGTGAATAATGTTATATTTTATGTGTTAATTTATTAGTAAACATATTTTTTTTAGTTACATTTATACATAAAAATACATAAAATGGGCAAGATTTTCAAGTATGGACAACATCATGGCATCAAACACAACACCGGCGCAACACCATCATTGACACTGCTAGAGCACTCAAATATGGACATGACGACGCCCTATCTTTGTTTGACAATGACAATGTTGGATGAGTCAGCATCGCAAAGCCCAACCAACTATCCTAGTACCATAGCGTTAGAGAAGATAACACTGTAAAGCTCAATCTCTGTCGGTATAATACCGTGATACCAAATTCCATCGTCGCTAACTCAAGGGAGTGCCATATAGATGTCATAGCACACAACCGTCAGCAGCGCCGCGACACTACAATTGTAATAATTCAGGCTACGATATGCTAGCTAAGCAGCACGTTAATTCTTAAAACAGTGGGTCCATGTTAGCGAGCATCGCAGTGGAGGAAACCCTTCAGCACTGCGATGTTAGTTCATTTTATGGGCGTTGTGGTGCTAGAATCCATTTTCCATATTGTTTTTATAAATATTATGTTTATAATGTAAATAGGAGAGTTCAATCACTTTTCTTTAGTTTTAGATTAGCTTAAGGAGTGTAGAGGAGATCATTGAATCCATCCGATAGTATCTTTTCTTTTGTACTTTCATTCTATTATGCCATTAATGAAAATAAGTATGCTTTTCTTGTTCTTTATGTCTGACTAAATTCTCTATTTTTAGATTAATAGTGTAAATGAAATATGAAGTCCTGATAAGTTTTCTTCATGAATAATTTTATGATGTTTTTAATATACTAGGTATTCATTTAATGCACATAGTAGCCATATTTAAAATTAATATCAGGTCAAATGTGGAGCCTAAGAATAAGAAAGCATGCACAACTAGGTATGTTGGATTAGTATATGATGTAAGCACAGGCATAACGTTTGTCATATATCAAATTTATAGAGATGAATTGTTATAATAGATTTTTAATAGTACACGCTATACTTACTCTTCTAAGATTTTCATAAGGTTACAGACTATGAGAGTTTAGAGTGGTATTGAGATTCAAAAAATTTAATATGTCCTTTGTCTCTTTACACTTGAATAAGCGGTTGGTGATGCATATGCTCTGAATAACATCAATATAAAAGAGAATTATTAGAAAACATATTTTATTTACATTCCATCAATTCAAAATAATTTATCTAAATAGTATTTTATTTAATTATTTTTTATTTTAAATTAAGTAATTGAATATCCACCAAATCTTATTTTAATTAAGTAGGGTAATTATTATAGCTGAAGAAAATAATACTAGTATTTGTAAATAAATATTCTTTATCGTGGAATCGATACTCTACTATATCATTATATTACTTGATTCAACACGTATATTTGCATATATTAAGTGGAGTTTTATACTTTTTAAATGAAAGAAAACATATGCATTATTTAAGGATTGATAGAGCTCTACATCATTTTCAGTTTTTTTTTAAGTTACTCCACTGCCCCCATCAACATGCATTCTGTTTGCTTGAATAACACATTAGCATGATGATTCAATACTTGCATGTAGTGCATGACGCATTTGCATGAGAACTGTCGCATAAATGACGGGTTCTTGATTTTCTCTTGTAGGTAAACTGTGCTCAGTACGTACCTTCCAATGTTGCTTGTGGGTGCCTACATATATAAAAACTTTTATGTATTTACTTATGGATGGTATGTAGTGTGTATGGCAGGTTTCCTACAGTTGCTTGTGAGCAAGTTGCTGCATTATCTATTGTTTTACTATCAAGACTTATAGGCGGGTCACTGTATGCATCACCAGCCTCTTGCTATCACCTGTGGGCAAGTTGCCTGTGGACAAGCTGCATTGAATGTGCATCTTCTAGTGTTGTCTACAAGTATTTACATTTACTACAATTCTTTTGCATCTACTCATAGATGGCATGGTATATGCATGATGGGCCTTCCACAAAAGCTTGCAGGAGCTTCAATGCACCTCCAGAAAAAAAAAAATCTCATTGCTTACAAATAAAATAGAAGAAATATATGTTAGGATTTAACAGAGACACAAAAAATAATTCGATCGTTTCCGAAAGACATGCCAAATCATCGAGAAGAATTTTCGGAAGCGTACCTGAATCCATTGAAATGCAAAATTAAGGTTTTCGGTCTTCCATGTTTGAAGCGGCGTTCTCCAAGAGAGCGAGAGACCCCTTCTTTTCACTCAAGATGGGAAATGAGGGAAATAAGAACTTCACCGCTTAAACTGGTGACCACGACCCTTATATACTTAAAGTGTAAATATTTTATTTCAGCCCATCATTAAAATAAAATAAATACCCGGCCTCTACACAAATTTAATTTCATACAAAATTTAAATGAGATGCCACATAAGCCAAATAATAATTTAATACTTAAATAGATCACGAATTTAATTGGCTTAATTTTCGATCGCAACTAATGTATAAAACTGTATTTATATGTATAATAATATGGGTCCACTTATATAAATTTCCCAACAATCTCCCACTTGGGCCACACATATATATACATATAATTATACATTCTGAAATAACTGTAAGAGCTTAATTTTGCTATCTTTCTAAAATAACATCTCTAGACAATCTGGTCCATCAATCATATCAATATAGAATCATAGCGACCTTTGTTACATATTTCGTAACAAGATCCATCAATGGTCACTATGTTGACATAATTAACGACATAGATCAAGTATGGATGTGTAGCACGAAAATTTCATGTAATGTGATCTCAAATCATGACTATTTTCAACTGGTCTAATTTTATAACTCAAAAGAGTTATAACCAAAATTCAATACTTTATGATAAACTGCAAATTGAAATCAAATAACTGTATTTCAGAGTTTTCAATAACCAAAATAATAATACTTTAGTCTGATCAGAAATTAAGTTCATAATAATTGAACAATACAACAAACTCCCACTAAGCTAGCATATCATCAAAACAGATTACACTCATACGAGCCACATGCTCATGAAATACTTTAGGTGGTAATCCTTTTGTAAGTGGGTCTGCAATCATAAGGTTTGTACTAATATGTTAAATACAAATCTGAGAACTTTGAACCCTTTCTTTCACAACAAGAAACTTTATGTCAATATGTTTTGATTTTGACGAACTCCTGTTGTTCTTGGAATATAACTCAGCTGCTTTATTATCACAATTTATCTTTAATGATCTCTCAATGCCATCAACAATAAGTAGCCCTGTGATAAAATTTTGCAGCCATATTCCCTGATTTGAAGCCTCATAACAAGCTATAAACTCTGCTTCCATTATTGAAGAAGCCATAAGTCTGCTTGACACTTTTCCAAGAAATAGCTCTTCTAGCCAACATGAAAATATAGCCTGAAGTGGATCTTCTACTATCGAGACAGCCAGCAAAATCAGAGTCAGAATACCCCACGATCTCTAAATGATCAGATCTCTGATATGTGAGCATAAAATCTCTTGTCCTTTTTAGATACCTCATAACCCGTTTTACTGCTTTCCAATGATCCATTCCTGGGTTACTTAAATATCTACTAAGCATTCTAACAATGTACGTAATATCCGAATGCGTACAAACTTGAGCATATATAAGACTCTCTACTGCCGATACATAAGGAATCTTATCAATCTCTTGCTTTTTAACTTCATTTCTTGGGCATTGAAGCAAACTAAATTTATCCCCTTTTGCAATGGGTGTATCCCCTGGTGCACAATCTTTCATGCCAAATCTGCTTAGCACTTTATCAATATAAGCTGTTTATGATAACCCAAGTATACCACGGGAGCGATCCCGATGAATATGTATACCAACACAAAAGATCCATTTCCAAGATCTTTCATTTCAAATTTATTTGAAAGAAATCTCTTAGTCTCATGCAACAAGCCTATGTCACCCATAGATAGATTTCTTTAATTTGCATACCAGATGTTTTGAATCAGAAGATTGAAAATTTTCTGGTTGCATTATATATATAGTTTCCTCAATGTCTCCATTAAGGAATGCAATCTTTACATCCATCTGGTGTAGCTCCAAATCATAATGAGCTACAAGTGCCATAATATTTCTAAAAGAGTCTTTCGAAGAAACTGGAGAGAAAGTCTCTTTAAAATTAATGCATTCCTTTTGAGTGAAACCTTTTGCAACTAGACGTGCTTTATATCTTTCAATATTGCCTATTGCATCCCTTTTGGTTTTAAAGATCCATTTACAATCAATAGGTTTTTCTCCTTCAGGCAATTCAGAAAGATCCCAAACATTATTATTTTTCATAGATTTCATCTCATCTTCCATGGCTTATATCCACTTTTGGGAATTAGAGCATTGTTTGACCTGACTGAATGAGATTGGATCATCTTTCAACCCCATATCAAACTCATGCTCTTGAAGATATACAATATAATCATCCGAAATTGTTGTTCTCCTTTTCCTTGTGGATCTCCTTAATGGCACTTCAATTTGAGGTTGTTGTCCTTCCATATGAGTGGGAGATAATTCAAGATTATTTTGATTATTTGGATTTACAATCTGAATAATATCAAACATAGTTACCTGATCATTTTCAATTGTAATAGTAGGAATAGTAACATATTCCTCCTCAAAATCAAAATCTTTAATTTTATCACTCTCACTATATTCAACATCCTCAATAAATTTAGCATTGCCCGTCTCAAAGAAGGATTTATTTGAGGAATCATAAAATTTAAAAACTCTTGATCTTTCAGAGTATCCAACAAAATAGTAGCTAACAGTTCTTGAGTCCAATTTTCTTTCATTAGGCTTATAAGGCTTAGCCTCAGCTGGACATCCCCAGACATGAAAATGCCTAATACTAGGCTTCTTTCCAGTCCACAACTCATATGGGGTTTTAGTTACTACTTTACTTGGAACTCTATTGAGAATATAAACTGCGGTCTTTAAGGCTTCTCCTCAAAACGATTCTGGTAAAGAAGAATGACTAATCATACTTCTAACCATATCCTTTAAGGTTCTGTTTCATCTCTCAGCTACACCATTTTGACTTGGAGTCCCCGGCATAGTGTATTGAGGAACGATGCCACATTCTGCTAAATATCTCGCAAAAGGTCCTGGACGTTGTTCACCTGATCCATCATATCTACTATAGTATTCACCACCACGACTAGATTTGATAGCTTTAATCTTCTTACCAAGTTGATTATCAACTTCAGCTTTGAAGATCTTAAATACATCCAGAGATTCTGATTTTTCATGTATTAAGTATAGGTACCCATAACGAGAATAATCATCTATGAAAGTAATTAAATACTGTTGACCATTCCAAGAAGCTGTAGGGAATGAGCCACAAATATCAGTATGTATTAATTTCAAGACATTTAAACTCCTTTTGGCACCCAATTTCTTAATATTTATTTATTTTCCCTTAATACATTCAATACAAATTCTAAAATTTATATAATCAAGGGAATCAAGAAATCCATCTAACACAAGCATTTCAATTCTTTGTTTAGAAATATGCCCTAAGCGCTTGTGCCATAACATAAAAGAATTCTTATTAGTTAATTTTCTCTTTGTACCAAAATTATTTATATGCAAAGTTTCATTTATCTGTGAGGCAGAAATATCCAATTTATATAGATTATCAATCAAAGAACATGTACCAATAACTTTAGAATACTGAAAGAGACTAAATTTTCCATTTCCAAATGAACAAGAGTAACCAGATTTGTCCAAACATGAAATAGAAATCAGATTCTGTCTAAATGATGGTACATAAATAGTCTCACACAATTTCAAAGTACATCCAGATTCTAAGTACAATATATATAAGCCTACAGCTGTAATAGGAGTTTTATTGTCATTTCCCACATAGATGAATCTTTTAGCATCAGTTGGCACTCTGCTCCTTAGACAACCCTGCATAGTCACACTTATGTGAGTAGTTGCACCAGTATCTATCCACCAAGTGTGATTTGGTACTAAGGACAAATTAACTTCAGAACAAACATAATTCAGAAGTTTACCCTTTTTGACGAGCCAGTTAGCATATTTTGGACAATCCTTCTTCACATGACCAGTCTTCTTGCAAAAGAAACAAGTAATAACTTGATCTTGCTTCTGTTGCATTTTAGGTTGTGAAGTCCCTTTATTTGCAGCTCCTTTAACTTTATAATTCATTTTCCTTTTGGTAGCAAAATCGTGAGAAGAAGGCTAAGTGAGCACTTTCTATCTTTTCTTGTTTCAATCTTTCTTCCTCTTGCACACACTGAGCAATAAGCTCATTAAGAGTCCATTTTTTCTTTTGAGTATTATAACTTATCTTAAAAGGACTGAATTGTGCAGGAAGAGAGATCAAGACTAGATGCACAAGAATGTCATCAGACAATTCTAACTTTAATGCTCTTAGTCATGTAACAAGATTAGACATTTCCATAATATACTCCCATATGTTCCCTTTGCCTTTGTACCACATTGAAACAAGTTTACTAAGAATAGTACTTGTTTCGACCTTTTCAGAGCCTACGAAATGGTCTGCTATTTGGCTTAGGAATTTCTTAGCATTTTCCTCCTCAGGCATTGCACCCCTGATGGTATCTGGAATTGAGTGCTTCATGATCATAAGACTCATGCGGTTTGAACGATCCCACTTTTCAAAATTTGTCCTTTGTTCAATAGTGCTTTCCACAGTAAGGCAGGAGGGCGTTCAGTCCGAATCGCATAGTCTAGATCCATACACCCAAGAACTATAATAATGTGCTCTTTCCATTTCTTAAAATTAGAGCCATTAAGCACAGGAATGTTATTCAAATTAACAGATATAGAAGAAACATTAACTAAAAAAGAACAAAAAATAATAAGCTCACAATTAGTAACAGCATATGGTGGGCAGTGGCGGAGCCAAAAAATTTTCATAGGGGGGGCCTCTTTTTTTTAAAAAAAAATCCTCTCAACTTTTTTCATCCGGGCTTGGGACCGGCATTGACAGTTTTAAAAAATTTTGATTGACAAATAAACTATTAAAAATAAGATGAAATACACTTACAGTTTATACCTTCTATTCTTCATATTTTGGAAAAACTGAATGATAACATCATTGTTAATGCAATCTAAAATTTATTTTTCAATATAAGCGATTAAGACATCGTTCATCCACTGATCCCCAATTCGATTGCGTAGTCGATTTTTTATAATAGCCATTGCAGAAAAACTTCTTTCAACTCCTGCTGTTGCAAGTGGTAGAACTAATGCTAGCTTCAATAGTCTAAAAATAAGAGGATATAGTATTTCCTTTCTGCTCTGAACCATTTTTTCAGCAAGACTTCCTATATATTTCACCAATAAAAATTGATCATCAAACTGCATATCCATAATATAAGTTTCCAGCTGATTATCAAGAACAATCAAATCCAAAGGAGTGAAATCGTTTGGATATAAGTTTGCCATTTCAATTAACTTCTCTTTGTTGAATGCATTGAACGAATTCGTGCAATTTAATGATTCACCATATGTTCGACTCCTTTTTTTACTTTGTTCATCATCTTTTTTTTGTGAATCCTCTATTGGTGTTGACGCACAAGATTGTGATGACTTCTTAAAATATTTTTCCATGATCTTTGTACAAATTCGAACTCGTGAACTACATAAAACATTAAAAACTATAAAGACAAAGTAAACTCATTTTTTTATCCTAAACTTGATAATTTATCAAAAAAATCAATAATAAAACTCATTTTAAATTCTTTATTAAATGACTAAACCATAAACTATATAAAATAGGAAAATAAAAAACAAAACTTACCTGTACTGTCGGCTGATCCAAGATGGAAGAATGGAGTATTGTATAGTATCCAGCAAAATCCTGTATCCAAATTAAAAACGTTAACTTTAAACTGTAATGCTGTATTGAATATTTGAATCTAATATAATTTAGGATTAATAAAAAAACCTATAGGAAAGAATAATCATTAAACTGTAAACAACAATAAAGAAAAAAAAACAAATTCTTACCTCTGTGCTGCGGGCCTGCAGCTGCCGGCAGGATACGCCGGAGTCCGAACGGAAGTAGGAAGAAGCCCTAAGTTCCCAAGTAGGCAAGTCCCAAGACGCGGGAAGAAAGCTTAGAAGGGAGAGACGAGGAGTCGGACTTGCACTGATAAAATAAAACCTATCAACTAAACTATACAAAACAAGAAAGAAAAATAAAATCTTACATGTGCGGCTGTGCTGCCGGCTGAATCCAAGACGCCGGAACTCCGAAAGAATGCCCAAGGAGGCAAGGACGCCGGAAGAAGGGAGAGAGCTTCTAGCCGGACGAAAGCTTCCTGTGCGGCTGTGCTGGACTCTTCCCGTAGAGCAAACAAAGCGGCAACGTCACGAGGAGTCGGAATCTGTGGGAAGACACGAGGAGTCGAAGTCAGAACGATTTTTAATCTCTGAATATATCACCGCCAAACTACCCAATCCGGTACAGGCAAAAAAAAAAAATTATTCAGAGGGGGCACGTGCCCCCACGGGCCCCCTCTCAGCTCCGCCAGTGATGGTGGGCCCTTTATAAGATACCTAACACAACATCATAATTTAGTCTTTGGACAGAAATTATAATTTGTAAATGGTACTCTTAAAATTATAGTTAATAAATATTGATAATAAATTCTGCCAATAATAAGTCTTTCTTTGGACCGACTTATTATATGCATGAATAATTCAAAAATTATCACATATTTATTACTATATCTTTAAAGTCCGGACAAAAAATAATCTTCCTTTGGGCCGATTATTTTCCGCATAAACTAAGGAAAAAAAATCTTTAGCATTATTCAATTAATTTTAGATTAAATAAATTGATCTAATAGAGGTCATTTGGTGACGTATTATTTCAATTTAATTTAATTATGAATTAATGAATATTAATATCAAATGAGAAATATTCTCATAAAATAAGATAAGCATCTCCTATTTATTTTATCCAATTCCGTAAACACCACAAGAGAATTAATATTCCATGAAATAAAAAATCCATATGAATATTAACTATAGCAAGAAGAAATCAAAAGCCACTCAATCCAATACCGGAAATGAAATATAGAGACATAAGGAATTCGAAATTCTTTATTAAGAATCATTCAGTTACAAATGCACATTCACGGTTTTATACTGGCTTGTATATGCAAACAAGTCAGTTATACTTTAAAAATTTAAATATATGAATTTTCGTCAAAAATTAATTGATACACTAAAGTAACCGTGATTTCCAATAGATGCGTCTATTCAAATACTCCCATGAACTAAATAATTCATTTGCATAATTGCAGAACTATTAAAAGCAATAACAATGGAAGTTATTTTATAACTGCAACATAAAAAATTAACAAAGGAACTCTTCACCCAATGGTTGCGGCATTTGGAAAATAAAGCAAAAAAAAAAAACAACTGACATGTTTTATGGAGAAGAAGAACACATGCAGCATCTTCATTATGATGAACTTTTTTTATTTTGCTTTATTCACGTTTTACCAAAACATGATCAAAATCGACAAAGTAGACAAATAAACTTGCTTACAAAGCATGCCGTAAAAGAAATGATGAAGTTCAATTAATTGAAATCTCTCATACTTGAAGCAAATTTTCAAAGAAAGATGTCTCAAACGAAATTTCTTTTAACCGAAAACTAAATTAATCAGTAACATGATTAGAGACAAAAAAATTCTCGTTGATTCAACATGACAACCGGCTCTGATACCACTTGTTAGGATTTAACGGAGACACAAAAAACAATTCGATCGTCTCCGAAAGACATGTCAAATCATCGAGAAGAATTTTCGGAAGCGTACCTGAATCCATTGAAATGCAAAATTAAGGTTTTCGGTCTTCCACATTTGAAGCGGCGTTCTCCAAGAGAGCGAGAGACCCCTTCTTTTCACTCAAGATGGGAAATGAGGGAAATAAGAACTTCACCGCTTAAACTGGGGACCATGACCCTTATATACTTAAAGTGTAAATATTTTATTTCAGCCCATCATTAAAATAAAATAAATACCCGGCCTCTACACAAATTTAATTCCATACTAAATTTAAATGAGATGCCACATAAGCCAAATAATAATTTAATACTTAAATAGATCACGAATTTAATTGTCTTAATTTTTGATAGCAACTAATGTATAAAACTGTATTTATATGTATAATAATATGAGCCCACTTATAAAAATTTCCCAACAATATACTGAACATGTAATAATACAATTTGATTTTCCTTATGGGACAGTGTATAAGAACCATCTGTACAATCTCTTTAGATAGAAGAAGCTTGATGAATAGACCTCTACTGCCTGGCTAGTTCTTTATGTATCAAGTATCTGAATGAAGAATTGTACTTGGACCAAACGATGCAGTCATCATACTTTCCTTTCAGAAATTCATGGATGGCACCTTGAACAGTCTCTGACATGCACTCAATCACCATCTTAAGAAGCTTGGCAATCTGAAAGGAACAATCTTTCATGTAGTAGCATAATATCTTTGGGAAAATGATCTTGGTTTTATTTTGAACCTTTACATTGGCCTGAATAAACTCTTTCCTCGCAAGCTCTAATTCTCGCATAATATGGTTGGCTGTGTAAACTCGCACCTGAAATCATTTCAGTAAGGAATTTTTATTGCGTCCTCCCACCTGACGTAGAGATACGTCCTCCCATCGCTAAAAAACTCGGTTTTTGCTCGATATTGCTAGCTATTATTTGGTATTAACGAAGAATATCATCATATGAAGACCAATACCAAGTTATACCGAGCTATACCGAGCAATACCGAGCAATATCGAGTTTTTTCAAGGAAAAACTAGGTATTTTTTTGTATTGCTCGGTATAGCTCGGTATTGCTCGGTATTGGTCTTCACATGATGATATTCTTCTTTAATACCAAATAATAGCTAGCAATACCGAGCAAAAACCGAGTTTTTTAGGGGTGGGAGGACGTATCTCTGCGTCAGGTGGGAGGACGCAATAAAAATTCCATTTCGTCGCGGCATTTCAGTACAAAATTGTAGTATCAACAAAGCAAAAAGAAGAAATGATTTGGGAGTCAGGAGTGCAGACATACAGGTGGATCAGAGAAAGATCCTTGGGACAATGCAAAATAGGCAAGTGGCTGTGGGTGATCAAGAGCATATAGATGTCTCTGCTGTCTTTTATTGAACATTAAAGTTGGAGATAGAAGCACTTCAATCCACTGCATTTTTAAGTCCAAAGAATGAAAGAAATAGTCATTTTGAAGTTTCAGACCTGTTAATTCGTACAAGTTTATATGCTTCTGAACTATAATTTAAGGGAAAAATTGTTTTGTACGGACACTGGACGTCGTCCTGAGACAAATTAGAGCACGCCACATCACTCCTTTGCTGTGTACCGTGACTATGTACCGCTATGTACCCGGTGACGTGTCACGCTCTGATTCGCCTCCGGATGATCCGGTATCCGCACATAATAATTTCTTAATTTAAGGTCTTCATACTAGTAGACATACTGATGCTTTAAAATTGGGCTGACAACCAAGGATTGATCTTCGAATAACATAAGCATTTATCGAATGACCGCCAATGTTATATGCTGCCTGGAAAAAAAAAACTATAATTTTTATAGTTTGGAAAGCTTATTCAAGAGTTTAAAAGGACATTTTATAAGTGGAAAGGATTCTATTATTCTACCTTGAGAATTGATGATTTACTTTTCATGCGACCCTGATGAATACCATATGCCAAAAAAGCCTGCATAAGTCATAAATTTCAGGTGATAAAATTAAAATGTGCGCCATGAACTTTAAACATTACAGAGTAAACATATTTTCATGATATACAACTCCTCGCAATATCGGATTACATCATACATGCATAACCAAGGCATTGTGAATATTTAGCCAGAAAGCAATCTGCTCTTCATTTGTCATCTTTGTTGGGTCAATTGACTTGAGTTGCTTAACTAAGATTCTGCAAAATGAGCAAATTTTACTGAAAAGAAAGCAGAATAAAGTATGATGAATCTTTAAAAATGTGTGCCCTTAAAAGCAAATGCTAAAACATGCTTCATATGACATTTTATGTGTACACTAAGGGCTTCACTTTGTTTAATTTGATAATTAAGTTACTCTCTATTTTTCCCTTTCTTTTCTCCTTACCAAAGGAGGTCTAGTCTACGAGAAATTATTAGGTGCGGAGTCCGAACGTAGAGAAATTATTAGGTCTGGACTCCAATAAAATATTGACACATAGAGTAGACACATGGATATTCAATTAGATTTATTTTTTATTTTATATATTTAATGTGTCAGCGGAACTTTAATCCAAGCGCACCAAAAGCACAGCCAAAGTGGAGGTAAAGCGCAGTAAAAAGCACAACAAAAGAGCAGTCAAAGTGTAACTAAAGTGCAACTAAAGCGCAGGTAAAGCGCAACTAAAGCGCACAAAAAAGTGTAACCAAAGCACACTTCACATGTCACATTTTAATTGGATGTTCGGACGTATCTCTACGTCCCAACTCCATACCTATTAATTTCTCGGGGAAATCCTCAAAAATGTTGACAGTTGAGCAAAACTTGGAAAAATCAATGAAAAATTATTATTCCTGCCAAAGTCTGACATTAACCATTTGACAAAGTTAAAAAAAAAAAAGACAATTCATAAAATAAAATTAAATCTTGTTTTACATTGAAGAAAAGGATCACCTGAAAATGCTCAACATTTTGGAAGCATAACCAAATCGTTCACCATCAATGCTGATCCTCGGAATTTCGATCATGTCGCTATAGAAGTCTTCTTCGAATTTCTGCACTTCAGAAAGTGAGGGACTAGCAATAGCTTCATGTTGGTATCTTGGACTACAATTTCCACCAGAGCTTTGTTGAGAAATTGTGCTTGAAAAGGAGAATGAAGAAGCATGCAAAACCACTTTGTCTTTCTGGGCTTTTGGTATATTTCCAAGTTTGCAGTAGATAGCAGCAATACATCTTAAAATGTTTTCAGAAAGTTTACAAGGAACCATAGAAGCAGGATCCAGATAAGTTTCTTTGAACATATCTCTATCACATAGATGATCTGAGCCAACTTCTAGAATGTTCTAGAAAATTTTTACAACAAAACACTGGTTTAGCTATAAGACATGTCCTATAGCATCTATTGCATGAATTGCAGAAAGATAACTGTATAATGAAGGCATGCAAACCAGTCCAATTCTCTTCCATAAGTAGGCTAAATAATGAATATGTACCAAATCAAATGAAATCAGTTTCATGAATATAATCGATGCAGATGTAACACTAACAAAATAAAACAACAGTCATAGGCAAATGGATAACAGCTACTAAGAATATCAGTTTCCAGCATTTTATCATTAGCTATACACTGCAATTTATCTAAAAATTATCAAGAAGATGCATGGCAAATGGCATGTTGATTCATTAGCTTGAAAAGTAGTTCTTACTAGTGTTATTACTGATCAGAAACAAGAGAGTATTAGGTTCTGCCTCACACTAGAAAGCTAAAGAATAAATGCGTGCAAATATACTAATGATTGGACTGCATCAACTGGCTTATGCTTTTTGGTTGCAAAATATTCGGCCAACAGTGTATGTAACCCTGATACATTCTAGAAGAAGGAAGAGTCTGTTAGAGCAGTCCATTGGACCGGTCTAGACAGTCCTGTGTGGACCGGCTCACGCAAAAAGGGGCGGAACTCTCCACCTCCTGTACGCATCGCGCAAGCCGCCAAGACGGAAAGAGTGGTTTAGGAAGTTTTTTTTAGAGAGTTAAGAGGGAAATTTGAATGTAGGGATTGTTTAGAGATTTCTTTTTAAATTGTATGCATTAAATATCTTGTTTTCCTAGGGTTAGGGCATCTTGAGTTTGGCTGAAATTTGAAACCTATTAGGTTTAGGTTTCTTTTGGGCTCTAGCGGAGTCTAGAGATTTGGGAGAGATAGAGCCTGCTATCAAATAGAGGATTAATTGTATCTTACTATTTTCCATTTCCCTTCCATCAAATAATACAAATTATCTACTGTTTTCATGGTTTTGTGCGGATTTTTTGGAGTATTCTCGCTGTTTTCTAAAGATTGATAGGAAATACTTGAGATCTACAAGTGTTTCCTATCATCTTCATGCCATTTTTGTTGCTAAAGTTTATTTGAATTGCTCAACTTGCTTCCTACAAACAAACAGAAAGAGGCGACAGGGCTATGCCTAAGGACTTTTGCCCATGTGAAAAGTTTCCACACTTGTTCCATTCTTTGATTCTATGGGAGGAGAGGTTTTTCTTGCAAAGCCCTCTTGAAAAAAGTTGAGAAAAGTTGTCGAATATACCTAACAAAAAGAATAAGGTACCTGAGGCCTTTTGTGGCCTATATTACCACTATCACTATTTTCGAGTAACTAGAAAAGGAGGTATAGGTGATTTTCCGATGAGCTGTGAGCACCGAAAGCAGGATTGATGACTTTTTAGTTTAGAAATCATTTATACCTTCATGAAGGAGGCGACGACAATGTCAGGGCGATGACGACGACTAAAATGCACAGATTTCCCTTTCTCTTTTTTTTTTTCTTATTATTATTTTTTTTTTTTGCGAAACTTTCTCTTTTTTCGTTTTTTTATAATAATAATACTAATAGATAATATTAATATTAAATAATAATAATAATAATAATAATAATAATAATAATAATATGTTGAGAGGGAGATGGATGTAGAGGAGGTTAAGTGAAGCAACAGGTAGAAGTTGGTTTGGTTATAAAGTAGGTTGATTTGTAGTGAAGTGTGAGGTTGTTCTGGAGAGGTGGGGGCTTCGATTGAGCTTGTGGTCGGTTGGATATGAGGAGGATGTCGTATAGGTCGGATAGGGATAGGATCAGAGGTCGGAGCACGTGGAAAGCTTGGTTGATTTAGGGTTTAGGATCAAAATAATGGAGGGATCGGCACAATAGGGAGGAGCAGATTGCTCGCGTATAGCAATTGGCACATGAGATGTCAATTGATACTGTAATTGACATCATAAAAGCTATCCAGACATGATATTAAGCAATTACTGACCAATTATACTTTTGAAAATCAAACTAGCTTTCAAATAAAGAATGAAAATTTATTAAGATACAGAAATTATTTTGATTTCTGTAGTAGCATCTCTAGGACAAAGGATCATACCTTCTCAGGCTCGTCTCTTGGAACATGAGTAGCAATGTTTTCTAAATCACATTGCAGATGGAGGGCACCATAACTTTTTTATGACATAGCTTCAAGTTAATGTCCGATTCAATGCTCTTGATATTGTAATTGCTCTCTCCTAGAGAAGGATCTGATTTAATTCCATTCTTTCCATGATTCACCATTAGCTTTGTGTTCTTTCCTGTAAGCATTCCACCAGAAGAATGCCTAGAGTATTCACTGGAGATATTGGAGGAGTCTTTGTTGTGATAATCAAAAGCTGTCCGATATAGCGACAAAAGATACTGCTCCAAATGGACAATTTCCAACTCAAGAGTCGTAATCTCCTTCACCAGCTCTTTAGCAGTCTGAAAAATCAAATAGAAATGTCATCTCTAAAATCCTTTTCACAACTCCTGTAATCTACTGATTAATCATAACATGAGCTACCAATCTGCATTTCCTGAATAATTAACTCTGGATAGACATTGATAAGCTGGAAAATTTTGCATTAGTTAAGAATGAATTACCATGCGAGCTGGGATTTCATTTGAAGCAGTTGATTTAGTAGAACTGTAATCGGATGCCATCTTTTGGAAGGAATGCTGATTGCTTAGTCTTATCTCTAGATTTTGATGTAAGCTCTGTGCATTCAGAATAGTAGAGAGAAGAGATGATCAATTCAACCATGAAATGTTGCAGATGATTGATATATAAGGTACCAGTTTTATTCATCATTCAAATTTTGATGAAGGGAAATGCAATCCTTGCTTAACAAAATTATTTATAGCAGTTCTAGTACTACCCCTTGAATGCCTAGTGCAGATCATTTCCTGTTAATCAACCATACAGAATAAGTTAGAATGCTTACAGGATTATAGTAAGACATCCGTGGTGTCTCATTTAAAAAATCTTCCTGCTCTTCTGAAAAGCTGAATCAAAATTCAAAAGAATTAGAAAACAGAATGAAACCCCAAAAGAATTAGAGCAGAGAATCCAGCATGGAAATGCCTCAAAATTTTACAGTGACAAAACAATTATCCTCATATTACTGGCTTTAACAGCGCATAAAAGAGCGCACCCAATGAATGAAGCTCCAACCAAAGAAGGTTCTCCAAATTAAATTGTTTACCTCCTCCATAAATATCTATCTTGAGCATGAGGAAAAATTCTAGCATGACAACTGTATTCCAGCATGTTTGTGTCATATTCTTCCTTCGCAGAGCCATAATTCTTCATTTCCTCCATGATTAAACTTTGATAAGCCTGAAGACTACCACATCATGTACCACAATGACAACTAAAATAAGAAAATTTTAACAGATTAACAGCTCAAGTTCTCTGAAGTACAAATTTCATTCATAAACTCCTGGAACAAAAATCATAACTTTCAGCTTTACAGATAAACGAATGATCAGCAAAAATATTACGTTCACTCAATACAAAGAAAAATGAAAGGAACAACAAAAGGATGTAAGAAAATTCAAGTTTATATCCAAGAAGAGATTAAAAAAAACCTAATTAAGCTGTTCAAACACTGAACTTCACAAGCCTCCCCTGCAAAATCCTGAAGGCAAGCAAAAATATGTTGAGGAACTCTAAATGAGAAGACAAGCTGGGCATTTGGTAGCTTGAGAGCAAATGCAACCATCATTTATACCTTTGATATTACCAGGAAATCCAAATATTCCAGAAATGGGATGACCCGCTCTGAAACAGCAGTGGGAGCTCAATAATTTCAATACTAAGACCCTACCAATCATCCCAAAACTTTCTTTTGAAACCCTAATCCTTTCATTAAGAATAAGGAGCACAGAGCAAAGTTCCAGAATGGAAGCATTTCTCCAAGGAGTGAAGCATGATCTGCCTCACCATAAAGGAAACAAAGCAGCTCATACTTACCAACTTTCAACAAATCCACATACTAATGGAATCTTCCAAAGAAAACAGGGAAGCCATTTTTTTATTGAGAAATATTTTAGTTTTTAATATTTGTAATAAACTAATAACCTTTTGTTTTTTTTTATAATTCTCGTATATTTTGATATTTTTCTAGAAAAGTTGGTATTCGAGATATTTTTGATGTTATATAAAATTACACATTAAATTTGTAAATATTAAATTTCAAGGGTTAAATATGTAAATTCCAAAAAAACTATGTAGTATGTATGCAAAAAATCTATCTTTTATTTTGATTTTTTGTTTGAAAAAAAAATTGCTTTAGATTTTTATTTAGTTATTTTTATTATTTATTTTGTAAAATAAAGCAAATTATTTTTAAAAATACCCAAAATATATTTTATGTATTTCTTACATAATTTAATTTTTTAAATAAAATTTATTTTCAAATGAAATTTTATTTCATATTAAAATATAAATAAAATAATCAAAAAATAAAAAATAAAACAGAAATTGATCCCAAACAGTACTCTATAAAATTTTGCGAGCTTGAAATTAATAAAATTCATCATTTATAAGCATCATTATTTATCAAATTTGATAAATGTAACCTTTTTTTTTCTAATAATTACAAGAACAGCCCTTTGGTGCCAGCTTTGCATGATTAATAAACATATGCCAATCATTATGAAGGCAACATTGAAATTAAATGAATCATGAATACAACCTCGACCAAGTCGTAAACCATAAGCAAAGCCAGTTTAATTTGTAAAATGTAAATAAAAAATTGTTATATGTAAATACAGTATTTGTTTAATTTATTATATAAATAAAGTGCTTCCGATCTCGTCATAGATTATAAGATTGTTACAGAATTTTAATATTTCACATTTAACAGCTGGAAATAAATAAAAAATTATTAGTTATTAGAAAACATATGGTAGGTGAGGGTTAGGGCATCAAATCCATAAGGGTAGATTTGGAAATAAGTAAAAGATTAAAATCTTGTGTCGGTGGCACTGCGCAAGAGTTGCAAGGGATTTTTATTTTGTTCGGTTGATCGGATGTAAGAAACATCCGGTCGTAGGCAAAAAGAACGTGGTACCGAGGTGTACCGAGTTTTTTTTGCCTACGACCGGATGTTCCTCTGCATCTGGTCGGAGGACGTAATAATTGTTCAGCTGCAAGAGGACAATTTTATTTATTTATTTTGAAAATTTTTAAGTGACAATATGTAATTTTGAATTAAGGAAATTACACTAATAAACTTTTTAAAATTCTACTGAATTTATCATCTAACCCCTCTAAATCATACAACATTTGAGATACGGAAATTATCTAATTATGATTTTTTCAGTGATATTTTGATAATTTTAGCCAAAAATTATTCAATGTATCATTAAACGGCTTGTGTTAATTCTCTTAATCATAGATCATTTTTATGACATTTAACTGTAGTAATGACATTGAAATTGAGTAAGTTTAGCCTCACAATCGCTCTTGTCGAGACGCTTAATTTGACTCGAAACAAATATGATTCAAAAATTGCTAATCTATACTTTGATATTTACAACAACAACAACAACCTTTTTATCCCACTATGTGGGGTCAATTGCATTAATCTTTTTTATATATTATGTTTTATTAAGAGTCAAATTTTTATTTAAATTTAATAAAAATATCATTTTTAATATTTTTTAACAGTCTTTTTAGGTCGACCTCTACCTTTCTTAACATTGGTCGAATATAATACATCTACTCTCCTAATATGATAATAAGAAAGCTGTTTTTGTGTGTGGGGGGGGGGGGGGGGGGGGGGGGTGATTAACCCCCTGCCACCCTCTTAGGAGACACTTGACGACGTAACTAATCCTCGGTGAAACTTAACAGCAGCCAACCCATAGGCATTCGGGCCCACGCTACCCTACTTATCAACATCTAAAAAAATATTACTGCATCTTAAAGCAACTTTATAGTATAAAAAAATTTAATTTTTAAACTAGAAAATTGTTTCAAAAAGCAATAAAAAAGTCATCTCAAACGAAACCTAATACTTCACTTGGGACAACTTTCTCATTTCTTTCTAAAACATCTTTTAAGTAAAAAAATTCTAATTTATGAAAAAATTTAACTAAGGTTTCGTTTGGGACGGCTTTCTTTCTGCTAAGCTGTTTTAAGAAGCATAAAGAAAGCAGTCCCAAACAAAGCCTAAAATACTATTTTAGAAAGCATTAAAAAAGCTGTCTCAAACGAACCCTAAAGCTTTGCTTGGGATGACTTTCTTCCTGTTTTGTAAAGTTATTTTGTAGTTCAAATATTTTTTGAAAGAAAAAAAAAAACACAGTCATCTAAAATTATCCCAAACGAAACCTCAGAACACCCAGTCATTATGTCAAAGAAAGCTGTCAAAATGAAGCACTGGAGATCCGTGATAAAGTGACCCCTCTCAAATCTGAATATAGGAAAGCAAAAAAGGCACAAACGGCCATAATTCTCAGAAACCTTGATGATAAACTTAAAAAGGAATTACGCTACATAGTTGAGTACAGTGTAATATGTTAAGATTTCTTATCAATGTATTTGAGGACTATTCGATCTGGATTCTGCTGTCTGTTTGGTTCAATCTGCGTTTTAGATGTTTTGATAGAAGTACTTCAAATTCAAGTTATGTTATTGTACTTTCAAGCAGTTCAAAGTTATCTAATTGATCATACTTGGCTCAAAGAGTAGATGAAGGCATTCAAGTCACCACGGTCGCTCGCTCAACTCGAACTCGTCGAGTGAATTCGCTCGAAGTGTCAAAGCTACTCACTAGAACTCGGCAAGCATAAGTGAGTTGGTGGCCAACTTTGCACTAATTCATCCCTTAGAAATATACTTATGTGCTATAAATGAATATGCATGTTCTCAAAATGCAGTTAAATTTTACAATACATGTTATAAACACTAACGCCTATTAGGGCACCTTACAGTGTCCTGAAGGATTTATGTTATGGTGCATTATCTATTAGGATGCCAACAAAAGTTTCACTTAAGTGGTTGTTGAAATATGCTTAAAAGACCTTTGTGCACCCTAATAAATAAGTTTTTTAGAAACATAAAATGTGTTAGAATTAGGGGACGAAAACACGACTTGAAACCACCCCGAATTTTTCGGGTTAGGGTCAACCCAATTTAAGAATGGATCGGGTTCAGAACCCAATTTTCAACCCGTTTTGAATTCTGAGTTGGGTTTGTGTCAACTCGGAAACTATATTTAAACTTTGTTTTGACCCGCTTCACCCGATGTATAAGCGAATAAGCTTCCGCCAACAAGCCCTAGCCACACTTCCAACTTCCTCGGTTCCTACTTTGACGACGTTCACCTCCTCCGACAACATTCCTTTCACCTTCAACGACAGTCCTTCGACGACGTTCCTTTCTCTAGGGTCAACGACGTTCACCTCCTTCGACAGCGTTCGATGACATTCCTTTCTATAGGGTCAACGAAGTTCCTTCCTCCTTCGACGTCGTTCACCTCCCACTTGCGACACAGCTGGTAACATTTGTTTCTTGTCGGATTGAGTCAACCAGGAAACTCAACGGGTTGGGTCCTATCTTAGTTTTATTACTTCTTTGCAAAAACGAGTTGGATTCGGTTCGTGTCAAATAACGTCGGGTCTGTTCAAGGTTCAACCCGAAACCGTCCTAAAACCCTATTTTAACTCCCCTAATTAGAATGCAATCATTAATTTGACAACCATTAGGTACCCTAACATGCCAGCTTTTCAAACACATTAATTGATGAAAAAGACAATAAATATTGCACATATTAGATATCTTAATAGGTGAACTTCTTTAACACATTTATATGATAGAATATAATTAATAATACGAAACCTTTAAATTTCCTTGAAAAGCCTGCATTCACAACTCATTAATTTGACAAAATATCTTCAATAATATGGCACTATTAGATTTCTCAATATATTGTTTATCTTATCCAACATACATGTGATTCAATAATCATTAAATATCGCACCCTAAACTACTATAATAACTAATAATCATTCTCCAAATTTTAGCCCATGTACATATATAAGAAGAATGTCATCGTTTTATGCGACCAAACCATCTAATTAGCCCAAAAGCTTTCAATGCCACAAGCAAGGCTATTCTACCCCGATGGAGGATATTGTCAAGAAGCAGCAATAATGATGCATGTCTCTTCTTAGTGACAGACATTTATATTTTCCAACATACCATAATTCTTTCCGGTAAACGTTAGGTACCTATAAAGATGAAGTTATTACATATAATATGAACTCTAATCAAAACTAACAAGTTTACCCACCGCTGCTTAGTCCATGTGGTGGAGAACCGGATCGGCAAAGCCCAGGTGCTGGGTTCGAATCCCCTCGACGGTGGTGCCAGCTTTAATCGTCGGCTTGGGTAAATTGGTGTGGGTTGCCCAGGTCGTCCGGGGTTTTAACTGGCCTTTAGACAGTGTTTCTAAATTATATAATATATAAGATATATATTAATATTATATATAGATATATATATATATATATATATATATATATATATATATATATATATATTATATATATATATATATATATATATATATATATATATATATATATATATATATATGTTGCGTCTAGGAGTATTCGCGGCGTTAGAGAAATATTATATTTAACGTCTTAGTGTTGTACGAAAATCCGGCACGCAATCAGATAAGGAGAAAGGGTCTAGCATTTATGAGACACCAAAATTTTTACGTGGAAAACCCCTGAAAAGGGGGAAAACCACGGGGCCTAGCCCAGTTTGAATGAATCCACTAGTATTGCAGTCGATTACAAATGAGGTCATTCATTGGGAGAAGGCCTTAGCTTGATGTACATTTTATAGAGTACATTACATGATGTGATTACAAAGAATCACTATTGACATATTCGTTTGGTCGGGAGGACCATAGCCGGTGGGCGACGGAGGTCGGAAGGCTTGTACTACAGTGGTTGACGTAAGTCAGGAGGACTGTAGTCGGCTGGCAACGGAGGTCGAAAGGACTGTGGTCCGCGGGCGACGTAAGTCAGGAGGACTGTAGTCGGCGGGCGACAGAGGTCAAAAAGATAGTTGCCTTGCGACGGAGGCTAGAAGGACTGTGTCTGACGATGAAGGTCAGAAGGACGACGTCAGGTAGAAGCTTGGCGAAGAGTGAAGGTCTGACGTCGGGTAGAAGTTCGACGTCTGTTGGTGGCAGAGGAGAACTACGACATCACTTGGGCGGAGTTTCGGCATCAGGAGGGAACTCTGTCGTTAATTGAGAAGAATTTATCCATCCTATGGAAGTTGGGCAGAATTCTGGCGTTCTCCCGAATATTCGACAATTTCGGCGTATTCAGGCGTCGGGAAGAGCTCCGACGGTGGTCGAGGAGGAGAGGATTCTCCTTTTCCCCTTTCTCTTCTTCTTCCCTTCTTCTTCTCTCTCTTCCCTTGAGTCCCGTTGGTGTAGAATGAGGGCTCTATTTATAATTTTTCTGGAGTGGCATAGCCCGTAAATAGGCGTGAGATCATGGGCGAATTGGGAGAGTTTTGAATGGACGGCCGATATCGAATCCTTTGATCATGCACCGTTCGTTGGGCATTCGAAGGCCTTAATGATGTTGGAATTCGGCGATCTTGGGCTTGTTGGATTCTTCTCGTCGAGCCGTTCGATTCGAGCATAAGCTCTTCAAAATCGGAGACTGTTTGGTAACTCAAACTGCGGTTTGAACCTTCCAATAGCGCTTCGGGTCCATGATTCGGACTCATTTAGACTCGGATTGAGTTGAATTTGGTGTCATTGGGTTCGTATTTCCGAGACGCTCAGTTTGACTATAAGCTCGCTGAAATCGGAGTTCGGGTGCTCCCAAAATTAATTTTTGAAGTTTCCAACTAGCTTTTGCCTCGAGATTCGTGCCCGATCAAGATAATTTTTGGAGTACGTATATATATATATATATATATATATATATATATATATATATATATAATTTTTGAGGAAATTCGTAGGATTTAGGAAAGTTTATTTAATATGACTGATGGAACATATAGCTAATAACATGGAAGGAGTCTACACTCACAATGGAGATCTTGTTGTTTGGTTTCAAGTAAAGTGGTATAAAATATTTCAAATGTAGGGATTAAATATTGATGTTTAGTCTAAAATAAAGTTCCGAAGTATTTTGAAATTGACTTCTAGTTCAATTTTGATGTATTAAAAAAAAAGTTAGATTTGATCAATATTCAAATACACTTTAAATTCTGTAGTATTGTCATCACTAGCCACCTCAACTGTCCATTATCAGTTGACGACATCTACCACTGCCGCCACCAGCCTTCATTGCTGACAATTGCCCATTGTAGCCACCACCGTCATCGTCGCCGCCGTTGTTGCCATTTGGCCACTAGTCACCTTATTTTACTTCAAGCCAAATAAAGAAAAAACAATCATCTATATTTATTTAGTGCTACTCCAAACAATTACTAACTTTCAAATACACTAAATTCATTATTCATCAAACCAAACGTCCTGAGTTAACTCTACAGTTGGACCTCCCAAGCTGGTGTCTTCTTAAAAAATTTGATGCTTTAAAGTCCCTAAATATGATATGTTGAAGGATACTGTCATGGAAAATTCATTTTTCAATGAAGAGGATGGTAATAGTTAGTTTGATCGAGAAATGTAGTAAAAGGGAGATCTGAATTTCTTAAGCCTTCATGTAGATGTGCCGAGCTTTTTTCTTCTCCGAATTGAAGTTTATCTTCAATTGTAAATTTCAGGTAAAAGCAGGATAAAGTTCATTAAAAAGATGGTTATATAAACTTTAATTTGAAGAGCAGGTTGTAGATATAGTTCTCTAAGGAATTTATGTTGCTATCACTAGTCAAGTATTAAAAAGAACATATATTTTTATAGATTTGGAACAAAAGTATTGGAATCCTATTTGCAACATCTTGCAGATCACTTGTTGAGCTAAAACACAATATAGAGACCTGGAGAAAAGAATATAAACTATTTTTAAATTACTTTTGGTTGAGTAAAAGAATTTGCATTAAGGTTCAGTAGTAGCAAAGATCTTCATCAGTTGTTTCAGGCGAACTGGCCAAGAAATACCTGCAAATATTGCAATATAATCACATTTTAGTTAGGATTTTGTACTGATCTTATAAGCCAGACTTTTTATGAAGGTGACACATCAGAAGATGCTTAGAAAGATTCCACTCTCTCGGCTCATCTAACAATTAACCGAGTAACAATTGCGAAAAGATAAAGAAATTATAAAATGAAAGCTTTGGCGTACATTCATGTGGCGCTAGCGATTATATCTTCATAGATGCAGTAAGTGTTAGTTCTATGTAGAATCTGATTGTTTTGATCAATCGGGTTGTATTGTTGTCTCGGATCTAGTCAGTTTCTTGTGCTCGTTGGGAGGGTTCACCTAAATTGTTTTCCCCGTGCAATGCCCCGGTGTTGTGTACGCGAGCACACTGACGCTGAATGACAGAGAGCAGACCGCCGCAGAGCTATAGATTCGGCGCCGCGACATCATGATGACAGAGGCTTGAGAGCCGCAGAGCTTCAAACTGGCGTTACATTGCTTCGAGGCAGATTTGACTGTTTTCTTTCTCGTTTTGCTGAAGGGTTGCGTTCCTTGGTGTAATTAACTTATCTTTATCTTGCGTTTAGTATGAGAGAAGTGTGAGAACTGTGCAAGAGAAAATTGAAGCAATGAGAGAGCAACAGCGAAGAGAGATATGTAATTATATCTCCCCATTTTCATAGTGATTTCTTGGTGTGGTGTAGCTCGGTGGTTTTTTTCCGATTTCGGATTTTTCTAAGTTAAATCCTAGTGTCCTTTTCTTTCCGCTGCATTTCTATTTTTATTATTTGTTTCATCACAATGTTTACTTCCATCCCCAACAGTAAGAATATCATCAAACAACATTCTTTTCTCAATGTCATCGGCCAGTGGTGATTTGTACACTTAAATAAACATCTGGCTAACAATCCCTATTTTGATTCTAAACTGCTTTGAAGCAACAAATTGTAATAATGAAAGCTATGCATGAAGTCAAGAGCAAGCTCTTACATCATTGTAAGTAGATTTAACAGTGATAGATTTGTTGATAGGTTTTAAAATGGAACTCTGGATTTCAACTATCTGATGCTAGGAAGAAATTTTGTAGATCACATAATAGCTTTGCAAGCTGTATAGCAAATTTGGATAATAAGACCCTATGCAAAGTCAACCGTCTCATTGCGTTTAAACCACCGTAATGAACTAAAAAAAACGAGCAAAGCACTTTAAGAGCAAGAGACAAACAGTCAAATAAAAAGTGCTTGATGGAATCTAAAACCAAGACCATACCTTTCTCCCAGCGTTCCTATTGTACAGGAATTTTGGTTTAGCTGATTTTGTATATCTCAATGAAGAGTATGCAGAGACGATGATGAGAACTCATGCAGCGATAAATGAATAATGCAAAGCTCAATTAGCGGAGAAATTATTACGTGCTGTTATTGGATGTCGGTCAGAGGCGAATCAGGACGCGCAACATCATTATTTATTGTGCACTGGTGTTGTGTACTGAGGTGACGTGGTGCATCCTGATTCGCCTCTGGATCATTCGGTAACCGCATATAATAATTTCTCCAATTAGAGAGAGAAAAACATGATAGAAAAGAGGTAGTGATTACTCATTCTCCAACTGTGCAAAAGAAATAACAAGCAAAATGCAGCTCATCTCAATGGCTATTGAACATTAAACAAAACTAAGAATTAAAGCTACAAAATGGTATAGAAGGATATGCAGATCGTTAAACCTTTCCTCATTCTCAAAATAGCTATCAAAGTACTGTCATTGCATAATTTCTAGACCGACTTCAGTACTCTAACTTTTGTTGAAAAAAGAAGGTGAAATTAAGGATGATATGCTGTGAAATCTCTTTATTTATGGCATTGTTCAGCTATGTCTAGTTTATGTCAAGCATTTATTGAGTCTTGCAACGCAATTTTAATTGTATTGTGATGTAGTGGATTGTCGGAAGAAAAGTTTGAAAGGATTCCCAATCCAGGATAATCACGTAGCTTAAAAACTTGAAAAGATGATAATATTTATCAATTTTCTTTCCTACTACAATACTTGCATACTTATAAGGCTAATAAGAACATTCTAGAAGCTATTAGTAACAAACTATGATATACTAGTCCTAAGAAAAATCTTAGCTAAGATGTTCCATATCATATTGCTTTTTAGTAGCTATTTTTATTAGTATGTAGCTAATCAGCTGAACTATTTGGTCTATTATTTGGGAGCTTTGGTTAACAATTAAGAGGTCTTGAATTCGAGTCTTGCATATGTGATGTGTATGTGAATTTGTTTTAATTAACCTAAATGTTCCAAAGAAAATCTATATTTTTTCGTTAGATTGTGTATAAATTTCGATTGCATAATTCATTCTAGATTTATGTGATATAATCCATTAAAATTAGAGTGATTTTTAAAGTAAATTTAACACAATTGTAATCACCATAAATAAGAATATTTAAAAATAAATCGGAACAAGATTAATATTATGACACATAAAAATTTTGAGTTTGATTTTTTATTAATAATTTAAAATTAGAAATACTAAATAATTGACTTTGATTCATATTCTTAATCTTTTTATTAATAATAATTTTAGAAAATTTTACATAAAACTATATTTTATTTATCTAACCCCTAAAATTATTTATTTACCATGTAACACTAAATTCTTTAAATAACAATAAAATATCATCTTCCCCGAACTCTTCATTACTTTCGGCCGATGAATAAATTGTAGATCTCATCAGTGCACTTTTACAACAATATCTCTTCATACACAAATTATTATGTGCGGAGATCGAACACAAAATGCTGTCCAGAGACCAACCAGAATCCACCACGTCAGCGGTACCAAGCTGCGATATCTAGCGAATGGATGAAATTGTGCATTCTAGTTGGTATCCGAACAACGTTCGGTGTTCGCACATAATAATTAATCTTTTATGTTTTTCTCTTCTTCTTTCTCGATTGACATTGACAACAAATTATTGCATCAAGTCACCGAACACGTTCGGTCCTCTCTGTCTACAGTAAAGCGCAGGTCACTGTAGCAGCTACTACAGTGACCTGCGCATTACTGTAGACAGAGAGGATCCGAACGATCCTCTCTGTTCGGTGACCTGATGCAATATTTTGCCCTTGTTGAGATCTTCGGAAGCATTATCCCATTGCAGCTGTCTTCTTTTTCTCCCATCGACAATAGCAATGACCTTCCCTCAATCACCTCTATCATAACTTCCTCTTCTTTTTCTACGTTATTGAGTGTGAAATCAACATCCATATAATTTCAAAGGAACATCGTGGGTTTCTGGGAAGGGATTTTTTTTTTTTTTTGAAAGATTTAGGTCAATTTAACTAAATTTATATACATATAGCATACATAAGACTCAAAATTAATACGGAAGGAAAAAAGAATTAAAAAAATGATAATTATGTAATTATTTAATTTTAAATAATAGATAAATAAATAATATCTATTTAATTTGCTGAACATGGCTCATTTATATCAAAGAATCACAATTAATGCAAGGTATGGACTATGAAGCCAGCAAGCAGCTTGCTTTCAAAGCAAACGCAGTAGACCATTCTCCTCTCCATTCTTCCATTGGCGGCGTTCTCGCCAGCATTTCGCGACTCCTTTTTCCTCCATTCTTCCGACAAATCCCATCTCTCTCTAACTAGCTCCCATGGCGGCGCCGGCAAGATCGCTAGAGTACGAATTTGAGTGGGCCCCCTCTCCCGCCGCCACCGCCGCTATCTCCGACGGAAAACAGGCTGCGTCGAAAATCATTGACAACCTCAGCCCTCCCCTCATCGCAATGTTTGCCGTCGTCGGCACTGCCTTCCTTATCGTAGTATACGCCCGCCTTCTCTCCCGCCAGATCAGCCGCCTCCGCCGCCGATGGAGGAGATGGCGGCGATGTCGCCATCTACTCCGCTCCGCCGCCTCCGACTTCGGAACGGGATCCCAATCCCATTTCTCCCCTCCTCCCTATCCCACCCCCTTCCCCTTCTCTTCTGACTCCTACTCCGATCACCTCCTCTCCCCCTACGGCCTCGACGACGCGGCCATCAAAACCCTACCTCTCTCCCTCTTCTCTAAATCCAAAGCGAAGCAACCGATCTCAACGAATCGGGACTGCGCAGTCTGCCTATTCGAGTTCGACGACGGCGAGTGGCTCCGTACCCTCCCGATCTGTGGACATGCCTTCCATATCGAATGTATAGACGTCTGGCTCCGATCCCACCCCACCTGCCCCCTTTGCCGCGCTGCCGTCTCCTTCCGCTCCGATTCCCCCTTCGTTCCCATGCGCGCGGCTCGTATCCGCCCTAGCTTCGACGACATCGTCGTCGATCCCCCGGCGCCGCCGGATCCAGCGTCGTCGCCCATTTTGGAGGAAAGGGGGAGGAGTTTTCTCCTCAAGCGATCGTACTCATTCGGATTCGAGCGGAGCGTTGGAACGGAACGGATGGTGATGGAGGTTACGGCGGCGACGACTGCATCACCGGCTTGGCGGCTTCGGCATCAGCACCATAGCCAGCATCATCAGCATCGAGGGTTTTGGAGCAAGCGGTGGCCGTCGCCGTTCGGCGGCGGAGGGTCTGCAAGACCTTATTACCATCGGAGTGGCGGCGGTGGGGCGATGAAATCGCCGTTTTGTCGGCGATGGGGGTTTGCACCGTTCAACAGCGCCGGCGGCGTAGGGGCAGTGGGTTCGTCGGCTACTACTACGACGGGGACAGGGGGGAGGAGGAGCAGGTCGATGACGAGCCCGTCGGCGATGTGGATGGGAAGAGCGGTCGGGTTCTCGTCGAGCCGGATGAGGTGTGGGGACCCGGAGGCGCTGCTTTCGCCGGAGAGATTTAACCGGCGGTAGCCGGTTGGTGGGGGCTGGGGACCGGGAGTAATCAGTGTATGGGGCTGCCGTCTGCGTCTGGCCACCGGTGACGATGGGGTTTTAATGGCGTGTGGCATGCAAGAATTTAATGAGCTGCCGGGGAGCTTTAAATATGAGAGAGAAAGAGAGAGAGAGCAGTTGAGCGATATCGGCGGGGCACTGAACCTTGCGGCTTGTGTTGCCTAATAAGGTGTTGGTGGGTGATAAGTATTTAATGCGGCTGATAGGAGGGGTAGGTATCAAGGGGAGAAGCGGGGTAGGCTTTATTGTAGAGTTTATTTTTTTTTAATTTTTTAAAATAAATTTTTAGGGATTTTTACATGCATAACACTTCAAACTATTATATTTACTTATCAAACATCTAAAATATAATATTTACATACCTACCACTCAAATACACCCCTTTCATCTAAACTATCACTCCTCAAAACTATGTGCCGGCTCTGTCTTTTGGGCGGTGAAATCCCTTCTTCTTGGTCCCTGGAGTGTCTAGACGGCTTTGAAATCAAGACCCACCCGCTTCCATCTTCATTGTTGCCATGGTAAGGCTTGTCTTCCTCCTCGGCATCATCTAGCTGCTCGGGCTTTTGCCAGATGGGTTCATTGTCAACGACGAGAACTACACCGCCGGAAGATAGGGGCTTCAGCTTCTCCTTATTCTTCTTCTTCTTGGCTTTCTTCATCTCATCTGCGCCTGAATCGTATCTCTTGAGATATTCCTTGAAGGGAAACGACATTAAAGACGTTTTCACCATTTATTAATTTCAATCCATCCTCCACCTCTTTGCTATGTAGCCGCCTTCTGCAGTATCATGAATCTCATGATTCCTCTGGCGACCAGATTTAATCTTCACCATTGCTTTTTAACAAATTGTTGCTGGCATTTCTATAATTTGTTTTCTCTGCTTATGTTTATATAAATGAAACTACAAGCCATTGTAGTATGTAATCATGCCTTGAATACATCAGTCTCTGTTTTTAATCTCTTAATTACTTCTTCGTTATCCTCTACTGTTCAGCTATGTTTTGTATCAAGCTTGTCTTATCACAAGCAGCCAAGGCATTTTATCATAAGGAAGAGGACGCAACCATCCGTCCGTCTTCTTCTTCACGCGCCAATAGTAGCGCCGGCAACAAAATCCTATTTCTCATCAACTTGTCTTTTCTTCACACGCCGCTATTGCCGTCGATTGCCTTCTCCAGCGACCTCCTATCTCGACTTCCTGCTCCAGCGGTGTTGCATGTTTCAGGTAGACACTCAACGACGAATAAGAGATTTCACGAACGAGTCGGGGTGGGCTATTCAAATATTTTTGACGGAGTGGTAGATTAGATGGAACGGAGTGTATTTGAGTGATAGGTATGTAAATATTATATTTTGGGTGTTAAATAAGTAAATATAATAATTTGAAGTGTTATGTATGTAAAAATTCCAAATTTTTAATATAACAAAATTTTTAATAAAAAATTATTTTAAAAATTAGCAAAAAAAACTTGCCCATGCCTTACTTTTATTTTTATAAAGTCCGGTGCCCCTCCGTTGATTTGCCCAAGTGAAATTATAAATTAAAGTTATATTTGATTGAAATTATATTAATTTTTTTATCTATGAATTTAAAGGTTATTTTATTTCATATTCATATATTTAACCATTTTTATTGAGTTCATTTGAGATTTGTTTTATTATGAGCGAATTTTAAATATAAATGCTATGTTAAATGCTGGAGTTTATCTCATAGCTCATCACCATCAAGAATTGATCATCACTAGTGGTCGTCATTAGTAGTGATTGCTCGTTATTGGTCATTACTCTTCATCGGTTGTTATTGTATCTCCCGCTTATGATCATATTTGCCCATCGTTGACCCTGATAGATTTGCCACCATTGATCACCACCATCATAAGCCACTATCATTGTCGTATGCCTCCGCCACCCTCGTCTAGCCAAAGCCAGACATCATTGCCTCAACTTCCCCACCTTTAACTATTATTTCAAATACATTGTTATTTTATGTTGGATACTTGCCAAGATTTTAGGTTGTTTCTCTCTTTGTACTTTCTTTAGGTTACTTTAGCATGTATTGCCTTAGGTATAGCTTATTTTGTCTATAAATAAATGTAAGGGTCTTTTTAAAAGAAGAAGCTTGATGTTAATTTAAATGAGGTATATGAGTAAAGTATTAAAAAAATTTAAAAAGAAGTAAACTAGTCAAATCAGAAGACACATTCTAAAGAATGCACCAAATGATTTGGATAGTTCTTTAGAATGCGTCAAATCATTTGGTATATTCGCAAATTTAATTCATTTAACCAATCATATTGTGTTTAATCAAGAACTCGGACTCGATTACCCAACAATTTGCTCGTGAATTTTTTTTTTTTTTTTTTGCAATCATGTTTTTCTACTCTTAATTGATTGTGCTATGTTGTGCCATATGAATTGTTTGTAAATGAGTATTTTGATTATATATATTTTTCTGTGCTAGATGTAACAAATATTTGATGATTAGTAGTTTTGTAAATAATTTGAAGTAAATTAGTGGCTCCTAAGCATTTGAATGATTAGAAATTCTAAAATTTTCTTCAATTCGGTCGTGGGAAAAATCTATCATATTACAATCCAATACGATATTGCATGTTTTGTATGTGGGTTATGTCAGGCTGGATTATGATAGGCAGAATAGAAGCCTACAATAATAATTATGATGGAATTAAACAAAGCATGTACCATGATTTTTCCATGATTGTTAAATCATTCAATTGTTTAATGTGCTCTAAGCTAAGAGCCAAGGAATAAAGAAAGGAGACCAAGAAGAAGGCAGTAAAGTCAAAGAGAATCCAGAGGCCTCCCAAGAGAATTATTAGGATCCCTCACAAGTACTTGGATGAAAATTTGCCCGAGAAGGCTTCCGAGCGATGTCATATGAAGTCTTCCGATAGCTTAGTCGGCGAGAGGCCCATTGAGATCATCGAGAGCATGTAGATCTTTAAGCATTAGCAACGCCTAGGGTTGAGATTGATGTTATATAAATGCAATTTTTTTATGTTACACAATATGTTTTTGATAATTTTTTTGAAGTATAGTTAATTGTTCTTATTAGTAAAATACATGACAAAGATGAGCTTCAAAGTAGTTTTTATAAGGCATTGGATGGTATCTAATTTTGTTAATATTGATACGTCACCAAAAATAATCTTGATCAAGCACGAATCTCGAGGCAAAATCAAGTTGAAAACTTCAAAAATTAGATCGGAGACCATCTGAATTCCGATTTCAGTAAACTTACAGCCAAACTGAGCGTCTCGGAAACACGAACCCAACGACATCAAATTCAACCCAATCCGAGCCCAAATGAATCCAAATCAAGGACCCGAAGCGCTGTTGGAAGATTCAAATCATAATTTGAGTTACCAAACGGTCTCTGATTTTAACGAGCTTGTACTCGAATCGAACGGCTCGACGAGATGAATCTAACGAGCCCAAGATCACTGAATTCTGACATCACTAAGGCCTTCAAATGTCCAACGAACGGTGCACGATCATGGGATTCAATATCGGCCATCCATTCAGCCACTCCCTATTTACCCCTGATCTCACACCTATTTACAAGCTATGTCACTCCAAAAAATCTATAAATAGACCCCTCACTCCTCATGAAAGGGGGGAGAAGCCAAGAGAGAAGCCAAGAGAGAAGAAGGAAGAGAAGGAAGAAAGCTCCTGCCGCCTAGCTCCTCCTCGACCACCGCCGGAGTGCTGCAACACCACCGTCGTAATCTTGCCGCACCACCGCCGGACCACCAAGGGCCGCCAGAGTGCTGCCGCACCACCGTCGTAGTCTTGCCGCACCACCGCCGTACCACCAAGGGACGCCGGAGTGCTGCCGCACCACCGCCGGACCACCAAGGGACGCCGGAGTGCTGCCGCACCACCGCCATAGTCTTGCTGCACCACCGCCGGAGTACTGCCGCAACACCGCCGTAGTTCTACCACACCACCGACGGACCACCAAGAGACGCCGAAGTGCCATCCGAAGCAGAAGTATCCCCTGACACTAAAGTGCCACTACCGATCCACCGCCTGACACCGGAGTGCTGCTGGACCACCACCTGACAGTGGAGTGACGTTGGACTTTTGTAAAATTCTCAGTTGATATCTGTAATCTGATCGTCTTCAAGGAGGAGTCAGACCATTGTATTTTCCTCAAATTTTAGTGGAATCATCTTCAACTGGGCTAGGCCCCGTGGTTTTTTCCCTTTCCGGGTTTTTCCACGTAAAAAATATTGTGTTCTTTGTGTGTGAGCTGGATATCCGTGCAACGCTAAGACGTAGAATCATAACTCTATCGTCGCGTATATTCTAGCCCGCAATAGTTTGGCGCCGTCTGTGGGAAACGACAATCCCACTATATTAAGCATTACTTCAATGGCCAACAGGCGTAGTAATCGCCACCAAGGAGCCTCTCGCTCCAACTCTCACATGTCCAGGAATCAGTCCCTGAATCAGGGACGTCAGGCATCTGCCTCTTTTCACCATGGTGGGCAAAACCATGTTGGAGAAGGAACATCTGGGCCATCTATGGAAGACCGCATCCGAAAAATGGAGGAATCTCAAAAGGAGATCCTTCAACTCCTGCGAGGAGCCCGACAACCAACGTTAGCAGAGCAGGAGGAGATTCGTCTTCCTCAAGATCCATCGCAAGCCAGAGGTGTTCAACCCGAACGTGTTCAGGCAGACATCCCTATCCCTCAATCAAGGGGTCGTCCTAAAACACAACAAGATGTTGACCTTGCCGACACCGCTAGCTCTACCCATCCTTTTCGCCCCAGTCAGTTAGTTCGCATTCCGTCAGATATTCCTGAGGACGTGGCCGATCCTCACATTGCTGACCTTCCGCGCAATGTCTTACGCCATGAACTGAGGCGCTTGGTCCAAGAAGAGTTCCCTGGCAGGGGTGGAAGACAATCTCTCCATCAATGGGACTTCCAGGAGACCTCACCACTAACAGAAGCCATCCTTAAACATCCCATTCCTGCAGGGTTCAAACTACCGAGCATTGATTCTTATGACGGGACGTCCGACCCCTATGAGCACATCGATCACTACAGAACTATTATGCATATTCAGAGAGCCTCGGATGCGCTCCTCTGTCAAGTATTTCCTGCCACCCTCAAAGGGCAAGCTCGTACGTGGTTCTACTCACTCCCAGCTAGAACTATTCCTTCGTTTGTCAAGTTAGCCAAATTGTTTGTCGAACAATTTATCGCTAATCGAAGAATTATTAAGGACTCTTCCCATCTCTCTGGGATCCGCCAAAATGAAGGAGAATAACTCAAAGACTACTTCCAAAGGTTCTCTGTCGAAGCTCGACAAATTGCAGGGGTGGATCCTGAGTTGCTAAGAGGAGTTTTTCTTGGAGGGCTTCGTCCTGGCCCTTTTTACTCAGCACTCATGCGAGATACGGTACATTCATATGCTGACCTAATTCATCGTGTGGAGGCATAAATCTCAGCAGATGAAGCCATCAATGCTCATAAGAAGCAATTCGAGCAAACAAATTGGAAGCGTAAGAATGCACCAGGGAATGGTGATTCATCATCACAGCGGAAGAAGAAATGGGGTAATAACTTGCCCCCTCTACCTTCACAGTCTCAATGGAAGCCTCGACCAGAGAAAGAGTATACACCTCTTAATACATCTCGAGCAAATGTCTTGATGACCATCTGAGATGAAGAGAGTGTTAAGTGGTCAAATCCCTTAAAGCCAAACTTAGGAAACCAAGAGCAATACTGTCACTTCCATCGTAGTCGTGGTCACACAACTGAAGCGTGCAAACAACTTAAAGTGGAAATCGAGAGACTAATCCGACAAGGTTACCTTGGTCGGTTTATAGCAAACCCACCTGGTCGTAAGGACATTCCTCCTGCTGGGGGGAAACCAACACAAAGACAACCACAAAATAATCGTCAAATGGTTGGAGAGATCGAGACTATCGCTGGGGGTCCACTATTATCCAACCAAGTCTTACTTACGGTGAACGAGGAGCTAGTACAAAAGAAAATTCATGCTCACCATTGTATTACTTTTGATGATGTTGATCTAGAGGGCATTCAGATCCCTCATCAAGATTCACTTGTAATTAACGCGGGGATTGGCGATCCATGCTTCAATGTCAAAAGGATCTTAGATGATAATGGGAGCTCAGTGGATGTCCTATTTTACTCCACTTTTCTTAGTATGGGCCTTGTGAGGGAAAAGCTCCAGCCAGCCGCAGGACTATTATATGGGTTTGATAATCGACCTGTACTAGTAGAAGGGACAATTAGCCTCCCGGTAACACTTGGGAAATTTCCTCGGCAGGCTACTCATCCAATCCAATTCATTGTAGTAAAATCAGAATCAGCTTACAATGCTATTTTTGGGAGACCACTACAATCAATTTTTGGAGCTATTCCCTCCATTCCACATCTCAAGATGAAGTTTTTAACCCCACATGGAATTGGCATGGTACGTGGAAATCAACAAATAGCACAATCGTGTTATCTGAGACATGCTCAACCACACCCATCAATTTCTCTAAGTATTGAGAATTTTGACCTTCGAAATGAGGACGTCCCTCAGAGGGCTTCCCCTGTCGAAGACCTTATATGTATCTCCATATCAGATGAGCACCCATCTAAAACAGTACAGGTCGGATCCATGCTCTCAGAGGAGGAGAAGAGAGAATACGTGGATTTTCTACGTATAAATCAAGACATTTTTGCGTGGAGTCCAGCAGATATGTCAGGAGTTGATTCAGAGATAATTGTGCATTCTCTCAAAATAAATCCAACCTATAAGCCAGTTATTCAAAAAAAAATGAAATTTTACGCCGGATCGTCAACAAGCCATCGAAGAGGAAGTTGATAAACTTTTGGAAGTTGGGCTTATACGAGAGGTACACTATCCCGCATGGTTGGCAAATGTGGTCATGGTTAAGAAAGCTAGTGGAGCTTGGAGGATGTGTGTGGACTACACGGACCTCAATAAAGCTTGCCCGAAGGATAGTTTTCCACTCCCTCATATTGACCAACTAGTCGATGCCACATCTGGGCACCAAATGCTGAGCTTCATGGATGCATACTCTGGCTACAACCAGATAAAGATGGATCCCATAGATGAGGAAGCAACAGCTTTTCAAACAGATAAAGGACTATACTGCTATCGGGTCATGCCATTTGGACTCAAGAATGCTGGAGCCACATATCAACGCCTTATGAATAAGGTTTTTAAAGACCTTATAGGGCGAACTATGGAGGTATATGTAGATGATATGTTGGTAAAAAGTCTTGAAAAATCGCAGCATATATCTGACTTAAAACGGTGCTTCTCCCTCCTTCGATCCTATAACATGCGTCTCAATCCTGCCAAGTGCGCATTCGGAGTCACCTTAGGAAAATTCCTAGGTTTTATGGTTACACACCGTGGGATCGAGGCAAATCCTGAAAAGATAAAGGCACTAAGAGATATGGTACCCCCAAGGAGCATCAGAGAAGTGCAACGTCTAAATGGAAAAATTGCAGCTCTTTCTCGCTTTTTGGCTCGCTCGGGTGATAAATACTTACCTTTCTTTAAGACACTAAGAGGAGCCCGTAACTCAGGGTTCCAATGGACAGATGAATGTCAGGAGGCTTTCGAACAGCTCCGAATTTATCTGTCCTCGCCTCCACTACTTTCAAAGCCAGTACCAGGAGAAATGTTGTACATATATATGGCTGTCTCCTCGCATGCTATAAGCTTGGTCTTGATCCGAGAAGAGAATGGCATTCAACGCCCCGTCTATTATGTTAGCAAGGTCCTTTCTGAAACAGAAATGCGTTACCCGTTAGCAGATAAGACGGCTTTGGCATTAATCTTCTCAGCTAGAAAATTATGCCCCTATTTTCAAGCTCACACGATTGGGGTTTATACAAATCTCCCATTAAGAAATATTCTCCAAAAGCCTGAAGCATCTGGAAGATTAATCAAGTGGTTGGTGGAACTTGGAGAATTTGACATCCGTTTTCTTCCTAGACCGACATCAAGTCACAAGTGCTTGCGGACTTTGTCGTCGAATGTACCAACCTTGCCTCTGATGAACCGCTAGTCACTCCTCTTTCACCTTGTTGGACACTATATGTTGATGGAGCCTCTGGGAGTTCTGGTGCTGGGGCTGGAATCTTATTGATCTCTCCACAACAAGTCACTTTCGAATATGGGCTTCGGCTGAAGTTTCCTGCTACAAATAATATTGCTGAGTATGAAGCTCTTATTGAGGGAATACGATTGGCTATAGACTATGAGGTTCAAAATTTGATGGTTCATACTGATTCTCAACTTGTTGCCTCTCAAGTTGAGGGAGAATTTGATACCCATAATTCATCTTTGGCACGATATTGTGGTATAGCAAAGTCACTTCTTACCCACATAAAAAAGTATCAAATTGTCCATATACTCCGAGAGCAGAATGCCCGTGCAGACGCCCTCTCAAAGCTTGCTACATCACCGACAATGGACCTCTTCAAAAGAAGATATATCGAGGAAATACACTTCCCGAGCATTGAAGGTCCCTGGATTATACAATCCATTGATGAGACAAGAGAACCATCTTGGATGGATCATATCTTATCATTCTTGCAAAATGGTGTGCTGCCCGAAGACTTGACAGTTGCAATGCGACTCCGAAGGAAAGCAGCTAACTTCACAATTATTAGTGGAGAACTATACAAGCGAGCCTTTACTGGGCCATATCTTAAGTGTCTCCCACCGTCAGAGGCTGGTTATGCGCTACAGGAAGTCCATTCAGGTATATGTGGAGAACACTTAGGAGGAAAAGCGCTCGCTCTTAAGATTATGAGGCAAGGGTTCTACTGGCCCACGATAAAACAAGATGCATTGGAGTTCGTCCAAAAATGTAACAATTGCCAGCTATACGCCAACCTCACCCATTCACCTGCTGTGGAGATCTCATCACTTCAAAGCCCATGGCCTTTCGCCCAATGGGGGATAGATATAATGAGACCCTTTCCTATAGCTACTGGACAACGAAAGTTTATCATCTTGGCCGTAGACTATTTTACTAAATGGGTAGAGGCTGAACCCCTGGCAAAAATCACCGAAGCAAATACCAAACAATTTGTTTGGAAAAATATAATTTATCGCTTTGTTATTCCGGCAAAGATCATTACTGATAATGAAACTCAGTTCACTGGAAAAACTTTCACAGCATTTTGTAAGGATCTTCACATTCAATTGGTACACACAGCCGTGGCCCATCCTCAAATAAATGGTCAGACTGAGGTTACAAATCGAACTATACTGAAGGGACTGAAGACGCGCCTCGGGAAGGCTGGGGGGCAATGGGCTGATGAACTCCCCAATGTCCTCTTGGCCTATCGCACCACCTCCAGGACTCATACAGGAGAAACTCCATATAATCTCTGTTTTGGCACAGAAGCAGTCATTCCCGTCGATATTGGAATTCCAAGCCCGAGAGTCCAAGCTTTTGACTTCAACAGTAATGAGGAGAAGCTCCGAAATAATTTAGATCTCCTTCCGGAAGTAAGAGATGTGGTAATGTTTAAAGTTGCTGCATATCATCAAAGAGTTGCCCGTTATTATAATCGAAGAATGAAACCTCGACATATTTCGGTTGGAGATTTAGTTCTACGTAGCATCGAGGCAGCAGGAAAAGGTCCTCAACGTAACAAACTCTCTCCCCTCTGGGAGGGTCTTTACTTGGTGGTAGCCATGGTGAAGCCTGGAACTTTCAAGCTGAAGAATGCTGAGGGAAAGAAGCTCCCCCGAACCTGGAACATAAAAAATCTTCGCAAATATTATCAGTAGAGAATAATAATATTACTTGTCTTCAGGGTTGAGTGTTGTTTGTCTCCTATCATTTGTATCCCTATGTTATAACATGGATGCTTGATGTTACCTAATATTATGAAACTTTGCTCGTTTATATTATCTTCTCCTCTGAGATAAAATATAATAACCATTTCACACATACTGTAAACTCTAACATTAAGATCCTTGATTCGAGAATTACGTAATCTTCATTGCATCTCAATCACTGGATGATCGATCCCAGGGGGATTCGATCCGACCTCCTCCATACAGGTTAAAATCATCAAACAACACTTTGATTAACAACCTTGGAAAGGTCAAACATCCTTGGTGGGTGTCATATAGATCTTTAAATCCTTGATCCAAGAAAGATATATCTTGATCACTGGACAATTGGTCTCAGGGAGAACCAATCTGACTTCTTCCACACAAGTTAAAAAGGCATTGAGAGTGCTATAACTAACAACCTCGGAGAAGTCAAGTGCTCTAAGACAGCATAAAAAAAACTCACTTGAGTTGAGTAAAAATACTAAAATATTCTTCATTGGTTAATTTGAGATAAAAGCATTAATAACCTTTTATAAAATCATAAGAGAACGCACATGTTGATACATACATCCTACACATAATAATCACTAAGAAAAATAAAATGATACAACTAATAAAAAGAAAAATACTACTCAACATCAACAGATTCATCATCACTAGAAAAGACCTTCCTCAGCTCGCTTTCAATCTCAGCTCCACCCAAATCTGAAGAAGGATCCTCGGAAGCCTGACTAGTTGTTAGCCCATCAATCTTAACTCCGGCCTTACGTTGTACAAGTCGAACTCCCTTCAGGAAACCTCGGGTAAAGCCTTCATCTAGGCACTGCCGCTCCAAAGCCTTCACTTCTACATTATATATATGCTCGCGAGCCTCCTGAAGGTGATCCTGGATGATGATCTTGAAGTCTATTGACTTCTTAAAATCTTCGATAACTCTTGAAAATTCTAGGCCGAACAAAGCGGTCTCCTTCTCAACTATGATGTTCTGAGATTTCTTATTTTCAGCTTCTAGAACCGCCACCTTCTCTCTAGAGACCTTTTGATCCTTTAGAAGCTGTGTGATCATTGTTTGTGCCTCCACAAGTTCAATCTGGAGTCGATCTATCTGCTGGTTCTTAAGAGAAGTAGTGGTCATGATATTGACCAATTCAGTTCTACAGTCGGTCAATTCCACCTCTAGAACCTTCACCTCCTTGGTTCTATGGTCATACTTCCGCTTATACTCTCCTTGAAGATATTTCACCTTCACAAATTCATCATTCCATTCGTTTAAGGTCTGAGTAAACTCGACCTCAAGCTCCATGTGGCGTGATAGCTGAAACAAAATAAGAGGATACATAAAAACAAAATGTTCCAATTGATGCAACAAAAAGAAGTTTGAAAAACAGAAGATGCTACTCACCAAGTCATCAGTTTTGCGACGTCCAAGGCACTGATGTTTCAACACATCCCTAGGAACATGTAACTTTGCAGGAGAAGAGTTAGGGGGAACCTGGCTAGGGCTCGTTGAAATTCCTTCCAATTTCTTCTTCTTCAGCAAGGCCTGAGGATCATCACTTTTTCGCTTAGAAGGAACTTTTGAAGAAGGGGCAGGTGGCTCATGAACTTTAGTAGAATTCTTCAACATCTTTGCCTCTGACCTCCCAGCTTGAATTGACAGCCCCACTTTGAATAGAATTTCTTCTTCAATATATTTGGTCAAATGACGAACCTCGAATAGAAGATGTTTGACGTCAGGGATGTTAAGAATCTTCAAGATGTCTTCTTCTCCGACATGCAAAGGGACGGGTAGATCTTTCATCTTCCCCCATTTCTCTATGAGGCCCCAATCATTTTGCACATAGAAAAATGCATGGGCCCAGCTCTTCAACGGGTCCCGGGTGCGCATGTCTAACCATTTAGACCTAAAGGTCACGCGCCCCTGTATATCAACAATGAATCGGCCCATCCGCGAAAGATACTCGGGTGTTAGAACGGCTCCGCGATCCCTGAAGAATACAATCAGCCCCATCGTTATCGATATAGCTCTGTGCGAAAATTGGGCTAAACTTACTCCACACCTTGCAGAGATATCAATCAGCTCAGGAGGAGGGGGGAATCGCAACCCAGCTCGCAAACTAGACTCAGAAATGGTCAGATATCCTGGTGGAGGGAGACATGCTCGATCCGACCTTTTAGGAACCTTCGCCACGAGGTCATTAGGAAAATGAAATTTCTTATAGAAGATGATCAATGAATCGCTAGTAACGATGGACGCAACATCATTCGGTTCATCTTTCTTACTAGACCCCCTCTCACCATCATTTTGGGCAGCAAGACGTGAATCTCCTTTGGTCATCGGATTTCTCGAAGGATGGTGATCACCCGTCATAACCTCTATATTGAAAAAGAAGAAGAAATAAGTGGAAATTTCTACTCAGTGAAGGGCCCTAGGACTGAACAGGGGATACCCGTCTGAACAGAGCTAGGGGAAGGCCTCAGCTTGAGAAATAAGAGAAGAGAGGGGGAGATGCAAATTTTCATACCCCCAAGGGGGGTATTTATAGTAGTGTGAGGGAGAGATGAAGAGCCATTAATTTTAAGTTACACAATCGTTATAAATTCTGCCATTAATTTTAAGTTATACAATATTTATATAAAGAAGCTTTATAGTTGCATAAATATTATTATAATAATATAAGCTAAGTATATTACGATTAGCATCATATATAAGTTATATGTTAATCATGGTTCCATTGCCAGGTTTATAATGTTTTATATAACATTTATGATCGTTAATTAATATGAACGTTTAATAAATAAGTTATGTATAACCGTTATATATATTAATGTTATTAACATAATATATAACATAAATAATATATTAATATATTAAAGTTATTATATAACTTACTATATAACGTTTAACCTTAATAACTTTTTATAACTAACCTTATAACAATTATATAAGGTTTTATATATCAGTTAATGTATGTATAACTTTTTAACTATATAACATTTATGAGATGTATTTTCCGTTGAGGAGATATGCTGTCAAAGCTTAAGAGCAATTTGAAACTTTATTTTCATGTAAAACGGGAGTTATTGATTTGATATTAATTAACTAGTTAATTAAATTAGTAATCATATTTGTATATATACAAATATGTAATTTTATCCTGTAAAGATATGATTGTGATATTATAAGTTGAAAGATTATACAAGTATTTTTGGACTTTGTCAGATTTGACGTCCAAAAATAGGGGGGCAACTGATACGTCACCAAAAATAGTCTTGATCAAGCACGAATCTCGAGGCAAAATCAAGTTGAAAACTTCAAAAATTAGATCGGAGACCATCTGAATTCCGATTTCAGTAAACTTACAGTCAAACTGAGCGTCTCGGAAACACGAACCCAACGACATCAAATTCAACCCAATCCGAGCCCAAATGGATCCAAATCAAGGACCCGAAGCACTGTTGGAAGATTCAAATCATAATTTGAGTTACCAAACAGTCTCTGATTTTAACGAGCTTGTACTCGAATCGAACGGCTCGATGAGACAAATCTAACGAGCCCAAGATCACTAAATTCTAACATCACTAACACCTTCAAATGTCAGATGAACGGTGCACGATCATGGGATTCAATATCGGCCATCCATTCAGCCACTCCCTATTTGCCCCTGATCTCACACCTATTTACAAGCTATGCCACTCCAAAAAATCTATAAATAGACCCCTCACTCCTCATGAAAGGGGGGAGAAGCCAAGGGAGAAGCCAAGAGAGAAGCCAAGAGAGAAGAAGGAAGAGAAGAAAGAAAGCTCCTGCCGCCTAGCTCCTCCTCGACCACCGCCGGAGTGCTGCCGCACCACCGTCATAGTCTTGCCGCACCACCGCCGGACCACCAAGGGCTGCCAGAGTGCTGCCGCACCACCGTTGTAGTCTTGCCGCACCACCGCCGGACCACCAAGGGACGCCGGAGTGCTGTCGCACCACCGCCGGACCCCCAAGGGACGCCGGAGTGCTGCCGCACCACCGCCATAGTCTTGCCGCACCATCGCCAGAGTACTGCCGCAACACCGCCGTAGTTCTACCACACCACCGACAGACCACCAAGAGACGCCGAAGTGTCATCCGAAGCAGAAGTATCCCCTGACACTAAAGTGCCACTACCGATCCACCGCCTGACACCGGAGTGCTGCTGGACCACCACCTGACAGTGGAGTGACGTTGGACTTTTGTAAAATTCTCAGTTGATATCTGTAATATGATCGTCTTCAAGGACGAGTCAGACCATTGTATAATCTTGATCAAGCACGAATCTCGAGGCAAAATCAAGTTGAAAACTTCAAAAATTAGATCGGAGACCATCTGAATTCCGATTTCAGTAAACTTACAGCCAAACTGAGCGTCTCGGAAACACGAACCCAACGACATCAAATTCAACCCAATCCGAGCCCAAATGAATCCAAATCAAGGACCCGAAGCGCTGTTGGAAGATTCAAATCATAATTTGAGTTACCAAACGGTCTCTGATTTTAACGAGCTTGTACTCGAATCGAACGGCTCGACGAGATGAATCTAACGAGCCCAAGATCACTGAATTCTGACATCACTAAGGCCTTCAAATGTCCAACGAACGGTGCACGATCATGGGATTCAATATCGGCCATCCATTCAGCCACTCCCTATTTACCCCTGATCTCACACCTATTTACAAGCTATGCCACTCCAAAAAATCTATAAATAGACCCCTCACTCCTCATGAAAGGGGGGAGAAGCCAAGAGAGAAGAAGGAAGAGAAGAAAGAAAGCTCCTGCCGCCTAGCTCCTCCTCGACCACCGCCGGAGTGCTGCAACACCACCGTCGTAATCTTGCCGCACCACCGCCGGACCACCAAGGGCCGCCAGAGTGCTGCCGCACCACCGTCGTAGTCTTGCCGCACCACCGCCGTACCACCAAGGGATGCCGGAGTGCTGCCGCACCACCGCCGGACCACCAAGGGACGCCGGAGTGCTGCCGCACCACCGCCATAGTCTTGCTGCACCACCGCCGGAGTACTGCCGCAACACCGCCGTAGTTCTACCACACCACCGACGGACCACCAAGAGACGCCGAAGTGCCATCCGAAGCAGAAGTATCCCCTGACACTAAAGTGCCACTACCGATCCACCGCCTGACACCGGAGTGCTGCTGGACCACCACCTGACAGTGGAGTGACGTTGGACTTTTGTAAAATTCTCAGTTGATATCTGTAATCTGATCGTCTTCAAGGAGGAGTCAGACCATTGTATTTTCCTCAAATTTTAGTGGAATCATCTTCAACTGGGCTAGGCCCCGTGGTTTTTTCCCTTTCCGGATTTTTCCACGTAAAAAATATTATGTTCTTTGTGTGTGAGCTGGATATCCGTGCAACGCTAAGACGTAGAATCATAACTCTATCGTCGCGTATATTCTAGCCCGCAATAGTTTGGCGCCGTCTGTGGGAAACGACAATCCCACTATATTAAGCATTACTTCAATGGCCAACAGGCGTAGTAATCGCCACCAAGGAGCCTCTCGCTCCAACTCTCACATGTCCAGGAATCAGTCCCTGAATCAGGGACGTCAGGCATCTGCCTCTTTTCACCATGGTGGGCAAAACCATGTTGGAGAAGGAACATCTGGGCCATCTATGGAAGACCGCATCCGAAAAATGGAGGAATCTCAAAAGGAGATCCTTCAACTCCTGCGAGGAGCCCGACAACCAACGTTAGCAGAGCAGGAGGAGATTCGTCTTCCTCAAGATCCATCGCAAGCCAGAGGTGTTCAACCCGAACGTGTTCAGGCAGACATCCCTATCCCTCAATCAAGGGGTCGTCCTAAAACACAACAAGATGTTGACCTTGCCGACACCGCTAGCTCTACCCATCCTTTTCGCCCCAGTCAGTTAGTTCACATTCCGTCAGATATTCCTGAGGACGTGGCCGATCCTCACATTGCTGACCTCCCGCGCAATGTCTTACGCCATGAACTGAGGCGCTTGGTCCAAGAAGAGTTCCCTGGCAGGGGTGGAAGACAATCTCTCCATCAATGGGACTTCCAGGAGACCTCACCACTAACAGAAGCCATCCTTAAACATCCCATTCCTGCAGGGTTCAAACTACCGAGCATTGATTCTTATGACGGGACGTCCGACCCCTATGAGCACATCGATCACTACAGAACTATTATGCATATTCAGAGAGCCTCGGATGCGCTCCTCTGTCAAGTATTTCCTGCCACCCTCAAAGGGCAAGCTCGTACGTGGTTCTACTCACTCCCAGCTAGAACTATTCCTTCGTTTGTCAAGTTAGCCAAATTGTTTGTCGAACAATTTATCGCTAATCGAAGAATTATTAAGGACTCTTCCCATCTCTCTGGGATCCGCCAAAATGAAGGAGAATAACTCAAAGACTACTTCCAAAGGTTCTCTGTCGAAGCTCGACAAATTGCAGGGGTGGATCCTGAGTTGCTAAGAGGAGTTTTTCTTGGAGGGCTTCGTCCTGGCCCTTTTTACTCAGCACTCATGCGAGATACGGTACATTCATATGCTGACCTAATTCATCGTGTGGAGGCATAAATCTCAGCAGATGAAGCCATCAATGCTCATAAGAAGCAATTCGAGCAAACAAATTGGAAGCGTAAGAATGCACCAGGGAATGGTGATTCATCATCACAGCGGAAGAAGAAATGGGGTAATAACTTGCCCCCTCTACCTTCACAGTCTCAATGGAAGCCTCGACCAGAGAAAGAGTATACACCTCTTAATACATCTCGAGCAAATGTCTTGATGACCATCTGAGATGAAGAGAGTGTTAAGTGGTCAAATCCCTTAAAGCCAAACTTAGGAAACCAAGAGCAATACTGTCACTTCCATCGTAGTCGTGGCCACACAACTGAAGCGTGCAAACAACTTAAAGAGGAAATCGAGAGACTAATCCGACAAGGTTACCTTGGTCGGTTTATAGCAAACCCACCTGGTCGTAAGGACATTCCTCCTGCTGGGGGGAAACCAACACAAAGACAACCACAAAATAATCGTCAAATGGTTGGAGAGATCGAGACTATCGCTGGGGGTCCACTATTATCCAACCAAGTCTTACTTGCGGTGAACGAGGAGCAAGTACAAAAGAAAATTCGTGCTCACCATTGTATTACTTTTGATGATGTTGATCTAGAGGGCATTCAGATCCCTCATCAAGATTCACTTGTAATTAACGCGGGGATTGGCGATCCATGCTTCAATGTCAAAAGGATCTTAGATGATAATGGGAGCTCAGTGGATGTCCTATTTTACTCCACTTTTCTTAGTATGAGCCTTGTGAGGGAAAAGCTCCAGCCAGCCGCAGGACTATTATATGGGTTTGATAATCGACCTGTACTAGTAGAAGGGACAATTAGCCTCCCGGTAACACTTGGGAAATTTCCTCGGCAGGCTACTCATCCAATCCAATTCATTGTAGTAAAATCAGAATCAGCTTACAATGCTATTTTTGGGAGACCACTACAATCAATTTTTGGAGCTATTCCCTCCATTCCACATCTCAAGATGAAGTTTTTAACCCCACATGGAATTGGCATGGTACGTGGAAATCAACAAATAGCACAATCGTGTTATCTGAGACATGCTCAACCACACCCATCAGTTTCTCTAAGTATTGAGAATTTTGACCTTCGAAATGAGAACGTCCCTCAGAGGGCTTCCCCTGTCGAAGACCTTATATGTATCTCCATATCAGATGAGCACCCATCTAAAACAGTACAGGTCGGATCCATGCTCTCAGAGGAGGAGAAGAGAGAATACGTGGATTTTCTACGTATAAATCAAGACATTTTTGCGTGGAGTCCAGCAGATATGTCAGGAGTTGATTCAGAGATAATTGTGCATTCTCTCAAAATAAATCCAACCTATAAGCCAGTTATTCAAAAAAAAATGAAATTTTGCGCCGGATCGTCAACAAGCCATCGAAGAGGAAGTTGATAAACTTTTGGAAGTTGGGCTTATACGATAGGTACACTATCCCGCATGGTTGGCAAATGTGGTCATGGTTAAGAAAGCTAGTGGAGCTTGGAGGATGTGTGTGGACTACACGGACCTCAATAAAGCTTGCCCGAAGGATAGTTTTCCACTCCCTCATATTGACCAACTAGTCGATGCCACATCTGGGCACCAAATGCTGAGCTTCATGGATGCATACTCTGGCTACAACCAGATAAAGATGGATCCCATAGATGAGGAAGCAACAGCTTTTCAAACAGATAAAGGACTATACTGCTATCGGGTCATGCTATTTGGACTCAAGAATGCTGGAGCCACATATCAACGCCTTATGAATAAGGTTTTTAAAGACCTTATAGGGTGAACTATGGAGGTATATGTAGATGATATGTTGGTAAAAAGTCTTGAAAAATCGCAGCATATATCTGACTTAAAACGGTGCTTCTCCCTCCTTCGATCCTATAACATGCGTCTCAATCCTGCCAAGTGCGCATTCGGAGTCACCTTAGGAAAATTCCTAGGTTTTATGGTTACACACCGTGGGATCGAGGCAAATCCTGAAAAGATAAAGGCACTAAGAGATATGGTACCCCCAAGGAGCATCAGAGAAGTGCAACGTCTAAATGGAAAAATTGCAGCTCTTTCTCGCTTTTTGGCTCGCTCGGGTGATAAATACTTACCTTTCTTTAAGACACTAAGAGGAGCCCGTAACTCAGGGTTCCAATGGACAGATGAATGTCAGGAGGCTTTCGAACATCTCCGAATTTATCTGTCCTCGCCTCCACTACTTTCAAAGCCAGTACCAGGAGAAATGTTGTACATATATATGGCTGTCTCCTCGCATGCTATAAGCTTGGTCTTGATCCGAGAAGAGAATGGCATTCAACGCCCCGTCTATTATGTTAGCAAGGTCCTTTCTGAAACAGAAATGCGTTACCCGTTAGCAGATAAGACGGCTTTGGCATTAATCTTCTCAGCTAGAAAATTATGCCCCTATTTTCAAGCTCACACGATTGGGGTTTATACAAATCTCCCATTAAGAAATATTCTCCAAAAGCCTGAAGCATCTGGAAGATTAATCAAGTGGTTGGTGGAACTTGGAGAATTTGACATCCGTTTTCTTCCTAGACCGACATCAAGTCACAAGTGCTTGCGGACTTTGTCGTCGAATGTACCAACCTTGCCTCTGATGAACCGCTAGTCACTCCTCTTTCACCTTGTTGGACACTATATGTTGATGGAGCCTCTGGGAGTTCTGGTGCTGGGGCTGGAATCTTATTGATCTCTCCACAACAAGTCACTTTCGAATATGGGCTTCGGCTGAAGTTTCCTGCTACAAATAATATTGCTGAGTATGAAGCTCTTATTGAGGGAATACGATTGGCTATAGACTATGAGGTTCAAAATTTGATGGTTCATACTGATTCTCAACTTGTTGCCTCTCAAGTTGAGGGAGAATTTGATACCCATAATTCATCTTTGGCACGATATTGTGGTATAGCAAAGTCACTTCTTACCCACATAAAAAAGTATCAAATTGTCCATATACTCCGAGAGCAGAATGCCCGTGCAGACGCCCTCTCAAAGCTTGCTACATCACCGACAATGGACCTCTTCAAAAGAAGATATATCGAGGAAATACACTTCCCGAGCATTGAAGGTCCCTGGATTATACAATCCATTGATGAGACAAGAGAACCATCTTGGATGGATCATATCTTATCATTCTTGCAAAATGGTGTGCTGCCCGAAGACTTGACAGTTGCAATGCGACTCCGAAGGAAAGCAGCTAACTTCACAATTATTAGTGGAGAACTATACAAGCGAGCCTTTACTGGGCCATATCTTAAGTGTCTCCCACCGTCAGAGGCTGGTTATGCGCTACAGGAAGTCCATTCAGGTATATGTGGAGAACACTTAGGAGGAAAAGCGCTCGCTCTTAAGATTATGAGGCAAGGGTTCTACTGGCCCACGATAAAACAAGATGCATTGGAGTTCGTCCAAAAATGTAACAATTGCCAGCTATACGCCAACCTCACCCATTCACCTGCTGTGGAGATCTCATCACTTCAAAGCCCATGGCCTTTCGCCCAATGGGGGATAGATATAATGAGACCCTTTCCTATAGCTACTGGACAACGAAAGTTTATCATCTTGGCCGTAGACTATTTTACTAAATGGGTAGAGGCTGAACCCCTGGCAAAAATCACCGAAGCAAATACCAAACAATTTGTTTGGAAAAATATAATTTATCGCTTTGGTATTCCGGCAAAGATCATTACTGATAATGATACTCAGTTCACTGGAAAAACTTTCACAGCATTTTGTAAGGATCTTCACATTCAATTGGTACACACAGCCGTGGCCCATCCTCAAATAAATGGTCAGACTGAGGTTACAAATCGAACTATACTGAAGGGACTGAAGACGCGCCTCGGGAAGGCTGGGGGGCAATGGGCTGATGAACTCCCCAATGTCCTCTTGGCCTATCGCACCACCTCCAGGACTCCTACAGTAGAAACTCCATATAATCTCTGTTTTGGCACAGAAGCAGTCATTCCCGTCGATATTGGAATTCCAAGCCCGAGAGTCCAAGCTTTTGACTTCAACAGTAATGAGGAGAAGCTCCGAAATAATTTAGATCTCCTTCCGGAAGTAAGAGATGTGGTAATGTTTAAAGTTGCTGCATATCATCAAAGAGTTGCCCGTTATTATAATCGAAGAATGAAACCTCGACATATTTCGGTTGGAGATTTAGTTCTACGTAGCATCAAGGCAGCAGGAAAAGGTCCTCAACGTAACAAACTCTCTCCCCTCTGGGAGGGTCCTTACTTGGTGGTAGCCATGGTGAAGCCTGGAACTTTCAAGCTGAAGAATGCTGAGGGAAAGAAGCTCCCCCGAACCTGGAACATAAAAAATCTTCGCAAATATTATCAGTAGAGAATAATAATATTACTTGTCTTCAGGGTTGAGTGTTGTTTGTCTCCTATCATTTGTATCCCTATGTTATAACATGGATGCTTGATGTTACCTAATATTATGAAACTTTGCTCGTTTATATTATCTTCTCCTCTGAGATAAAATATAATAACCATTTCACACATACTGTAAACTCTAACATTAAGATCCTTGATTCGAGAATTACGTAATCTTCATTGCATCTCAATCACTGGATGATCGATCCCAGGGGGATTCGATCCGACCTCCTCCATACAGGTTAAAATCATCAAACAACACTTTGATTAACAACCTTGGAAAGGTCAAACATCCTTGGTGGGTGTCATATAGATCTTTAAATCCTTGATCCAAGAAAGATATATCTTGATCACTGGACAATTGGTCTCAGGGAGAACCAATCTGACTTCTTCCACACAAGTTAAAAAGGCATTGAGAGTGCTATAACTAACAACCTCGGAGAAGTCAAGTGCTCTAAGACAGCATAAAAAAAACTCACTTGAGTTGAGTAAAAATACTAAAATATTCTTCATTGATTAATTTGAGATAAAAGCATTAATAACCTTTTATAAAATCATAAGAGAACGCACATGTGGATACATACATCCTACACATAATAATCACTAAGAAAAATAAAATGATACAACTAATAAAAAGAAAAATACTACTCAACATCAACAGATTCATCATCACTAGAAAAGACCTTCCTCAGCTCGCTTTCAATCTCAGCTCCACCCAAATCTGAAGAAGGATCCTCGGAAGCCTGACTAGTTGTTAGCCCATCAATCTTAACTCCGGCCTTACGTTGTACAAGTCGAACTCCCTTCAGGAAACCTCGGGTAAAGCCTTCATCTAGGCACTGCCGCTCCAAAGCCTTCACTTCTACATTATATATATGCTCGCGAGCCTCCTGAAGGTGATCCTGGATGATGATCTTGAAGTCTATTGACTTCTTAAAATCTTCGATAACTCTTGAAAATTCTAGGCCGAACAAAGCGGTCTCCTTCTCAACTATGATGTTCTGAGATTTCTTATTTTCAGCTTCTAGAACCGCCACCTTCTCTCTAGAGACCTTTTGATCCTTTAGAAGCTGTGTGATCATTGTTTGTGCCTCCACAAGTTCAATCTGGAGTCGATCTATCTGCTGGTTCTTAAGAGAAGTAGTGGTCATGATATTGACCAATTCAGTTCTACAGTCGGTCAATTCCACCTCTAGAACCTTCACCTCCTTGGTTCTATGGTCATACTTCCGCTTATACTCTCCTTGAAGATATTTCACCTTCACAAATTCATCATTCCATTCGTTTAAGGTCTGAGTAAACTCGACCTCAAGCTCCATGTGGCGTGATAGCTGAAACAAAATAAGAGGATACATAAAAACAAAATGTTCCAATTGATGCAACAAAAAGAAGTTTGAAAAACAGAAGATGCTACTCACCAAGTCATCAGTTTTGCGACGTCCAAGGCACTGATGTTTCAACACATCCCTAGGAACATGTAACTTTGCAGGAGAAGAGTTAGGGGGAACCTGGCTAGGGCTCGTTGAAATTCCTTCCAATTTCTTCTTCTTCAGCAAGGCCTGAGGATCATCACTTTTTCGCTTAGAAGGAACTTTTGAAGAAGGGGCAGGTGGCTCATGAACTTTAGTAGAATTCTTCAACATCTTTGCCTCTGACCTCCCAGCTTGAATTGACAGCCCCACTTTGAATAGAATTTCTTCTTCAATATATTTGGTCAAATGACGAACCTCGAATAGAAGATGTTTGACGTCAGGGATGTTAAGAATCTTCAAGATGTCTTCTTCTCCGACATGCAAAGGGACGGGTAGATCTTTCATCTTCCCCCATTTCTCTATGAGGCCCCAATCATTTTGCACATAGAAAAATGCATGGGCCCAGCTCTTCAACGGGTCCCGGGTGCGCATGTCTAACCATTTAGACCTAAAGGTCACGCGCCCCTGTATATCAACAATGAATCGGCCCATCCGCGAAAGATACTCGGGTGTTAGAACGGCTCCGCGATCCCTGAAGAATACAATCAGCCCCATCGTTATCGATATAGCTCTGTGCGAAAATTGGGCTAAACTTACTCCACACCTTGCAGAGATATCAATCAGCTCAGGAGGAGGGGGGAATCGCAACCCAGCTCGCAAACTAGACTCAGAAATGGTCAGATATCCTGGTGGAGGGAGACATGCTCGATCCGACCTTTTAGGAACCTTCGCCACGAGGTCATTAGGAAAATGAAATTTCTTATAGAAGATGATCAATGAATCGCTAGTAACGATGGACGCAACATCATTCGGTTCATCTTTCTTACTAGACCCCCTCTCACCATCATTTTGGGCAGCAAGACGTGAATCTCCTTTGGTCATCGGATTTCTCGAAGGATGGTGATCACCCGTCATAACCTCTATATTGAAAAAGAAGAAGAAATAAGTGGAAATTTCTACTCAGTGAAGGGCCCTAGGACTGAACAGGGGATACCCGTCTGAACAGAGCTAGGGGAAGGCCTCAGCTTGAGAAATAAGAGAAGAGAGGGGGAGATGCAAATTTTCATACCCCCAAGGGGGGTATTTATAGTAGTGTGAGGGAGAGATGAAGAGCCATTAATTTTAAGTTACACAATCGTTATAAATTCTGCCATTAATTTTAAGTTATACAATATTTATATAAAGAAGCTTTATAGTTGCATAAATATTATTATAATAATATAAGCTAAGTATATTACGATTAGCATCATATATAAGTTATATGTTAATCATGGTTCCATTGCCAGGTTTATAATGTTTTATATAACATTTATGTTCGTTAATTAATATGAACGTTTAATAAATAAGTTATGTATAACCGTTATATATATTAATGTTATTAACATAATATATAACATAAATAATATATTAATATATTAAAGTTATTATATAACTTACTATATAACGTTTAACCTTAATAACTTTTTATAACTAACCTTATAACAATTATATAAGGTTTTATATATCAGTTAATGTATGTATAACTTTTTAACTATATAACATTTATGAGATGTATTTTCCGTTGAGGAGATATGCTGTCAAAGCTTAAGAGCAATTTGAAACTTTATTTTCATGTAAAACGGGAGTTATTGATTTGATATTAATTAACTAGTTAATTAAATTAGTAATCATATTTGTATATATACAAATATGTAATTTTATCCTGTAAAGATATGATTGTGATATTATAAGTTGAAAGATTATACAAGTATTTTTGGACTTTGTCAGATTTGACGTCCAAAAATAGGGGGGCAACTGATACGTCACCAAAAATAGTCTTGATCAAGCACGAATCTCGAGGCAAAATCAAGTTGAAAACTTCAAAAATTAGATCGGAGACCATCTGAATTCCGATTTCAGTAAACTTACAGTCAAACTGAGCGTCTCGGAAACACGAACCCAACGACATCAAATTCAACCCAATCCGAGCCCAAATGGATCCAAATCAAGGACCCGAAGCACTGTTGGAAGATTCAAATCATAATTTGAGTTACCAAACAGTCTCTGATTTTAACGAGCTTGTACTCGAATCGAACGGCTCGATGAGACAAATCTAACGAGCCCAAGATCACTAAATTTTAACATCACTAACACCTTCAAATGTCAGATGAACGGTGCACGATCATGGGATTCAATATCGGCCATCCATTCAGCCACTCCCTATTTGCCCCTGATCTCACACCTATTTACAAGCTATGCCACTCCAAAAAATCTATAAATAGACCCCTCACTCCTCATGAAAGGGGGGAGAAGCCAAGGGAGAAGCCAAGAGAGAAGCCAAGAGAGAAGAAGGAAGAGAAGAAAGAAAGCTCCTGCCGCCTAGCTCCTCCTCGACCACCGCCGGAGTGCTGCCGCACCACCGTCATAGTCTTGCCGCACCACCGCCGGACCACCAAGGGCTGCCAGAGTGCTGCCGCACCACCGTTGTAGTCTTGCCGCACCACCGCCAGACCACCAAGGGACGCCGGAGTGCTGCCGCACCACCGCCGGACCCCCAAGGGACGCCGGAGTGCTGCCGCACCACCGCCATAGTCTTGCCGCACCACCGCCAGAGTACTGCCGCAACACCGCCGTAGTTCTACCACACCACCGACGGACCACCAAGAGACGCCGAAGTGTCATCCGAAGCAGAAGTATCCCCTGACACTAAAGTGCCACTACCGATCCACCGCCTGACACCGGAGTGCTGCTGGACCACCACCTGACAGTGGAGTGACGTTGGACTTTTGTAAAATTCTCAGTTGATATCTGTAATATGATCGTCTTCAAGGACGAGTCAGACCATTGTATTTTCCTCAAATTTTAGTTGAATCATCTTCAACTGGGCTAGGCCCCGTGGTTTTTTCCCTTTCCGGGTTTTTCCACGTAAAAAAATATTGTGTTCTTTGTGTGTGAGCTGGATATCCGTGCAACGCTAAGACGTAGAATCATAACTCTATTGCCGCGTATATTCTAGCCCGCAACAAATATTATAATGAATGATTAGATTATTTATAAATAAAACAAAATAAAATTGTATCTATAAACAGATTTAGATAAACAATCACAATCAATGTTATACTATTTTGAGTTCCAAAAACCCTCTCAAAATACACAGCTCATTTTGGTATGTTGGTTGGGAGCTTAGACTACCAACTAAGAGTTCCTGAGTTCGAGTCTTGTGTATGCGATGTGTGTGTGAGTCTGCCTTAATTGATTTGAATGTCCCAAAAAAAAAAAAAAAAAAAAAAAAAAACCCCTATCAAAATAGCTATAAGAAAAAAACTAGGAAATACTGATCCTTTCACAAGGTATTTAAAAAACATCTATTTCCTTACCTTGTTACACTATGAGTTTCAAATATTGGAGGAATCTAAAGGCATTTCAAATATATATCCATTTAACCAAGTTTAGATTGAACTACTCGCTTGAACATTAAAGAGTAATTATGTATCTATATATAAATACTTCTGACTTAAAGATATCCAAATTAATATTTGGGCTATTTAGTTAGATGAAAAATAACTCTAAAGTATTCTAAATATAAGAGTTATTAAAAATTTTGTGTTTAGTTTAGAGGCTATTTGGTTGGTTGAAAATGAATATTGTGTAAAAAGAATGCAATATATTTAAATTGTTTTTGTGTTGTTCATATAAGTGTAAAATAGATGCATGTGATTTTTATGCTTGAAGTAAACACTACATGAAAGTTATAGATTTGTGGTGTACTTTGCGGCGGATTATTTTTTGTCAAAAATGACAACGAATTTGCAACGAAAATTTTCAATGGTTTTTTTTTTTTTTTTGTTGCGGCGGAATTTCTGTCACAAGATAAGTTATAATATAAATTTAAAAAGTGTTTTGTTGTATTTTGTCTCTGCGGCCATGTGAAGAAGGGGTTGGTTTGCAAGAGAAGAAAATGAGGATCGAATCCCGGGCAGGTCATGTGGCGCGGGTTGTTAGGTCAAGGGCGGGTAGCCGGTGAGGCAGGTGGGCAAGGTCGAGCTGCCGGTCAGGCTTGAGTAGCGGGCAGCCGTTCAGGTTAGAATTTTTTATTTTGTTTTTATAAATCAGCTGAAAATCGGTCGCAAATAAAATTTTGCGATGGATTTTTCCTCCGTAAATCCATGACTTTCATGTAGTGAAAGCTAATATAGATTATAACCCAAAGACGGTGGTGGTTGGTGGCCAACAATGGCAACTGGCGATGGTAGTGATGTGGATGGGAGGGCAACTATCAACAATGGAGGTTAGCAGCAGGCAATGATGATCAACGATGGTGGGTGTGGGTGGCAATGGAGAGTGATTAGTAGTAGCAGGTGACTATTTGCGACGGAGGCAACTGCAATCAACAATGGCAGTGGGGGCAGCAAGAGGCATCAATGGTGATGAATTTATGATGTATTTGAAAATTTCCCAAATCTTCCAAATTCTAAATGTATCCAATTTGCACTAAAGAGTGCATTTCAAATACACAAAAAATTTATGCTACATTTATTGTGCTTCAAATCAAGCAACAATATTCTCAAAATCTTTGCATTTGAGATACTTCACACCTATTTTAATTCAAACCAAACAACCTCTTGATGAAAAATGAATGCAAAGTAAAATTTTGATGAATTCTAATTTCACTATGGGGCTGTTTGGTTGCCTGAATTAGGAGGGTAAAGTAAAACAATTACATGTATTTATTAAATTTAGTTGTTTGGTTAATTTTGAGCAGAACAAAAAGAAATCCTCCAAAGTATTAGGAGTGTATTAAAAGACCTGTTTTGTGCGAATTAGAAACCCGCTCAATATGAGCGGGTTATAAATTCATCCGAAAAAATGTTCGCATCGTCGTTGCTGTTCGGCTTCATTGCTTCGCAGGAGGTGTAAGATTGCACGAGAGGCTTCTTTGGCTCCTTCGTTCTTATTCGACTTCGCTCCTTCGACGACGTCCCCTTTTCCTGGATCGGAAGTTGCGACATTTTGATCGGAAGGCAGGATGGGAGCTCGCTATCTCTGAAGGTAACTTTCTACCTTTCGCGCGTTCTTCGGGCAGATCCCGTCAATCCGCCAGAACGCGAGAAGAATTGTGTGCGAGAAAGCTGACCTTCTTCTCGGGTCTCTTTCGCTGTAGCTTTCTACCGTGAGAGCAGCCCTTATCTTCTTCTTCGCAAAAAGGAGTAAAGAAGTTGATAGATAGGTCGAGAGGGTGGGAAGCGCGAAAGAATGATCGGCTGAAGGAGGGGTGCTGGGTTCCGCCGCCCATTGGCTTCTTGGATCCACCGTTGCTGCTACATTTTTCAATGTAGGCTTACCGTCATAATGATTATGCTCGACCTCTGCTTACCTTTTTCTTTCCATTTCTCAAACCTTAACCCCTCGTTTTTTCTTGTATCCAAAACAGTAACCTGTTTTTTGTTTTTTGGTGCATCTCAGGCAATATTTCTCTGGGACAAGGAGGCCATGCTCACGCTTGGGTTTGCCCAAGACCAGTGCTATCAGGTTGTTTATCTGCTTTTACTAGTTCTTTATGTGAAGTGTAGGAATTATTATATTCAAAGATGAATTGCTGAAATTATTTTTCTTCCGTAATTCTGACTGATGGTATGAATCTTTTGATGTTATGTTTAGAGCTCTAACCTTTAGTAGCTTGGGATCTATAAAGTATTATTACATACTTTGTTTTCACTTGTATGATTATTTTTTTTTTTTATGATTATTTTTTATGATTCATGCTAAATCTAATTAAAAAAATTGTTCTTTTTTTTCTTTTTTAGGTGCTGGTGCAGTTGAATTTATTATATGTCATGCGGATGTTGAGATTGTATTTGTTGAAGAGAAAAAGATTGGGGAGGTCTATACCAAATAGTTTCTTTGTGAATTGATTAGATATGGCTAATAACTACATAATTGAATTAAATAAAAAAATTATAACACCAAATAATATTAATTATTTTAAATACACTACTTTTATAAATATACTTATTTTAATGCCAAAATAAATTATTAAAAAAATGCTTTTACTTTACTCTGAATATACCTAACCAAACAAAGGAAATAATTATCCTGCGTTTATTTTGCAGAGAACCAAACATGCTCAAAGTATTCAGAATGCATTACATTCACTTTACACTGCATTTACTTTACACTGCATTTCTTTTTCAGACAACCAAACAGTTACAACTCATTTTGTATGTTTTCTAAACACACTTGCTTTCAACTGAATTTCAAAATACACCGCAATGTGACTTTGCTATGTAAATGGGCACTGCAAGAATTAATTGGCCTCCCGTTGACCACCATCAATCACGTACCGCTCATACTCACCGACAGTCACTATAGACAACTAGCTACCACTATTCTTAAACTTTATACTTGTTGCGTGTTAGAAAATACGCGGCGGTAGAGTTTTATGAATTTGCGTCCGAGCGTTGCACGTAAGTTTAACACACAAACAGGAAAAGAGAGTGAACACCGAGAGTTTTTACGTGGAAAACCCAAAAATGGGAAAAACCACGGGGCCTCGCCCAGTTGCAAATTTCCACTAATGTTTTTGTTGATTACAAATGGCGGATTTCGTCCCACAAGCCGGGATAATCTAAATACAACTTGTTTCTTCCACGAACTTCACAGAATCCTGCGAATTCCCTGCGTTTTCTGAAAATCCGGCAGAGTTCCGGCGTCTTCAGGCGGCAGGAAGAGTTTCGGCGGTGGTCGAGGAGATGAGGAATCTCCTTTTCCCCTTTTTCCTTCTCCTTCTCTTCTCCTTCTCTCTCTTCACTTGAGCCCCTTGGTGTAGAATGAGGGCTCTATTTATAGTTTTTCTGGAGTGGCATAGCCCGTAAATAGGCGTGAGATCAAGGGCGAACAGGGAGTGGTTTGAATGGACGGTCGATATCGAATCTTTTGATTATGCACCGTTCGTTGGACATTTGATGGCCTTAATGATGTCGGAATTCGATGATCTTGGGCTCGTTGGATTCGTCTCGTCGAGCCGCTCGATTCGAGTATAAGTTCGTCAAAATCGGAGACCGTTTGGTAACTCAAATTGCGGTTTGAACCTTCCAACAGCGCTTCGAAGCTTTGATTTGGACTCATTTGGGCTCGGATTGGGTTGATCTTGGTGTCGTTGGGTTTGTATTTCCGAGACGCTCAGTTTGACTGTAAGCTCGCTGAAATCGGAGTTCATATGCTCCCGAAATTAATTGTTAAAGTTTCTGAACTGATTTTTGCCTCGAGATTCGTGCCCAATCAAGATAATTTTTTGCATGACGTATCAATACTATAATCATTTTACTTTAAAAAATTATATTTATTTAAATTCTTCCGAACAATTTCAAATATTTTAAATATATTATATTTATTTTGCAATGGAATTTATTTCACTATGAATCTCCCAAAGCAAATTTTTTGTCTTGGAAAAACCTTTTTTATCCATCATAATTAATGTTGGAACTAATGAAGTATGAACAGCCTTTAATAAAGCCTCATGTTTGATCTCTCATCAAACGACATTTAAAAACAAAAAATATACAAAATGAATCAGTCAATCTAAACAGAGGAATACTTACAAGTCTTACATATCAATATATTCACAATATCAAAAAACTATGATAAAATAAACAAATAAATAAATAATTCCAAAAAACAAAAAAGATTAATCATTCATTCCTCATCAGCTTCATGAACCGTACTCAACATTCTCTTCAATCTGCCACCTCTGTTCTTCAAGTAGCTCTTCTTCTTCTCCACCATCCCGTCGCCGCAGGCAATCTCACCACCACCAAAGCCGACCGCCGGCATCACCCTCGTCCTCCGAATCCCCCTCCCCCGCTTCTGCTCCCCCTTTCGCAGCGCCATGCTCGCCTTCATGGCCATCGCCACCATGTCAGCACCCGTCACCCGCCTCCCAACGTCCGCCGCCTCCAAAATTAAGTAGAGCTTTCCTACCTCAAGCTCGGCTTCAGGCGACATCACGGGTGGAAAAGCATCGAAAACAATTTTCTCCGCATCGCAGATCGCGCCATCTGCTCCCGCCACGGCGACGGCGGCGGCAATTCGGGCAGTGTGTACATGGAGGGAGCCGTCGGCGGCGATGACCATGATCTTAGACTTACGAACCGAGTAGTCATTCACGGAGGCGGCGGATGAGAGGAAAGAGCCCATGAAGGGTGAAGGAAGAGAAGAGAAGAGAGAGAATTTATTTTGGAAGGTGAGCGAATTCGATCACCGGCCAGCACTAAGGAGTCCCGAGCCTTGAAGCCTCGTTCAAAGAACAATAGAGATTCGGTTTGAAGAATTGGTTTGCTATTTATAGATGAAAAAAAAATTAATTTTTTTTATTTTATTTTTTATTTTACTGTTATTTTTTCAAATTATCTGCTTTTTCATGAAGTTCTAAAATATTTATAATAAAAATTTGTTTTAAAAATATTCAAAAAATACATTTTAAAAATATAAATGTTTTACATTATGAATTAAATATTTACGAAATATAAAAAATTATGAAAGGATGGTGTCATGCCTGACGTGGCGATTGGGCGAATGAGGAAGAGGAGAAGAAGGCGTGAGAGAGGAGAAATTCAATGGACGGTAATGGTCGCGTGAATTTTCCTATTTGGAAGCTTCCACTTAAGGAGGTTCTTTTTATTGCTGGAAAATGATTCCGTTGACGAGATGTCGTGAACGCGTTAGGTCTGATCGAACATAAAATGTGGGAATATTTAAATTTCTGTTGACCAATATATATTATAATATAATATGATAATAATTTTCTATTTTCGTTTTATGGTGACTAGAAAATTTAAAATGATTAGTAAATTCTATTTTGTGTGAATATATATATATATATATATATATAATGTTTGGAATAAGTGTAGGGTTTATAAATATGATAATAAAGTTATCGTAGAAAAAATAATTTTTTTAACGGTTAAATAACTTTCTAATATAAAAATTTTTAGAAAGCAATGAAAAAATATTAATTAAACAAAATTGTGGTTGCAGTTGAAAAAAAAAAGGAAAGCTATCCCAAATAGACCACATGATTATTTTGACTCGAACAAGTTAAGGAAGGCTAGAACATGATCACTTTAGCCTTTAGGCTTCATAATGGCCAAACAATATGAGATTGTGAGAGAGTAGAAATAAAATAATATTTCTAAAACGAAATTATGATGTCAAGCTGCAATTTACAAAAGTTTAGTAGAACTGGAATTGACCCGAGTCTAAGTCAGCTGAACTGAATCCGAGCTGGTTTGTTAAATGGGTCCTAAAGCTAGACACAAACTAGACCCGTGTGGGTACCCGAATGACCCTCGTGTCTTTGAACACTCAAAATCGGGTCAGTATCTTGAACTCGAACCCAATCCGTTTGGCAAACGAGTTGACCTGAACTCGAAATTTTCTGAGTTTGGTTAGGGTCAAGTTTCGGTCAGGTCAAGTATTGACACCCCTAATATTAACCATGGCCTATATAAGTTATTTTGAGTGATGCTTTGTTAGCTCAACTTACTTGTAAATCAAGGGATAAGGAGGTGTTGAATGATGACTGGTTTGATGATGGCATTTTCTCTGCTTGTGAGGAGGAAATGAATGAGAAAGAATTGGAGTCTCAGGATAATTTTGATATAAATATTCTTCAAATTGCTCACGTTGATTTTTTTTAAAAAAGAGTGGGTAAGCATAAAAAACTGAAATCCAAAAAGAAATGATTTTTTTTTATTAGCTTTCTTTCTACTATTGGAGTATGCTTGGGAGGGGGGGGGGGGGGGGGGGGGGGGGTGATTTCTTTCGTTGATTAGTGTGGGTGCTGCTCTCAGTTTTATTGGATGGATTGTTTTGGGGAGTTTGTTGGTTTGGCCTTCACAGATTGAGGATTGGACAATGATATATAGGTTTTTCAATCATCACCTAGACGTTGTGGTTTGTTGGCAACCATTGATGGTGCTTTTTCTTGCTCTGTTTGGTGGTCTTTTTGAGATGTTCGATTATGCTTTGGTCATTTCATTTGTGTGGGAAATTGTTTGCTTCCTCCTCTTGATGGTCATTGCCTAACTTCTGGGCGACGGTAAAAAGCTTCTTGCCAATGGTTGAGCCCAGATGACTTTTACCTTTTCCACCGTTTGTTGTTTCCTCTTTGTTATTTTTTGTATTGTATGTTTAGCTTTTGTCCTTGGTAGTGCTTGTATTCGTTTTATTGTTGTTAACGCATAAGCCTCTTCGTGAGTTTTATCCAAAAAAAAAAAAAAACATGGTTAATCATTGAGAATTGCAGGCTTTAACGCTTTGTGTTTTGGTAGGTAACACTCAAAATCGTATTAGTTATATTTTTAACCTCTAAACTTTATTATTTAACTACATACATCTCAACATTTTCAAAATATTAGAAAATGACACTCTTCCTCATTTTGTTAAATACCATCAACGAGTTCATGTTCGCAAGCCATCGGTCCCAACCTCACACTTGTTCATAGTAGTCCGAAAAAGATCTCGGTATTGCATACATATCGGTCCCAAATTACAAAGTTTATCGCCATAATTAATATTTATGAACATATTTGTGATCTTTTTGCAACTGCTATAGCATTTTATAAAGATGATTGTGAAGCAGTTATAGAGAAATTAACTTTTTAGAAAACTATTATGCATATTATAAATATGTTCCTTATAAAAAGTCGAACAACTGCTTTGCAATGATCACGCATTAAGAAATATGGGCAGAAAAGCAACTTTCTACAATATCTTTTATGAAGTAGCAAAAAATAGTAGGTAAATAGAACTCTAGTTGTGATCTAATTAAGAAGTTAAATAATTAAAAACTATCTCAAACGAAGCTTAAATCGGGCCCATTACTTCCATTTTCAGTGTCCGTCTATTCAATATATGGAGAAATTATTATGTGATGACATCAGATTGTTTGGAGGTAAATCAGAATGTGCCACATCATCCAGTACACACCAAAAAAATGACATGATGCATCCTAATTCATCTCCGAACGACATCCAATACTGTCCACACATAATAATTATTCTAATGTATGCCAGTTATATTGTCAAGATATAACAAAGGTATGCTTCAATTGGATGAACCATATCAAGTCTATGAATGATCAAAATAGATATTTACTAAATGTTTTAGGGGCTTAGGATTTTTATTTAATGTGTATTAAGCATATCAATTTTTTTCAAAATGATATTTATTAAATTTTATAAATATTTAAATAAATCATCAATCAAGTACAAATTAAAATTAATAAATAAATTTATTATTGAGTCTTAATCAAGTATTCTAGTTAGCCTTAAATGATCATATTATTGATTTATAACTAGCTTGGAGTTTTTTTAACAGATTTGTTTGTATGCTTTAATTGATAGTGTTCATGTATTTTGCAAGTGATAATCAATTTAAAATTATCACATTTTGCTAAACACTTTTAGTTAAGTAGAAATTGGTCTAATTCAGTATTTGTCTTATTTAGAAATGTGTAATGTGACACTTGATTTATGCATATAAATATTTAATTCTTTTGGAAGTTCAAGTACACAATGTTTTTATGTATAACGTATCATTGTGGATGTATTTGATCAAAATTGATACGATTGATTAGTTATCGTATGTGTTTAATATTAATATTCTTAAATCTTCTTCTAAACCTTTCTAGAATCTTCCTCTAAAAAATAGCCAACTCCAAAGACTAGCCATCATCATCCAAAGCCATTAAAATCACCTCAAATCTTTTCTCAAAACATTCGATCAAGACTAGATGCATGATTACCAAATCTAGCTTGTTCTCCACCTCTTCCTATGCCCTTAATCCTTACTAAACTCCACAAAAATAATTTAAATTACAACTAATTAAGCCCTTCACAACTTTCTTAAATAGCCATAAAATCAACTCATAGAAGCTGAAAATAAAGCTAGTGTTAGTTCTCTGATCATCATAGCCCTCTAAAGAATTTACTATTCCACCATATATAAACTCTATTTCACACAAATAGATCTTAAACTAATCTTTTAGCTACCAATTTATCATAAAGTTTCACATCACCATCAAATTTGATATCAAGACAAAGCTTAAAAGGAGCAATTTGGATCAAAACTTTTTTTTTTTTTTTCATTAAGAGAAGCTTTTCTAGTGGTAGAATTATCTTCAAGTTTATTATTTATTATTAAAATTTTGGAGTTAATTATTTTTTTTATGATAGTTTAAATTTATAATTTTATATTATAAAAGAAATTTATTGCTAGAAAGCTTATAGAGATGGCAAGAACTTGTAACTATTTAACATGTCTGCTTGAACACACAATAATAAGCATAACATCAGTAAAGATCCTGGCAGCGGCTATGCACAACTTTGGCCTGAGTTGAGTAGCTTTCTAGCTGATTTTTAAAATAATTTTCTCGTACAAAAAATTTTTCGAATTAGAAATTTTTCTACTAAAAAGTTATTTTAGAAAGAAATAAGAAAATTATCCCAAATGGCAAAAATTATTACATGCAGAGTATGGACGTAGAGATACATCCAGTCTCCAATCTAATGAGGACTCGTGGCTAATACATAGTGTGTATTAACTGTGTATTAACTATGTATTGGTTTGTATTAGTTATGTATTAGCTAATACACGCTATGTACTATAATATATATACAACTAATACATAATATGTATTATAGCACACAATATGTACTATTCAATATAGTACATATTGTGTTGGGAAATGAATGGTGATTATTTCTAACTCTTTTGTCTATGTGCTAGTGAACTTGATCGAGCCCCAAGCGTTGGTGTATCATGTGGGAGATAATTCCGGGATGGATGTGAGGACTCATCTTGATTGGCTGCATTGTAGGTCTGAACTTGAATCCGATTCTGATTCATCTTCAAAATATTGTGAAGGTTCTGACCTGTTGTCTCTGTCGCCTCTCGTGAGAGGTTTCGTGTGAGGGGCAGGAGAGGAAGATAGTTCTTTTATTCCAGTGCTTGTTGCCCTATTGCTTTCTATGGCTGGTATTTTGGAGTTTTGGTCGATTTTGTGGATCGTGGGATTATTGGGCTATGATGTGGCTGGGGCTCGTTTTCTCGTCGTTATAGCTGGTGGCAACCTTTGATGATGCTTTCTTACTTGGTTTGATCGATTGGAGCACTTTCTTTGCCAAATGGAATGGTTCGTGCGTGCCTTCGGAGAAGCTGGGAGTCTCGGCCAGAGACCTCACATTGATTTCTCTTTGTATTTTCTATTATTTTTTTGGCTTTTGTTCTTTACCTTTTGTACTTCCTTTTTGGTTCAATATAATTTTGTTTTTGGTTAAAAAAAATGTACTATTCAATATATTGTGTATTGCTACGAGTATCCTCGTTTGATTGGAGTTTTCAAAAAAAAAAAAAAAACTACTCTTCAATAAACAACGCGAAAGTGATCCCAATAAAGATCCTGTGAACAGTTATCAGCATTTAGTGCTCTTAAGTTACGCTAATTACTACATACAGCTTAGCTGAAACCGATTAAAACCTTCAAAAATCAATTAAATTCATTAACTCTGCATATAACTTAATTACACATTCTAATCTTACTTGTAAACTATATATAAACCCCCATCCAAACTCATCTCTCCAAACAACAAAACACATAGATACTTCACCTTACAAGTACAGCAACAATGGCGAAATCAGTAGCAGCAGCAGCTTATGCCATCCTCTTTCTTGTCACCGTCGGCACGACAATGCCAACAGCCTCTTCATTCCAACTCATCCCTGACATTATAAAATGCTGGAAAGCTGTCGTCGAGGTCGAACACTGTGCGGTAAAGCTTATTCCTTCTTTCCTCACCTTGCACATAAGGCTTACGCAGGATTGCTGCAAGGCTTTCGTGCACATTGAAGAGAGCTGCCTTCCTATCGTCTTCACAGCGCCATTGTTGGGGCCTGGGTTGTCCAACATCACCTCCACCATTTGTGGCATATTGGCTGATCCCCCGTCGCCACCAACGGTGGCTTGAAGAAGTTTTCTAGCTAGCTTTGTTTGCATGAAATGTTAAGAGTAGGTGTATTCGTGTAAGAAGAGTGATGGTAGGGGCTTTTGCCTGTTGTTTAGCTAAAAATTAACTAAGGCTTCTTTTGGGACAACTTTTTTTCTGGTTCTAAAAACAACTTCTTAGTACAAAATTTACTAAAAGGTTGTCTTAAGAAGTAGTAAAACAGCCGTCCCAAACAAAGATAGGAGCATGAGTGTCTTGATATCTTAGTTTTTATGTTATTCCAATGATAATAAAGAAAATGCAATTTGCCTTTTTGTCTTTTTTATTTTTTATTTTTAGAAAATTTCAGGGCTTAGTCCAATCCATTAATCCAAAAAGGAACTACAAAAGAAAAGGGGTTATGGCTTTCTTGCTGCTTCTTAAAATAACTTTTTAGCATAAAAATTAAAAATTTTATAAAAAAAAATTATTTTAAGAAGTAGTAAAAAAATCATCCCAAACAAAACCTACTTCAGATGAGGAGAGAAATATAGTTACAAAAAAACCAACTATTCAAAGGATAGAATATACCAAAATGTTCAGCCTATATACCAACAACAAAGTTGCAAAACAGTAAACAACAGAACAATTAAATCAAATTAAAATAGGCATTCATAAGGCCAGGACTCAGATAAGTGAAAGTGAAAGAAATTCAGCGACAGAAATAAAATAAAATAAAATAAATTCTAAGGAGACTAAGATCACTTACTAGTTGCATAGAAACAAAAGAAAAGGCCGGCAATAAGCCAATAAACCCAAAATAATCAAATTAAATTATCAACATAAAAGAATATGTCAAGTCTGGATCAAAGTATGTGATCAAATCTGCAAAACATCAATTAAAATAGCAGGAAAATCATACATGGGGATCAAGAAATCCATCATGAGCAATTCCATGTGGAGCAACAGCCAAACAAAAACGCTAAGCCGACAGCAAAACGGTCTCCCAAAAACAACCCGATCACATACAAAGAAACCATCAATCAAATAGATAACGACCCACCAAACTTTCACCATAAAAGCAGCCGCCCAACCCACCAGGATAGCTAGAAAGAAATTCAGAGACGAACCAAAATGCCTCTCGAAGAGAGGCCAGAATAGAGAAGCCACCCTACAGAAAACAAAAACCACCAGCAAATACTCACAACTACAAACTCCACATCAGCAACAAGCTCCATCAGAAAAAGAAAAACCCCAACATACCAAAAAAGCCATCTAGCAAATCCCAAAAACTCCCCACCATCACACCAACAATGCACAGAATGGCCAAAATGAAAACCCATAACAAACCAATAAAAGAAATTTCAAGGAAATATGATTCAATCTACAATAATGGATTAACTATAGATTATATTCTTCAATTGTTTTAAGTTATATATTATATATCTATGTTCACGTATGGTCTTCTTCCATCAGCATTACTTCTTATTTTTTAACCATGCTAGCTAGACTCACTTTTTTGCTATGTTCCAGCGTTATGCACCGGGCGATGTGGCGCATTATGATTCATCTCCAGTCGATCCGGTGACCGCACAGAATAATTTCTCCCAACTCTGGACTGCTTCCCTAGTCTTTTTTTGGGTTGTGGCTATTGGCCTGCTTTAGTTTTTATTTTATTCCACATTTGTACTTTGACAGAAATCGTTGATTCTATAAATTTTTGTTTGTAGCTCTTTGAGTCCTAAGCGTGTTTATGATCCCTTCAAAGACTTGTAACTTTTTTTTATAGAATTTTTTTTTTAATTTCCCTAAAAAAAAAAAACTATTGTAGATACAAGCTAAAGTAGTTCAAATCAAGTTTAAATTAGCAAATTAAGATTAAGGCTTCGTTTGGGACGGCTTTCTTGTTGCTTCTTAAAGCAACTTTTTAGTACAAAAATTAAAATTTTTTACTAAAAAGCTGCTTTAAGAAGCAACAAGAAAGCCGTCCCAAACGAAGCCTAAAAGACATCTTGAAGTGTATTTATGACCTAAATGATGCTAGGGGGCTCAATTAGCTAGTGTTAGCCTAACCTCCATCAAGATGAAATTCCAAAGTACAAAAGTAGTATATTTATTTTTTTGAGCCGAGAATTACAATTTTTTTAGGCGTCAGAGAAGCTAACAAGACTTGAAATATATATATATATATATATATATATATATATATATATATGTTCTACATAATAGAAAATTTTCTGAGGATTGTACTACATAAAATCAAATATTACATTGTTTGATTAGCTTCAATTTTACTTAGAATATATCAGACAATATAATTAGTTAAGTAATTATATAATTAATAAAAACTCATCTAAGGATTGTACTACATAATACATATCTTACTATACCAAATAGGGGTGTCAATATTTAACACGACCCAAAAATCAGACTCGAACTCGACTTAAAAATATTGTATTAGGGTCAACCTGTTTTACAAATGGGTTGGGTTCGGGTTGACCCAAAACCCGAATTCAACCTGGGTTAATCCGAAAAAAATGCGCGTGAGTCACATCCGCACTGGCATTTTGTCTCGTCTGCGCTGGCATGCCTAGTCGCCGTCCCATCCCCGATGACGACGTATCGTCAAGTGACCACATTTGAAGTGAGTCACGTGACAATGTTGAGTGCAACTGTGGGCTGCGACGCCCGTGTCGTGTCGCTGCTGGCGCCAACCTAATCGCGCTGCACTTCCGTGTCGTGCTAAAGACGTCTCATCGCCTGCATGCCGCCCAGACCGCAGTTGCTGACTCGCCGTCGCCGCCAACTCGCAGCACAGCTGAACATGCTGCCAACTCGCCGCACAGCTGAACATGGGCGGATCCCCCTTGATGTCAGGGTGGGCAAATGCCACCCTAAAAAAAAATAAAAAGTTTACTTTCGGTGGCATTTTTTATATTTTGTCCCCCCTCAAAAGAACTTTTTTACCCTAATCTTAAGCGGCATTGCCCATCCCACGGGTTCGCATGATTTAAATATATGAAAAATCAAATGGTTGTAATTCGAAGATAAACCCTACATGCGCCCTCACGGTCCCAGTTCACCCAGATCGTGGTCGTTGTCACAGACTCGCACGCTTCCGTTTTTGAAACAAAGCGTGTCCGCGTGTCGAATCGAGTCAACTCGGCAACCCACATGGTTTGAGTCCGAGTTGAAATACTTGACCCATTTGCAAAAATGGATCATATTCGAGTTGGATCAACTAGTACCAAGCCAGTTCTAGGTAGAACCCGAAACCGACCCATGATTCAATTTTGACAGCTCGAATATGAAGTGCATTTTTTTCAAGTTAAATTGAAGGAGTTAATTTGCATTGATAATAAAATTGAATTATAAATTAATCATATTAATGTACAATATCTATCATATTATATGAACCATTTCCTAATTTAATTTAATTAATCACATATTATAATTTGTTGCAAGTCAATAAAAGGCTATATCTCCTAATTTTTATTACTACTTATTAAAATAATTTTCTATTACAAAATTTAATTATTCTATTAAAAAATTACTTTAAAAAGCCACAAAAAATTCCGTCCTAACCGAAGCCTTCATTTAATGAAAGCAAAGTAAATATTTGCTCTCTAACTTTTGTTCAATAAATTAAACAACATTTTGATCAACAGCTATTAGATAAATAACGCCAAACTGATCCAAAAAAAAATACACTGAATAAAGATATTGTGAACAGTTATCGGTATTTATGCTCTGAAGTTATCAGACTAATTACTATAGCATTGGTGAAACCGATTAAAACTTTCAGACTCCATTAAAGTTTCATTAAGTTTACTTGTAACTTTCACATTCTAATCTCACCTACAAACTATCTATAAATCTCCATTAGCAGCTCATTTCCCTAGCAACAAAACACATACATACTTTGCCCCACGACAAGCTTACACACGCAGCATTAACAATGGCGGCCAAATCAGCAGCATCAGCAGCTTATGCCATCCTCTTCCTCGTCATCGTCGGCACCGCCATGCCCACAGCCTCATCATTCCAACTCATCCCTGACTTCATAAAATGCTGGAAAGCCATCGTCGAGGTCGAGCACTGTGTGGTAAAGCTTATTCCTTCTTTCCTCACCTTACACATAAGGCTCACTCAGGAATGCTGCAACGCTTTCGTGCACATTGAAGAGAGCTGTCTTCCTGCGGTCTTCACCGCCCCTTTGTTGGGACCTGGATTGTCAAACATCACCTCTACCGTCTGCGGCTTATTCGCTAATCCATCGTCGCCACCAGCACTGGCTTGAACAAGTTTTCTTTTCTAGCTTTGGTTTCATGAAAATGTTAAGAGTAGGTGTAGTACATGTACTGTGAGAGTTAAGTGATGGTGGCTTTTGCCTTATTTCTTTAGCCATAAATCAATTAAGTGTATTGATCTCTTAAGTTTAATGTTATCCTCTTGCTAATAAAGAAAACGCTTGAGTCTTACTTCGTTTCATCTTTTCAAAACTTTGAATGTAAGAGTAGTCATTTGGTGCAAATGGTACTATCTCAACTGATCATTGGAGTTACAAGCTTACTTTATTTTATCTTTATTTGAGTGAGTCTATTCAAGGGGTAAGTGAGTTAAGCCGATTTGTGAGGGGCCTCAGGCTCGATGCGATAAATAGCTCGTGAGCCGATATTGATTAGCTAAGAAGAAGTCAAGCTTTAGCTAATCCCGACTTTTGACTGGTTAAATTGTGAGTTGGTTCATTTAAAAAATATTAATATAAAATATACTTAAAATATATTAGTATTCAAAATTTTAAGTATGAAGTTTTTAAAAATGTTTAAAAATTATATCTCATTTTCTTAATATATTGAGTGATTATGTAATATTTTTCTTATAATTTTTCATTCTTTTTATTATTTTATTATAATAATTACTTAAATCTTATAAAATTATTTTCTATCTTTCATAATAAACTAGCTGGCTTGTTTCAGTTAGCTCAAACTCGTAAAATGAAGCTCAAGCTTAAACTCAATTAATTAATCAAGTTCAAGCTCAAGTCAGAGGTGACTCAAACTTGGCTCGACTCATTTACACGCCTAGCCGAGTCTTGCTTGTAATCAAAGTCCTGCTAAAATGCTTACTTCTCCAGTTTTGATTTTCATTTGAACTCAATTCAAATCAAAATTAACTTGATTTTTAAATAAATTTTGATATTTGATTCAAACTAAAATCGTCATGTCAATAAATATGTTGGTTTTTATATTTATTTCCATGAAATTTTATAATATTAAAAAATATATTGCATAATTTTTCATATAATGTTGGGATTTGGAACCTCCAACTATCAAGATTTACAGTTTTGTTATAATTTTGACCATTCAATATATTTAAGAATAGGCAGGATTAACTTTATGAAAATCTGAGGGATTTAAAAAAAAAAATTAATTTAAAAGTCAAATCATCCATTTGATGTCTAAAATAGCTAACTACGTGCAAAATAAAATTGTAATAAAAATAGATCATTAATTTAATAAAACAACCAATCTATATTGAGAAGAACTTATTCATACACGCCTTTAATTTTATTCTATACTTCAATTTTGAGGCAAATTATTGCATTCGGTGTCCGGATTCATCCGGACACCAATCCGGTGTCGCCACGTCACCAAAACACGCCGCCGGTGTCAGCAGGAATAAGCCGGCGGCTAAACCGCCGGCGAAACCGCCGGCGAAACCGCCGTTAATACCGGCGGTCCATAGACCGCCGGACTTAACCGCCGGTAATTAGCTGTTTTCCTGTAGTGTAAGTGACGTGACGTCATCAGATTGGATGTCCGGACATCCGGTGACCGGATGCAATAATTCGCCTAATTTTGGACCATTATAATTATCTAATTATTGAATTATATAGTATTTTGGAGCTTATATCTATTGGGTCATTTCTTGTGTGATGGGTCATATTAGGTCTTTATATTATCGGTTTGATAAAAATTATAAAAATGATGATAGGATTCATGGTAGGTTTGATTATGGTGGAAGATTTGATTATTTAGTTTTTAAAGTCTTTTGATTTGTTTATCAGCAAGAGGATAAAATATTCATTCACTCTAAAAAATGATTGCCTATTATATCATGCTAAAGTTCCTTATTTTGAATTATATGGATAGCATTAATTAAGTCACCTTCTTCCCTTCAAATTTACGATCCTCATGTTTGAATATTTGGTCTTGAGAGATTTATTTGCTATAGGTAATTTTAGGCCCTGAAGTGAACGTTGTTTATCTATCAGGCTAATATATGAGTAGTGTGCTACTTACTTTTGAGTAGATGTGTTATAGATTTCTCTATTTCGCCATAAAGACAAAGGCTTCTCTACCTTAGGAATGATGAGAAATTTTAAGATGAGGACTTGGAAAGTGAGTGTAGGCCAATTGATGTTTGAACAAAGATACATCCATTTGAACTACTTTTCCCTTGATGTACGTATATTTATTAATCTTAGCTCATTTACTTTATGCAGTTACTTATAATATAAATTGCATGTACTCTTGTTGCGTCCTGGAGAATTCACGACGGTAGAGAAATATAAAGTTTAACGTCTTAACGTTGTATGAAAATCCGGCATGCAATCAGATAAGAGAGAGGGTGCGTCATTCATTAGAGACACAAAGATTTTTTTTACGTGGAAAACCCCTGAAAAGGGGGAAAAACCACGGGGTCTAGCTCAGTTTAAATGAATCTACTAGTATTGTAGTTGATTACAAATGAGGCCCTTCCTTGGGGGAAGGCCTTAGCTTGATGTACATCTTATAGAGTACATTATATGATAATAATACAAAGAATCACTACTTGTGTGTTTGTTTGGTCGGAAAGATTGTAGTCGGTATGCGAGGTAAGTCGAAAGAACTGTAGTCGGCGAGCGACGGAGGTCGAAAGGACAGTAGTCGGCGGGCGACATAAGTCAGAAGGATCGTAGTCGGCGGGCAACGGAAGTTGGAATGACTGTAGTCGGCAGGCAGCGTAAATCAGAAGGACCGTAGTCAGCGGGCGACAGAGGTTGGAAGGACTGTTGTATGACGACGAAGGTTAGAAGAATGGCATCAGGTAGACATCCATCAATGGAGAGAAATCCAATATCGGATAGATGTATGATGAAAGTCCGGCAAAAGGCAGAAGTCCGACGTTGGGTAGAAACTTGGCGACGAACAGAGGTCCGGCATCGGGCAAGAAGTCTGAGGCCAGTTGGAGGCCGAGGAGAATTATGAACGTTAGATGGTATTCGGGCAGAACTCCGGCGTCACTTGGAGGTCTGGCTGAATTCCGGCGTCACTTAGACAGAATTCCGGTGGCGGTGGTCGAGGAGGAGTTTTTCCCTCCTATCCTTCTTCTCTTCTCCTTTTTCTCTTGCTTGGGCTCTCCTCCCCCTCTCATGAGAAATGAGGGGTCTATTTATAGATATTCTGGAGTGACATGACTTGTAAATAGGTGAGAGATCAAGGGTAAATAGAGAGTGATTGGATGGACGGCCGATATTGAATCCTTTGATTGTGGACCATTCATCAGACATTTGAAGGTCTTAATGATATTGGAATTCGGCGATCTTGCGCTCGTTGGATTCGTCTCGTCTAGCCGCTCGATTCAACTATAAGCACGTCATTTTCAAAAACCATTTGGTAACTCAAATTGTGGTTCGAACCTTCCAATAGCGCTTTGGGTCCTTGATTTGGAGTCATTTGGGCTTGGATTGAGTTTAATTTGATGTCGTTGGGTTCGTTTTTTCGAGACGCTCAGTTTGACTGTAAATTCGTTGAAATCGGAGTTCAGATGATCCCATAATTAATTTTTGAAGTCTCCAACTTGATTTTTGCCTCAAGATTCTTGCTCGATCAAGATAATTTTTCGAGGATATATCAACTCTAATTATAATTATTTGATTCATGTGATGATTTAATCAATACATTAGTTAGGAATGTACAAATTTTTATTTTATTGTGAAAATCATTATATTGATTAAAATCAGAATAAAAGTGAATATTTTAAATTTTTAGTGAATCTGAGATTTTGATTTAAAAGGAAATATATTATATATATTTGCTCTCTAACTTCTGTTTAATTACAAAAAATAGTTTTAAAAACTAAAATTTTAAATTGCTTAATTTATTTTGAGATCTATATATAACACTCTCTTTTTTTTTTTAATAAAGCCCGTTTATGGGCGGAGTTTTATATCATCTAAATCAAAATTATGAAGTTCTTAAGTGGAATCAACAGCCAACGAATGTTACAAGAGCTACAATAAAAAAGAAAATAAAACCATACAGCAAATGATTCCTCACTAAATCACAAAATATAGATAATCTAATGGCCGGCAAGAAGCCAAAGCCCAAAAAATAGCAAAAAAGAAGCCCAAAGCTTGAATGGTCTTGAATAGGGGTGTAGCCGGCTCGAGCTCGACTCGATAATAGGCTCGACGAGCCGAGCTTATCGAGCTCGCGAGTCGAGCTCGAACACAATTTCGAGCTCGATCGCTTATCGAGCTCGAGCTCGAACAGCCGTTTGATCGACTCTATGGCTCGTCGAGCCGCTCGATTACGGAGCTAGCGGGGGAAAATCGAAATCGTGAGCGGGAAATCCAAATGGACGGAGCTCGCGAGCGGGAAATCGGCAATTCTAAACGACGACGGCGTCGCAATTTTGTTCAAAACATTGAAGGCAGCTGACGCCGGCGGGACACTTACGTCGTGACGATTGCGGCGGACGACGACGACGAACCCGAGCTAGGCTTCCTGTTACGCGGACGCTGGCGGCGAAAGCAGACACGGATCTTGGCGGCGGAAATTCTAAACGATGCCAGCCGGACGCTTACGACATGACGAAAGACGACGACGACGAACCCGAACGCGACGACGAACCCGAAAGCGAACAACGTGATGACGGATGACTTCATCATTGGATGCGACCTTGACATCAAACGCGAAGACAAACTTTGAGTACGCGACGACGACGGACGTCTGCACGGCAGCGTACGGGAGTACGCTACGACATTTTGAGCTCGAATTGAGCTCGACAAGCCGCTCGACAGCGAAACGAGTCGAGCTCGAGCTCGGTATCTGAGAGTCGAGCTCGACTCGAACAACCCCTGGCTCGAGCTCGACTCGAACAACCTCTGGCTCAAGCACGACTCGACTCATTTACACCCCTAGTCTTGAAGACCAATCAAGGACTAATTAGAGCTCCTTGAATATTACAAATTAATGTTTTTCATGCTATGGAAGCCATCAAATAAAATATTATTGCTGTATTAAATAATAATTTATTTTACCTTTTTTTTTTTTAAGTATCTGATATTCATAATATATATGAACATTTTATTTTCAGATCTCTAATAAACATTATATATATGAATGACGTTATCTGCTGAATTAACCACATAATAATATGAATACCTGACATAATAGAACTGATCCCAAAAACAGACTAAATAAAGATATTGTGAACAGTTATCAGCATTTAATGCTCTTAAGTTATCAGACCCATTACTATACCTTACATGAAACCGACTAAAACCTTCAGAAGTCCATTAAATCCATTAACACTTTACATGTAACTTACAGCTTCTAATCTCGCCTGTAAACTATATATAACTCTCCTTTCACAACTCATCTTACAAACAAGCTCATGCACAGAGCAACAATGGCGAAATCAGTAGCAGTAGCTTATGCCATGCTCTTCCTCGTCGTAGTTGGGACGACAGTGCCAACGGCCTCTTCATTCCAACTCATCCCTGACATTATAAAATGCTGGAAAGCCATCGTCGAGGTCGAACACTGTGTGGTAAAGCTTATTCCTTCCTTCCTCACCTTGCACATAAGGCTCACTCAGGAATGTTGCAGCGCTTTCGTGCACATTGAAGAAAGCTGTCTTCCTGCGGTGTTCACCGCTCCTTTTATAGGACCTGGATTGTCTAACGTAACTTCTAGCGTTTGTGGCTTATTTGCTAACCCTTCGTCGCCACCAGCTTTGGCTTAAAGATATATGTTTTCTAAGTAGCTAGCTTTGTTTTCATGGCTATTATTTGTATGAGAGTACGTTGAGAGATGATTAGCTAATGATCAATTAAGTGTCTTGATCTTTTTAAGTTTTTGCTAATAAAGAAAATGAATTTGGAACTTTTGTCTTTGTACCAAATCAGATTTCAAGTGAAACTATTCTTATTGTAATCTTCAATTCTGATATAAATTTCTTCTCAATTTCTATTCAGTTTAAGCAATTTTCATCAATTAGTTTGTCAAGATAAATAACAGAAATTAAAAATAATAATAATTTTGATAGATGTAAAATAGAAATGGTGAAGCAAAAAAGAAATAAAAATGTGATATTAAAGTAAAATACTATCCCTTCGGTTGGAGCAATGGGTGTCATTGGATATGAAGTTCCATACCACATTTGTGTTTTTTTAAATTTAGAATTGATCAATTCAAACTAAAATCAATTTGATTTTAAATAATATTTGGTTTGATAACTAAAATCTTCATGAACCTTTCGATCTATTATATCTGTATGTTATCAATTTATCATGACATTCTAGTTCTCCATGTTTCATAAGATTTATCTACCTTACTATTATTTTTCTCTCAGTGCTAGTTTTTTATTCTTGGTGTAATCCATACCGCACCTTAGAGGATGTTGAATCTAGTTTTAACCATGGAAAATAATAGAATCTTGCTAATAAGACTTAAAAGATAAAATAAAAAACAAAAGTTTGGAGAGAAAGATGGAGTATGAGAAAGAAGCTTTGGGGTTTTTTTAGATTCTCAAAAGATTGGGACGACTTTTTTAATTCTTAAAGCAGTTTTTTAGCACAAAAATTTTTATTTTTGTACTAAAAAACTACTTTAAGAAGCAATAAAAAAGCCGTCCCATATGAAGCCCAAGTCTATACAATGGAAGCCTGATCTTAACGTTTAATGAAAATCAATAACAATAATGATAAATAATTTATAATTAATAAGATGATAGGAAAAAAAAGAAAATGTTATCCATATAAACAAACAGCAGCACTGGATACTCAAATAGTGAGTTATGCAAGAGAGCTTCAGAGGTGAAAAATAAAAGAGAACATAAACTATAGTTTATTAAAAAATTGAATGATCTCTTAACCATAGATTACAATTTTCAAGCTGTAAAATAAAAGAAATGAGTGAACTTTACACCAATTTTTGATGCATGAACATTAAAATATTACAAATTGCTTAACAATTTCTAAGAAATTAACCAATTTATCTTTCTATCTTCCATTCTTTCTGAACCAATCTCTGAACTTTCATGTTTATCAATCAACAATTTTCAAATCATGCCTATTCTGGAAGCTGCAATTCCAACTACCAGTGGACTGGTCACACTAAACTCTTTTGATTTCCATGATAGAGAACCAAAAACATAATTCTTTCCAGATTTTTCCACTTTAAAATTTACTGTAAAGTTAATCTTCTGGCCATAGCTTCTGAAAATAAGGAACTTTGGAATCACAGTTACATTAACTCCTCTGGGAGGATAAACCACAGCTTCATAAATACTGTTTGATTTTCCTACGTTTGTTACAGTTCTTGTGATTGAAATGCTGTCTTTGAGGTTTGGTACTGTGATTGATGGGTAGTTCAGGTTTGAAGCAGAAGAAGCTGGCTTAGAACACTGGCTACTGTCTCCTGTTATTTTCTGCAAGGATTTGTTATCATAGCCAATGGAGCATAGAAAATTCTTGAAATCTGAAGGTTGAGTGTCATATATGAGGCCTGGATTTAGCATTCTTGTAGGATCAGGGAAGCCGGCCCCATAGGCGAAGGGGTTTGCCTTCTTTCCAAGGGGGTCTGCAGTAATGGCTCTGTGATTCTTGTTGAGGATGGTTGCTGTAATTTGATCCTTAAGGTTAGTTTCATGTTGGAAAGATTATGCATATTTAATAAAGTTTGGGATAGATGTTAAATTGAGATAGATATTTATGTATAGTAATAAGAAATTAAATGTGTATATATTAAGTATAAGAGATACAAATGAGCATTTATTATGAACATGGGAGTATAATATGTAGAATATTATGTATTAAACTCCTAATAAGTGTGTTTATATTTTTAAGTATTATATAGATTTTGTTTACTTTGAGATAGAGTTTTTAGCCATCTTTATATGGTGGAAAAACTCTTTATGACCAATCATTATAAAATATAGAAGAGTTGATTGCTAAAAAATTCAAGGTGATTGTAACAACCCAAAGGTACGAAAAATATTTTAAATGAAAAATATGGATATTTGAATTGCTGATTGAACTAGAGCGTCTCAACACTATAAGTGTGAGCGTTGCCGCAATAGGGTCGAGAGCACTGCACCAGAAACTGTGATGAGGACATCGTCAGCATTTTTCGACACATGTACCTTTATGAGACGCCGGAGATCGATGGTCACGAGCATGAGTATATTTTGTCATTTTATGTAATAGTTTATTTTATTTTGATGTTTTTTCTCTTTTGCTCTTATGGGCATTGAGTCGCTTATGTAGCCCGGAAGGGCATTTGTGTCATTTCTTGTTATTTCATTTTGGTCTATTTATATGAGGCCTCATGCATTGTAATTTCAGTTTTGATGAATGAAAAGAATGACATTTCATGTTCTCTTTGTGAGTGCAAACCTCCACGATCTCTTAGTGAGTTCGTAGGAGAAGCTAGATCTCTTTGTGAGTTCTAGTTTTTTTCTTGTTCTTTTATTTTTCTTTATTTCTCTTGATCTCGTCGTCGTCACGAAGGTTTGGGTGGAAGCTATTGTGGAAGATTGGAATTCGTTCTTCGAATCCCTAGAAAATTTCAATTCTTCCTCCCTTTGCTCTTGCCGCCACCTATTCCAAGCATCCCAAAGCCGCCAGCCCCTTTTCTGCAGCCTCCCGCCGGCCAGCCTCCTGCCTGCCAACAGCCAGCCACTCGCCGGCCAGCCCAACAGCTCCATCCCGCCGCCTACCCCTCTTGGAGTTTTGAATTTGAAATTCAAAGCTCTCATGAACATTAATTGTTTCCTAAATTGCTTCTCTAAATCAAGCCCTTAATTTAATTGGATTTTAAATTTCAAATTTGAAATTCAAAATCAATCTAATTGAATGCCTTTAATTTAGGAATCTCTTCCCATTTAAAAGCTGAAGTTTTAATTTCAGATTTTATTAAAATTCTGAAATTAAGACTAGTGGTCCCCACCCACTCAAAACCTCAACGCCACCTCACCTCCTACACGGTCGGCCCACTTATTGGGCTCCTCTCTTTCTCCTAATCACCCTAATAGCCCCACAAAATCATCCCCAATTCCCTCCTCTCATTACCGCCCCTCTCCTTTTGGAATTAATTTGAAATTCTTAAATTATTCCCTCCCATGTACTACAACCTGAAATAATTTCAGTTTGCTGAAATTAATTCCTTTGCCAATCCAACCTTCATCCACCAACCCGCGACCTTCTTCCTCTCTTTTTCCAATTCTTTTGTGCATCTTCCCGCCCGACAAGAATGCATGGTGGAACCCGAATGAGATTTGTGCATGACGACCAAGATCAAGTTGACATCCTCCAATCACCGTTCTTTGACGTGGGCTTCGATTTCGACGACATCATTGAAGATTACATCGACCGTATCCATTACATCTTAGTGGATGTGATCAACGAGCAAAGATTAAAGGGACATTGGATCATCCTTGGACGACCGTCATCCTCCACCACTCCGACCACCTATCCAAAAACGACGATCTTAGGCTCCTTCTTCCTTGGAGTGACCTCGGTTCTAAAGTGGAGACTCTTCTTCCGCTAAAAGCCTAAACTAGTTGAGCGTATGAGCTCCAAAGGTGAAAGTTCTCATTATTAAATCGCGGATTCTTGTTTATCATCGTAGTTTTACAATTGATCTTTGTGTTTTCTTAAACTATTTGGTTAACCGACTTCGCTCTTCTTTGCCTAAGCAAGTTAAAAACTAAGAATTCTAAGGATCCATCATTGTTATAAGTAATAAATTTATTGTGGAAACACTTTGTTAATTCGCTATCTTTAATTTCCTTAAAGTAACTCCTGAACGGGTTTGTTTCACATCAAACTGTCGCCGTGGCACTAGTGTCTCTGTTCTACAGTAAACCTGATCTCTGCATATGGCGCTTAGTAGGAGCGTTACAACGTTAGACCATTAAAAATATTTTTTTAATTTTTTTCCCTTAAATCCTCTGCCACCTCTCTCTCACCCCCGCACTTGCATGGCTTGTCCAGGAAGAAATGAAGGAGAAGGGGGGAGAATATGAGAGAGGAGGAGAGAAAAAAGTTTGTTTCTGGTCATTTTTGTTCATTATTCTTTTAACGAAAAGTGTTTTAATCGTTGTATATAACTATACTTTACTTCAGTTTTAAATGTTTTTAATTTCTAAGAATTTATCTCTCCCAAAATTCCCAAAAATGCACTACCTACTAATTTTGTGAGCTTTTATTGCTCAACTTTTGATATGTTATAGATTTAATCATTCTAAATGATTTGATAAAATTTTATTAGATTTTCACATGTTAAATAAGTGTATAGGAATTTCGGAATAAAATGAGTAGGAAAAAGGCATATTAAAAATGGGATGAAATGATATACTGTGATTGGCATGATAATATTGAAATATGATATAATTGAAGTTATTAATATGTATAGAAATGATACTGACATGATGCAATTGTACTGATTGAAATTATATCAATGATAATAGTATGGATGATCATACTGATATCTCAACCACTACAGGAAAATATTCCATTATTGATCGATTTTCAGCGGAATATTTTTCGTAAGAATTTTCAACGGATTTTGATGGAATATATCTGACAGACTCTTACTTCAGTCTTAAATGTTTTTTATTTCTAAGAATTTATCTCTCCCAAAAATGCAGTACCTACTAATTTTGTGAGCTTTTACTGCACAACTTTTGATATGTTATAGATTTAATCATTCTAAATGATTTGATAAAATTTTATTAGATTTTCACATGTTAAATAAGTGTATAGGAATTTCATAATAAAATGAGTAGGAAAAAAGCATATTGAAAATGGGCTGAAATGATATACAGTGATTAGCATGTTAATATTGAAATATATATGATATAATTGAAGTTAATATTATGTATAGAAATGATGTACTAACATGATGTAGTTGTACTGATTGATATTATATCAACGATAATAGTATGGATCGATGATCATACTGATATCTCAACCACTACAGGAAAATAGTCAATTATTGATGGATTTTCTGCGGAATTTTTTTCGTAAGAATTTTCAACGAATTTTGATGGAATATATCTGACAGATTTTCTAGCGGATTTTCCTTGCAGCGGTCGTGGGCAGCGCAGAAGATGCGGGCGGACAGCGGTCACAAGCAGGCGAGCGAGTTGGCAGCGACCTCACGCAGGCGGGTAAGTAGCTGCCACGGGCGGTTGGCGGGAGGTAGTGGCATGGTTTTTTTTTATTATTCCAACTTTTTTTTTTTTGGCTGGAAATTTTTTCGATGTGTGGTTTACCGACGAAAAATTTTTTGCTAGAAAATTAACCAATTTTTGCAAAAAAAAATCTATCTGTAATAGGTGATTTTCCTGTAGTGAACAATAAGTGTACATATGATTGTACTGATACTAATGAGAGTGCGGATGAACATATTGATACCTCAATGATAAGAGTACGAATTATCGTACTGATGCCTCAACAATAAGAATACGGATGATCGTACGTACTAGTATCTCAATGATAAGAGTACGGATGATCATAATGATGCCTCAACGATAAGAATATGAATGACCGTACTAATATATCAACAACAAGAATATGGATGATTGTACTAATATCTTAACGATAATAGTACGAATGATGGTATTGAGACCTCAACAATAAGAGAATATATAGTACTAATGATATTTGATATATGATAAGAGTATCGCTAGAATTGAGATATTATAGATATTTGAACACTGATACAATTGACTTATTGACTGGATAAAATAAATGCTACGATTGAGATTGATTGAATAGGTCTGATCGGAGAATAGGACTGACCGAGAGTCATAAGTGCATGAACAAGATGTCCTCAAGATACCCTCATCTTAATATCTGATAAAATACTATTGATTCTAATTATTGATTGATTACTCATTACTATTACTGATGCTGCTACTATCAATATTTTAATTGTTGTTGAGATTGTAAATTATTATTAATGTTATGGCTGACACTTATTACTGTTACTGATACATATCACTGTTACTAACTTCGTTGTTGATGATATAATAGACTGAGATGTGATGTATGATGATTAATTGATTGATACAAGTGACTGATACAGATAGCTTATATGTGGATTTGTATTGATTTATTTATATAATTTAAGGCATATTATTTCTCTTTTTATTGCATTGGTTTCAGTTGTAAGATTTTAATTACTTGTTGGGCTATTTGGTCATTACATGGTTTAGCTGGTTTAAAATAATAAGCCTGCAACTTAAGATTTTGTATGCAGTGACTAATGTAGTTTTTATTTCAGTTTTTTGGTTTATGTATTCTTTTATAGTCATAGTGGCTTTTTTATATATTATTTTGGACTAGTTGTAGGATGCAATTATGGGCTATGGTATTGTGAATTATATTTTCCGTTGTTTATTGGCTTTCTTCTTTAATGCAATTAATTAGCTCTTGATGTTGAAATTGATATGGTTGATAAATGAATAAATTGAATTGATAAGATAATAAAGATTGAAAAGAAAAAGAATAAAAAAAATTCTTTCACTTTAGATCCCAGGGCATGACAGTGATCGTGATTAGAGTTTGTATTTTAGCGTGAATATCTCACACCCACAGAAAAAGAAAGAAATTCCTACACTTAAGGCATATGTTTATCATGTGAAAAGTTCAAAAAATGAGAAATAAAAAAGCTTAACATAGCAAAAAGCTATTTCATTTATATAAGTAATTCATTATGATGGTATGCTCTCCCTATAATTAGAGAGGACAGGATTTCAATGTAAGAGTTTAGAAAATGTGATACCATCTCTGGCAGCAATGGTCTATGGCACCATTGAAGAATGATGGCTAACTCACATTGATATCCAAAGAACAACAAAAGCTAACATCAAGTGTTGGTGTGCCCATAAGTAAGCATAGGATAGCATGGATGAA